>JAOXYF010000003.1:21734173-21772446 GCA_028565775.1 Sternarchorhynchus goeldii
ACACACATACACACATACACACATACAAACAACAGGTATAGACAGATGGACAGATGGACAGATAGACAGATAGACAGATAGACAGATAGATAGATAGACAGATAGATAGATAGATAGATAGATAGATAGATAGATAGACAGACCGACAGAGTATAAAAGGCACATCTACATTTACATTGTCTATAAAGCACAGAGTAACTAGGGGTGATATGGTGTTGAGAGAGGGATTGTCCATGTGAGTGTGAGTACATGAGAGTACAGTTCATGTTGTTCAGGAACTGTCCCTGAGACAGTTTGTGTGCTTCTGAACTGCCTACTGGATGCCAACAGTAAGAACATCCTGTAGATTGGGTGAGCGTGTCTCTTATGATCCTTCGGACTGCATTTGGTGTACAACTGCAGGAGTGATGGAAGTTCAACCCCTGTCCTCACCACCCTGTGTGGAGCTTTCTGGTCCAGAGCACTGCGCTTCCTGTACCAGGCAGTGATGCAGCCTGACAGGACGCTTTCCACAGTGTCCTCGTGACATGCCAAACCTCCACAACCTTCAAAGATAGAAAAGTCTCCACTGGGCCTTTTTACCACATGAGTGCTGTGTGGTTCATATGAGGGCCTCAGAGATGTTTAAAACGAGAAATCTGAAGCTGCTGACCATCTCCATTATAGTTCTATTGATGGTAATTGGCATGTGTTCCTTCTGCTTGGTTCTCCTTCAGCTCCTTACTCTCACTGATGCTGAGTGAGAGGTTATTCTCCTGACTTATGATCGTTGTGTCATCAGCAAACTTAATGATGTTCACTGTGACACAGTCACTGTGTGAGATGCAAGGTAATCGGCAGATGTTTCCTTCTGAAATCGGATTCCCGCTCTTCAAAAAAAAATGAATGATCACAATATCACAGAACATGCCAATCATTTGCTGAGACTCATAGTACGTTTACACAGTGGAGCAGAACAGCAGCTGATTTGTCATGAATCCATCTTGCTCAGATCATGTTTTAAGCAACAGAGCTGTTAGTGTTTTTATGCAAGTGGCAGGCAAGCTGATGTAACCAACCTTTAAATGCCAATGTACAAATCAATTAGATCGAGGCTGGTTTTGATATACAAGTACAACGAATATGAATTTAACACATTTGGTTATATTGTCATTTCAGTCTGAACGTATGAATCTTGTAAGTGAATAAATCCTGTTTCTACATTAGATGAGCTACGTGTCTAATTTAGCATTTTTGTTGCATTTAGCATTAGCATTATATGCTGTCATGGGTCTTAAGCAGGAGAAAATATTTCACAGTTATCTGCTAATCACATTTCTGAGAAGATTAAACGTGCGCAAGCTGGTTACGGAGAGGCAGAAAGGTCAGTTCTCGTGTTAACCTCCTGAAGTGCGTCACTCATAAAGAGGAGTCAAACGGAGAGTCGTGACCACTCTCTCACAGTGTGTGCAGTTAATAAAAGTACAAAAAAGAATAATAATAATTAACCTATTCCATAACTTTTGATCACCTTTTAATCTCAGCCCAGAAAGGGAAATAGTTAAAAGCAACTGATTTGAAGATCTAAAAAGTCTTGAAGTGGAAAGTAGAAAGAGGCAGTCAGAAACGTTTGCCATGCTATCAAAAGATTTCAGTACAGCGTAAATCACATGGCTGAACTGGGTGGGTGGAGTTACCACTGGAACACACTGTTCCTTTTCATTGTTTGTGGAGGAAGTCTCTCTGTGGGAGGAGCTTCTCCTCACTGTGGGAGGAGTCTCTCACTGTGAGTGAAGCCACTTACTGTGGGAGCTACAGTAGTACAATGTGGCATGGAGTTATGGAACCTTGCTTTTGAAATTATTTTATGTGTGTGTGTTTTGTAAGACAGAAGATACATTAATAATGTAAAGCCATGGGTGCTCACAGAAGGATTCTCATAGTTTCGCCATCTATGCACCACAATAAACAGGTCAAATCAATCAACTTAAAGAACAGGTTTTTTTCCATAATGAGACAGACTCTAGAGTCACAGCCAGAGAGGGAAAGGGCCTGCATCTCTAGCACAGGTTGGTTGTGTGCGAAGCAGGCACCTGCGGGACACATGTAAATATAACAGGCAGGCATTGTGCACAAAAGAACTAAACACCTGCACAGAGACCGAATCATTAGAACAATACACAAGCTTTTCTATGGAAGAATGAGAATGGTAAAATAATCTGTGTGCTTTGCTAAAAAGGATGAAATGGAGAAAAGAAAGAAAGAGAGAGACAGGGAGACAGCGAGAGAGAGAGAGAGAGAGAGAGAGAGACAGGGAAACAGTGAGAGAGAGAGAGAGAGAGACAGGGAGACAGTGAGAGAGAGACAGGGAGACAGCGAGAGATAGAGAGAGACAGTGAGAGAGAGAGAGAGAGAGACAGAGAGAAAGAGAGAGTGAAAGAGTGAGTGAGAGAGAGACCTACATATGGCCAGCAGTCACCTGCCAAATGAAGAACTTGTCAGCATCGGTTCTGTCAAGACCTGAAAGTAACATGCAGCCGAGGGAAAACATTTCACAAACAAAAACAGCATCAGCCATCACTCACACCAAAGTCATCTATTTTCAAAATACCACTTTCAGAAGAGTAAGCAAGGAAAAAAACCCTTATCAAAATCCCTTTCCCAGGTGTTCAGAGTGGATACTGAAGCCCCCCAGAGATTACACAAAGGACCAGGCTGCGTAGGGGGGAGGGTCACCTTTCAGGTTATGTAAATACACAATGACGGTCTCCAAATGTACAAAGATTATGTCACTACCGTCTTTCATTCTGTATGATACAACAGCAACTGTAGTCTACAGAGGACAGTGCAGATAAAAGAGAGACATAAGGAATGAACAGGTGTCCACGCTGAAGAGACAGGGAAGAGAAAAGAGATGACCTGCTCCAGTGAAGAGGACACTGGTAAAACTACATTGTCCAAGTGTGAAGTGTCAGCTTGTGCTGCTCGTCTCTCAGACACACCATAAATCCAAAGTGTCCTGCCATCACACTGTACTTTCCCACTAATGCACCTTCTCTTCCCGTCAACACGTGTTACTTTCCAATGCAACTGACTTCATAGCCCCCAGTGTGCCTGGAACCAGGTGGACCACAGCTGGTACAGCATATGACGAGACACCTGAGGAGAAACTGCCCCGCTTACAGCACCAAACCCAGAATCCTGTCCTATAAGCCTATGGGAAGGGAGGAAGAAGCATCCTCGCCACCACGTGGACTTCTACACACACGAAGACGCGTGAGTGCATACACACACAAAGATTAACATCAAACCTCGGGGGAGAGCGTCGGCCTCTGTGTGAGGGGACGCTGGCAAGCGTTCAAATGGCACTCAAGCCTGCATCAGCGGGGACAGAGCAAAGCGAGGGCCGACACTTTGAAAGCCGCCACTGTGTCGCTGGCCAGTGAGTACATGAAAGCAGACCCAGGCCGTCGTGGTCTTCTTTGAAGTCGGGGCTTTGGTGCCCAGCGGGACAGGCCTAGGGCACGGTTGTTTGCCACCACTGGAGTTATAACGAGCGTTAGAGACCTGACAGCCAGAGAGACAATAGAAACCGTGTGTGGGCCAAACGTATTTGGGTCAGAGCCTGAAGATAATGAGCAAGGCAAAATGAGCAGCCACCCTCGCACAGTGCTAATAGTTTTGTTGTCTGACCTCTAACCGTCCTGCCCTCAGATATCTACCCAACCTGCCCTCAGGGATCTACCCATCCTACTCTCAAGGATCTACCCATCCTACTCTCAGGGATCTACCCATCCTACTCTCAGGGATCTACCCATCCTACTCTCAGGGATCTACCCATTCTGCCCTCAAGGATCTACCCATTCTGCCCTCAAGGATCTACCCCTCCTGTCCTCAGGGATCTACCCATCCTGCATTAACAAGCATCAAACCAAACAACGCCACCCCATCCCCCTCACGCCTCAATCCCAGAGATGTTCTCTGAGAGACAGCAGTGTTCAGCATTCATCAGTTTACACAGTTTATGTGAGGCGGAGGGGGAGGGCTGTAACCATAGTAACAGGCAGCAGCCACAACATCAGCGCTCTTACTGAGAAGCCCATCCTCAGACTGATGAGAGGACAGCCTGGCGGGACCCTCAAGCCCTGCGCCTGCCTGGTCTGGAGTCGGACTCGAGGGAGCAGGCTGATCAAGGGGAGGCTAATGGGAGAAAACAAACTGAGGCAAGGCAATCGTTCCACAGCAGACGTCACTTCAAAGAGGAGACATGCAGAATACACCTGACACTCACAACATATTCTTCACGCTCTGGTCTGTACTGACCCAAAGCTTCGTCCACACACCCTCACAAATAAAACAGTAAGGGCATCAATCTATCCATCACCACATGCTAGAAAGCCAAGCAGCTTTAGACCTGGAGCCAACAGCAACAAAGATAAATATTGTGTAAACTCTTTTAACCTCAACCACTCTGTTTGGGTGTGTGCCTGTCTTCTCTTTGTGTTCCTCTGTGTTATCGATCCATGCCCGAGAGCAGCGGGTACCGTCTCATTCTCACAGTAATGGCTCCAGCTGTCTGACGGATGCAGGGGGCGAAGGTGCGCCTGTCCCCAGAACAGCCTCGGCTGCTCAGGCCTTTTCATAAAGCAGCTACAAGCTGAACTGAGCGCAGCTAGGTGATGCCTGCCAGAGGACAGCAGGGCGGAGCCACTGGGTACGAGGGGGAACAGCCCTGCAAATGACTCCACACTGTAATCAACATCAGCACTTCACATGCAACTGAGAACAGGAAGAGGGAACAAGATGTAGTACGAATGTATCAAATATGTTGATATATAAAAACATGTAAAGGGAGTATATCAACACTATACTTTCTATTCAAATGAATTATCCAACAAATTTTATCTCAAAATTCTATGTCTTCACTGACATTGGATCAATAGTTTTCAGAAAATTTTGATTGGCTTAGATTTGGGCTGAAATTGAAGTCTACGTTTCTAATGTGTGTTTCTTATGTGTTCAAGTACAGGATAATCCGTTAATGTAATTATGTAATTAATTCTAGTAGTAAAAACACTCCAGTCCAGGTTCAGAAAAATCAGAAACATCACTGTATATTTATATTCACTGGATTAAACACACACACACACACACACACACACACACACACAAACACACACACACACACTAGGGTCACAGGAGCAGCCTCTTTCCCCATCCACCAGACAGTGGCACCTGCAGATGTAGGCCTCTTAACTGCCATGTTGGAGCAGGTATCGCAGGTACAAATGGAGAGAGAGACACAGAGAGAGAGAGACAGAGAGAGAGAGACAGAGAGAGAGAGAGAGAGAGAGAGAGAGAGAGAGACAGACAGATGGAAGGTACTGTACAGAGAACACAGAATGCATTTACTGACAGCAGTCGCTCAGGTGGTAAGTGACAACAGCTTGACTCCCTTTTCTTTCCCTTTGTGAAAACAATAACATTAAAAAAAAATAACATTCATCCTCTGCTGGATTTCCCTGATAATCCCAGCTCTCCTGCCAGCTGCACAGAGCTGCTGGAGTATAAATGATCATTTAGGAGGTATGCAAAGACACAGGCATTCCACACTGTAAACACTTCGTCTTGAATAAAACCATCTTTGTATTAATCAGAACAGTGACGGTGGGGGTGACGGGGAACAGGGAGAGAAGGGGGCGGGGTGTTCTTGGTCTGTAGCGTATGAAGCTGAGAGTCAATAAAGAGCGCCTTCATGGGAACACCAGCGGTGCAGGGCGTTTGGGGGATGGGAGCAGGGGCAGCTGGTGGAAAAGCAGCCTGTGATGAAGAAGATGGTGTACAGAGAAGATATGCCATCATTTCCAGGAATCTGGGGGTTGCTTGAGGACAGCACAGGGCCAGGCTTCTGTTGTCGAGGTAACGGTAGCCGATGGTAACAACAGAGCTCTGTCTGGGAGTATGTAGGATATTGGCGCTACAAACATTCCTGATCTGATCAGGTAACACAAAGCAAATGCACTAAATAAACCTTCTTCTTTATACACCTGTTAGCATTGTGAGTGTGGGTGGCTGTGTACCTGATTATACAGTAAACACTGCATTAACCAAAAATCTAAAACCTAATTAAAGGATGAAGTGAAATATTATTAATAATTTGGCATCTCATCATACACAAAAAGACTACTTGTAAACACCACAGATCCTCTACTGCAGCGGTGTGCTGTGTATTTTAGTGAAAGTTTTGCTGTTAGATTTACAATTAAGAGGTTAGTGATTTGGGTTGGATTTGGATTTCATGACCTACAGAGTCACACATGCCCCATTTCCCCAATCAGAACCCAGAGTAGCAAAAAATGCACCATGTTTTCACTTCTTATCACTTTGGGATCGTCGTTCACTCTAAATAATTACAACAACAATTTGTATGATTCTTTTAGGTCATGAAATGCACAAATGTGTGCATGAACCCAAATCTCACAACAGTTAACCCTGACCCAAAGCCACATTGGGGGTTCCTATCTGTATGATTATGTCTGATATGTAAAGAGTGATTTTTCAGGTCTCCTGTACTTCTACTCACTGTCCCGCTCTTGCATGTCTTCAGTCTTTCATTCTTTCTGTCCAAGTCTACGCCCTTGATTGATCTGTTTATTCACTTTTCAGAATGGCCATTATTTGCTTCATAAATTACAGGAACAGGGTAACTGTCCTGGTCCAGTCCATTAAGAGCATGTGGTGATAAGGAAGAGACGGGGAGCAGATGGAGGAAGACAATATGGAAGCAATGGTTCTGGAGGCAAGAGGTTAAGGGAGAGGAACCCAACACAAGACAAGGACGTTTGGCAAAGTTACACGAGCTGCAGCGTCTCTGCTGTCCTTGAACGGGGACGATGGGATGGAGACACGCCGGAGGTTCGTTTCTGTTCCACTGATGTGACAAAAGCTCCATGGTGATGCATGGGAACCATAGTGAGGCAGCAATTTGTGACGTGCAAACAAAATACAGTGGTGAAAGTCCTTCCAACAACGGAGTTGATGCACGTCTGAGTGGTTTAATAGAAGCACTCATAAGCAATAAAGTCAGACCTTTAAAAAGGACTGGAAGATCACTGCTGCTTATCCACCCATGAGCAAACACTCAAACTGTGATTAATACATGCAAAAGCTAAATGACATATAACAGGGGGGGGGAATCACCAGCTCAAGTTAAGACAGACAGACCTCAGGCAATACACTTTAAATAATGCAGAATGTCAGGTCTTGATCAGAGACAAAAACATTTCTCTTTACTAGTCGTCCTACTCTTTGAGTGTATAATCACACAAAGAAAGATCCAGCTTGTTAGGGCTGCGATCCAGGCTCTGCAGGGGAAGCCCACAGAATCAAGCCACCCGGAGCTCCGGAGGTAAGCAGAATAAGAACAGCCCTCTGGACGGCTGCTTGCAAAGCTCCCTGCTGTTACGGATGGAAGTAAAACACTGAACCATGAATCTTCCTCTGTTCTGTCAAGTAAAGCCCTCCATTCTGAATAGTGTGTGTGGGGTAAAGGCAGCTGAGCTTATGACAGCGGAGTTTTTCTGAACACACACATGGACCACATAGAACTTCCATCGGCAGAAGAAAAGATTTCAGTGCAACTCACATTACATGACATCAAATGACTTATTTCTGTTTGATGTGCCTTGGATACTTGCTGGACAAGGAAAGTTGTAGATCTAAAGCACCGCACACATTAACATTGTTTCATGAAAAGATAACAAAATGTCAAAATCCTCCTTCTTTAAAATGCAAACAAGGACTATTGTTGCAGTATGAACCATGCATGACCCACAGTCTCAGACACGTTTACACTTTTCCTTATTGTCTCTCTAAGCGTCGGCCTACTCTGCTTACTGAGGGTCAGTGATGCCAGAGGGCAGTGTTCACCGCAGTACAGCGAGGAACCCAGGAAGCACAGTGTTACAAGAGCTTCAGGAAAAATGAGACAAAGCCTGCAATTTCCTGAACTCACAAAACACATATGTACACACCCATACCCTCTTGCCAGCACACACATGCACACACACGCACACACACACAGGCATCTACTGCATACTGAGCCTCCATCCTGAGGCTGTGAACTCACCCAGTGAGCACAACCACAAAGTCCATTACGTTCCAGCCATTGCGGAGGTAGGAGCCTTTGTGGCAGATGAAGCCCAGGGCGATGATCTTAATGCCAGCCTCGAAACAGAATATTCCAATAAAGTAGGGCTCTGTGTCATCCTGCCGAGAGAGAGAAGGAATAAAAGAAAGGATGGAGAAATTATTGAAGCATGGATAGAAAGATAGAGTAAAGAAATGAAAGAGAGACAGCCTTTTCCACGTTCCCCTCTCACACATTCAGAATGGACTGAGGAGCAGAGACGAGAGGAGAAGGCTGTCCACGCCACAGAAAATGACCAGTACACTGGAAGATGAAGGGAAGCTGTGTTGAGTTTGGACAAATCCCCTGAGTAAACACAAACATTAATGATAAAGCTCTTTGGATACAACTTTGAGAGAGAAAAGGTACATTTAACCAAACTGGTCTTAGGAGAAATACGTTCAGTGTGCAGCTTTGCTGATTCTAAGAAAAACAAGAAGAGGATGTAGAATAGAGGAGCACATCTCTCTGTAAGTCACTGGGAACAAGCTGCATTTGCTACACTGCTTTTACCCCTGAACATCTCCAAAGCCCCAGGGCAGTTCAAGCATGCACACAGGCCTGATGGCCCCCTCAGCACTTCTGAACACATCAGTGCCCTTTCACAGGAATCTAGTCTTGTAAGCTTGCTTACAAAAAAAACCCCACTTTGACATGACTTTAACTTCCTTTTCAAGGTAATTTTAACCTAATAATCTAGATGGCATATCTTTATCATAGTTCTAGCACAACACTGACAGCAGAGGTGTTTTGTAGAGGTTTAATAATGATGGTGCTTCTAAAGGTATTCCCTAGCCATTATAATATGCATGAACTGTGTGAATACATATTATTTTGATGTCTGAACGTGAAAACTGGCCATAGGAAGGTATGGTTTTTAACATGATAACCAGATAATAGCAGACAAAGAGCACATTTAAGCAGCTGATTAATGCATAAATGCAGGTTAATAATAATCCAGATTAACTACCTACCTTATCATATGTTAACAAATGCAGCTAATTTATGTTTTGAATAATTCAACATGCAGTAGGCAATGTAATTAACTTTTGACAGAGAAATATTATTTTTGAAAAAAGTTAAAAAAGATGATGTAAGCATAAATAGAGGAGAAGGGTTATGAGTGTGCTAGGGTTGATAGTATGCTACTTGTGAACAGATAAATGCAATGATTCAGTAGGAACAATGCAATCTAAATACAAAAGCAATAGAGCACAGCTCCTTCTGTTTGATCGCACTTCCTTCCCCCCAGTGGTGAGAAGCTTTTGTTTGCTTATGGGCATGTGGAGCTGCTGACGGTGCCTCACAGTCACTGGGTTCACTGGGAACAGGGGCAGGTGGCCATGTTTGAGGAGAACATCGCCTCCCTCATGGTGGCTTTAGAAACAGAACTGTCTTTGCCAGTGCCATTTCTGCCTACATACTCCATCTCATAAAGAGGATGTTATGAGGAGCCTGCTTTGATTGCCCTACAATAGGTCACTAAGAGCCAGTGTTTTATGACTGTGATTGGGCAAACACTGTTCGGCTTGTGGTTCAAACAGAGCTTGATAGCAGGGGGAGAGGAATCAAAGCCTTCTTGGTATGGGTTAGGGAAGGGTGACATAGAGAGCATGTGTTCACATGTATGTCAATAGCTCCCAGCTGGGTAGAGCTTAATGAGACACAGATGTGCTCCCTGGCTGTACTGGGGGTGGGGGGGTGGGGGGTTAAGCCTTTAGCCTCAGAGGGAGGGACGCAGGAGTAACAGGTTCACCTGTAATAGGCTCCTTGGTCAGCCACACCAATGCACAATCAAAAATGATTATTGTGCTCAAGTGGGGATTTAAGATATATGTGCCTGGAGGGAAAGGATCGAACATTTTAAATACACATTGAACGCAATCAAATGTGGTATTAGATTGTCTATGGGATGAGGAAAAGAGAAAGTGACAGCAAGGAAAAAGCCAGAGGACAACAGAAAATAAAGGAAATAAAGCTCACCAGCCGTTCTGACATGGGCGTCTTGTCACCTACAGGGAGGTGCTGCTCGAGTCCCAGCACAATGCAGTTGGCAATGATAGTGGCCAAGATCATGTACTCAAACGGAGTGTGTGGGTCAAGGAAAACATCAACATACTAATTTCACTGACAACACAAATGCAGCCATATAATATGAAGAAAGAGAGAGAGAGAGAGAGAGAGAGAAAGTCTGCACTAAAGCATCAAACAGTGCCTTGACCAACATTAATCATCCAGTACATCATAAGACATTGTGTTTTGACATTTTGTGCAGTCTGTTTGTACTTGTGTGTGACATTCGCTAATGTTAGCCATTATCAAAGCCTGCATCATGCAATTCTAAATCTAAAGTGGTAAAATCCTATCTTGCTAAATGTAAGGGCAGAGTCAACATGAATTGTGCTTTTTTCATAAAGTAATTGTGCAAATGTTTGTTATTTGACACATTTGATTACTGGTAAATTAAAACACAATACCCAGAAAACTATGCTATGCTATGGTACACATTGCTTGCATGGGAAAAAACATAATTGCAGTGTTTCAGGACTCCAAGAATTATGATTTGGTAAAAAAAAAAAAAAAAAAGACATATTGTCTATGAAATTCCATACACATCTGGGCGCTTCCACAAAGGTCCACATCCTAAAATCTATTTTGACAAAATGACAATACTGAGGAATGTGTAGATGTCCTTGTAGATAGCAAGCGTTTAAATGAGTCCTATGAGTAAGATTTATAGAATTTCCATTTTTGGAGCAAAACCTAAAGCTCTACGGATCACTTCTGTCACGTACTTCGGACCCGTCGTGAGCTTTGCTCATATTTTTGTACATGCGCTGGAAACTATGGATGCGTTTTTCAAATGCGGAACTACACCCACTGTTTGTACATCTGTTTAACTCTCAGTTTATCTCTACGAAAACAACATCAAGGAAACGCGGACGATTGGTCTGTTATGTGCCGTTTGTAACACAAAAGGGAAGGTTTATGGAAAGCACTTTTTATTCGTCTAGCCTAAAACTCTTTACACTGGTTCGTGGCTACGAGATTTCAGAACCCTGGAAAGCTTCTTCTCAGAATCGCAGTGCCCGAGCAAAGACGATTCGGTGGGACGCTGGGGACGTTCCCCGGGATGTAGGAGGTGAAGTGTCACACGAGTAAGATAACTAATTGCTCAGGTTAGCTAAGCACGTGGTCAGTTATAGAAAAAAACCTGCCGATACACGCAGCTGTAAAAGCTGTTCATGATTTCCACTTCGAACTATAAAGAAATTAAAGGTTGAGAGAAAAAAAAACGCACAAATGCTTTGGAGCCTCAGGTTTCCTGTCCTATAGTCGTTGCATGATAGAATATAACCGCGGACTCGACGTTTTTGCTAACATTAATCACATGTAAATCCCTTTAACAGGAAGAGACTGGACATCACGATTAATAACTGCACGTGCCGTGTTTTTTCTGTTCTCTTGGTGGTAGCCTCGCGGCTCGCCACGAGCCTTCACTTTGCGTTAAACGTCTGCGTGCAGCTGTGCAGGTGCTCGACTTTGTGCCCTCAGACAACAGAATAAAACATCGCACAAGCCAACACCCTGGCATGTTCGCCGACTGAGCGGTTTTGATTATATTCTGTGAAGATGAAAATAGCCTATGCTTTTATTATCTGTAACAATTTTGTCACACTTTTAGAAGGTTATCCCACTCCTTGACATAAATCTGTCGTTTTATACACTGCAGAATCGACATTCTATCACCGATATATAATTAGGGGTTATTTGTTACAAGGTTGTATCAATTTTCACATCAAAGCTGGAGCAGGAAGGATATGGCCATTCCGTTATTCTCTTGGCGTATTTTCTAATTACGTTGTCCTCGCTAAAAATGAACAAAGACCGGTTGACAGTAAAGCAGTTCTGTTTGGTTTGCTTAGGGTTGTATAAAGCCATTGTCCTGGCTCTCTGAGCCATCGACTGTTTGTACATCCTTTGGCCGCCTGGGGGACCTCCCGCCCGGGCTCCCCCTCTTCCAGCGCCTGGTGGACCTCCATAGCGGGTGGGTAGATCGTCTCCAAAGCGAGTCATCCTAAACGTGCGGATATCCAACAGGTAAGATCCAAATGAGCATCAGATTCGAGAAGCAGCGAAAACATTACAGTGCATACATGTGTTATGACTTGGAGTCTCCATCGGGATATTTTTTGGTTTGTTTGTTTGTTTGGTTCGTTTTTTAAGAACAAAAACTGCCTGCTCTTGATTTAATTTCTTCTCCGTGCGCCGTCGCCTCTCACTCCAACCCCAAGGAAATTGTGAAAACAGAAACTTGTGCAAATATAATCCGCATAAAGCGCTTTTCAAATTACCGAATAACATCCGACATCCAATCCATTCCACATTCTACACCCAAAGGAACCTCATCCACGCTGACAGGTCACGTAACCAATATGTAAACATCACTTGTGCGTCATATTAGAGAAAAAACCCTCAAACCCCCAAAAACAGCAATGTCACAAAGCACAGGCAAATGTTTCTTTATCGCGTACTGACGTTTGGTACTTAAAACGTTTGCGTTAAAAACAACACAAAAAATCATTCATACAGCGCTGCTTCTCCCTACTTCCACTTATGTGCCTGCTACCAATGTAACCCATTCAGTCTGCACTCATCCTTAAGTACGGTTACATGTGTCTACAGCCGAAGCCACCTGCCGGAGAACATGTTGCGCAGAGCCGACGTTTTGGTTGGATCCTATTAAGTACCTTGTATAAAGTTTTAACAGTTAGTTAGTTTCGTGTTTCAAGTTCCCATTAAAATGCGGGATGTCTTGACTTTTGAATTTCATAATGTTTTTTAAGCAAAAAAAGTGCGAAAACCGTTGCTTAAGGCGTGCGTGGTGTGTTAAACGTGTGATTACTGTGAGAACTCAATTTTTAAACATTATTAGGGCAGCCGCTACCATAGTGAAGCCGTGCTGAAGTACTATCGAGCTGGGAAAATAAGGCGTTGCTCAGTTTGTGTACCGCTCGGCAGTGAGTCATTAGGATCCTCTTATAGCCTTACTTCTCAGATGCTGTGCAGTTTCGGACATATTGGAGCACGTGGGAGATTGATAAGGATTCAAGAATTAGTAAAAGTCACACAGCTAATCAGGAATGGTTTGGCTACATGAACAATGTTATCAGGATTCAGCAACAAAATGCGAACTTTTTTGTCGCACAAACGGAAATAGGTGGACCTCGTAGGACATTTAATGCTGAATTTAACATTTTACAGGCATGGCTTTTTACATGGCATTAGTTAAATATACAATAAGTACACACAGACTTTCATAACGCTTAAAATATGTAAAGAAATTAATCCCAATGTAGGTGATAGTGAATATTTAAAAATTGTCTGCGTGAGAGATTTCTTATGTAGGGGAAATTCTTGAGGAAGTCATACGGCATGGTAAAATATGAACGTGCTAGCTGAAACAAAGCTCGAATGAATACTCTATAACCATTTCAAAAGAACAGAAAAGATTTGTATTGAGATCGACAGTTTACACCTGACAATGTTCTCTGATCTAGGAAGTAAATCAAGAAACACTTCTGCCTGCACTACCATTATTTATATTTTTTATCCTGTCCTTTACCCCCATCTAGTGATGAAGAGCGTGTATTGCATATTGTCACTTTTTTTATTCAATAAATAAATACAAGTATCCTTGGATGTTTTTGTATGTCTCACATAAATCAGAAAATATATTCCTTATTTATTGCCAGTAGACAGTGGGTAGTACTCTTAAGGACATTAAGGAGTGGGATCTGGCTTTAAATCTTCCGAATGTGGTTTGTGGTTCAAAATGTTTAAGGATAGGTATTTATTCAGTGGCCTCACTGAATAATTGAAATGTGGCCTTCTACTCACTACAAGTACTCATCCGTCATTTAACGAGGTTCCCAGATTGTTCAATTATGATTTATCATGTGTACTTATGGAAATGTTTCACAGACAGAGCTAACAGCAGTCGTTTGTGGGTGTTACCTGCCATTCTGCCTGCTATCTTACCTACTGGACCACGGCGAAACCCCCTCTTGGTTCATTTCATGTGCGCTGATGATATCCGCATGATTCACGTCAGCACGTCTCTCCAGCTCGACGACGGTGTGGTACTCGCTGGTGTGCGCGGTGCTATGGAAAACGTTTTGCGTCCGATCGGCCTCGCAGGGTGGGTCCGACAGGTCTGCGACTGCTGCCCTCCTGTTGTTCTGCCTGTCTGACAGCTCAGCGGTGCGGGTCCAGGAGTTGTGCTCAGCGCCCAGGGTCAGCATACGCCAGGCGCCAAACGTGGCTGAGCGGACCGCTTTGGTCACGGACGTGAGAGCACAGGGGCAGCGGGTTGAAACAGGCACCTAATTAAAAGATGTTCGGGCTACCAGCAACTTAACACAGCAAAGACTAACGTGACCATGAACTTCAAGGATTTTGAAAAATGTCGAAATGTTTTACAAAGACATTTGGGCCAGATAATTCTCCGTTTATCACAAAACACTTTTGTTTTTACAAAATAATAATTATATCATAGACATTACACATCTTAAAAGGCCCAGTGGTGTAACTGATGTTTACAGATAATTTCTAACAATTTTTCATAAGATCAAATCTGACAGAATTTTCTTGAAACTACAAATATAATCTCGTTACACAATACAAAAACAGAGGGGCAGGGCATTACTGGCTCTCATTCTCACACAAGCGCTTTCACCCCTATTTTAATCTACATTGTCATCCCCAAGTATTAAGCCAAAGGTGATGGTTTATGTATTAGATGAAAGATAAAGTTAAATGAAAACACACACACACACAGTCAGCTGAATCAGGTAAAGACAGGCAATGTTATACATAAACTACACCAGTCTCAGCTGTGGTCCTACCGTACACCACTGTGGATTTCCTCTCTGCCCATTTGGAGTTGTGGTGTACACTTCCTTTCATGGCTTTGCTGTCCTTCCTCACTACCGTTTCAATTGGAGGTTTAAGATCCAATTTCTCGGGTCTAATGGGCTCCCACTCGGGCAGAGGGGGCACTCGAAACAGACTTCCCCAGTGCACTTGCCACCAGAAGATGAAGACATAGGAACTGGACCTCTGGATATGGCACTGTGGAATGCGGAAAGGCAGTTTCCTGTCTGGCTCGTTAAAAGCCTTTATCCTCAGGCCAAAAGGCTCCAGTGGCCTGTTGGACTTTACTCGGAATCAATTACAGATCTTATTTTCCTCTCCATAATCAGGAAGAGAACCATCATATCGTTTATAGAAACTAAAACATCTTCTTGGGCACAATCAGAGACTTCCTGCTTCAGTTTTCCCTTTGTTCTGGAGCACTAAATTTACTGACTTGAACTCTGTTCCTAGGGATGAACACTTTAAAAATTCAAAGATAAAAAAAACCTTTGAGAATATAAGAGCAAGACTAAGAATTAGACTGCTCACTTGTCTAAATCTGGAATTCGGCCCTAGAACTCAACAGATATTGAAAAGACTGTTATTTGTGTTCTTAAGATTATACAGTGGGACAAAAAAGTATTTAGTCAGATACTTGTTTAGTCAAAATCCAGGAATTCACATTGTAGGATTTAAAGAATTTATTTGTAAATTATGGTGGAAAATAAGTATTCAGTCACCCACAAACAAGCAAGATTTCTGGCTCTCACAAACATCTAACTTCTTTAAGAAGCTCTTCTGTCCTTCACTCGTTATCTGTATTAATGGCACCTGTTTGACCTTGTTATCTGGATAAAAGACACCTGTCCACAGCCTCAAACAATCAGACTCCAAACTCAACCATGGCCAAGAACAAAGAGCTGTGGAAGGACACCAGGAAGAAAATTGTAGACCTGCTAGGAAGAGTGAATCTACAATAGGCAAGCAGGTTGGTGTGAATAAATCAATTGAGAGCAATTGTAAGAATATGGAAGACGTACAAGACCATTGATAATCTCCCTCGATCTGGGGCCCCACGCAAGATCTCATACCGTGGGTTCAAAATGATCATGAGGATGGTGAGCAAAAATCCCAGAACGTACATGGAGGGACCTGATGAATGACCTGCGGAGAGCTGGGATCAAAGTAACAAAACCTACCATCACGAGAGGGACTCAAATCCTGCAGTGCCAGGCGTGTACCCGTGCTTATGCCAGTACATGTCCAGACCTGTCTGAAGTTTACCAGAGAGCATATGGATGATCCAGAAGAGGATTGGGAGAATATCATATGGTCAGATGAAACCAAAATAAAACTTTTTGGTAAAAACTCAACTCGTCGTGTTTGGAGGAAGAAGAATGCCGAGTTGCATCCCAAGAACACCATAGCTACTGTGAAGCATAAGGGTGGAAACATCATACTTTGGGGCTGTTTTTCTGCAAAGGGGACAGGACGACTTATCCGTGTTAAGGGAAGAATGAACGGGGCCAAGTATCGTGAGATTTTAAGCCAAAACCTCCTTACATCAGTGAGAGCACTGAAGATGGAACGTGGCTGAGTCTTCCAGCATGAAAATAATCCCAAACATATTGCTTGGGCAATGAAGGAGTGGCTCAGTCAAAAGCATTTGAAGGTCCTGGAGTGGCCTAGTCAGTCTCCAGACTTTAACCCCAGCGACAGCCCCAAAGTATCACTGCTCTAAAGGAGATCTCCATGGAGGAAGCTCTCCAGCTACAGTGTATGCAAACCTGGTGAACCTTACAGGAAATGTTTGACCTTTTGTTATTGACCAAATACTTATTTTCCACCATAATTTACATATTCTTTAAAAATCCTACAAATGTGATTTCCTGGATTTTTAAAAAATTTTGTCTCTCATAATTGGTGTACCTATGATGAAAATTACAGACCTCATGTTTCTAAGTAGGAGAACTTGCACAATCAGTGGCTGACTAAATACTTTTTGCCCCACTGTACATGCAGAAGAGTTGAAACCAAGTTAATCAAAATGATGACCCATCACCAAGTTCTCTGTGGCAAACAGAGCTGATCTGGGCAGTACTGTGTGGCTTCTTTAACTTGTTTTGGTTTAGTTGGTCCCAGTTACTGAACTGGTTCCAGTTATTCAGTCCCAGGCAGTGACGGCAACACAAATGTTTTTCAGCAGGTACCGTACAGCTGTTTTATTAGAAGTAAGTTTATTGAAGAAATAAAAGAAAACAGAAACAAACAAAAATATACAACCATTAGATGCACTGAAGCATCATGTCTACCTTGGGAAAAATGTAACATTTTTTTTCCTTTCATTTAGCAGTGTTTTGGATCTACATGTCAGAATCAGCACAAAGAACATGACTATACTACCAACATTGAAAACGACAGAAGAAAAACTTCACTACCAACATGAATGCATGGAACAAAATAGGTACAGGCTAACGATGTCGGCTACGGTTAGAAAACCAGAGGTACATTTAAGTGTAAAAAGGAAGAAAGAAAAACAACAACACTTGCTTTGTCTTATTTTACATCTTGTATTCTCATAGTGAGTAATAAAAAAATAAAAACATAAAACAAAACCTTTTTTTTTTCAGCACCATTTGCAATATCCTATTGTCCAGCCACACATTCTTTGACCAGAAATGTCTGTCATTATATTTTTCGTGGTCTTTTAAACAAACTATTGAAGTCTTGCCATGTTAATCAAGAGAAATACAAAAAGATTGTTGTTGGAGTTGGAAAGGTTCAAAAGGGCAACATTTCAGGACAGGTAGCAGGAAAGGTCAAGCCATGGAAACCACCATCGTGTTTAGAGTCTGGTGGGGCTGCAGCAAAACGACAACCGAACCAGTTCATAAATTCATAACCGTGGAATAGAGAAAAAGGTGTGTGCATGTCAGATCAGGCAAGTCTGTTCCAAAACGGCAGCATGCGGGAGATGACTCAAACGGCCAGCTGTTCTCAGAGGCGCCCGGACCTTCTCTTCAGTCTGTGTCAGAACAGGAGAACACTCCCAGTAGATGGGAACTGATCAACAAAAACATATTTGCAAATATGAAAACAAATGGCTAGCAGCTATGAGAATTTAACCACATGAACAGATGTTCACAATTGTCTGCAAATGATTCAACAGTAACCACATGAGCTCAGTGTGGTCCACTCCGCAAGCAAAAACAGTAAGACTGGGGTTGAAACATACTGGTACTGATAAGCACATGAAGGCTATTCCAATATAATATATTCGATCATTAAACAACTGGTATATGCTATGAAGCAGTTTAAAAAACACAGTAACGAAAGGATTTACAAAAAAAAAGATTGAATTTTCAAAATAGCTAACAATTTGATTTGGAATTTCAAATGCATCATAAATGTTTGTCATAAATGCCTGGAGAGTGAAGTCCTTGAGAAAGGTTGGTGTGCTGTGAGTGAACGCGCCACAGGTCTTCCAAAAAAGGTCGTCATGAAGAAGTAAACACATCATGGTCACGGACTTGTGCGTAGACACTGGCTGCTGGAAACAGAAGGTAACAAAGCTCCCACCTGCTCCTAACGGACTGGAGGAGAGCAGAGACGAAGCGAGGCGCAGTCCTTTGGGGTAGCTCGACACGCTTTAGCTCACGCGAGAGATGACGCGTTGTAGCCTGTTGCAAAAGGAAAACAAGTGCCATCCTTAACCAAGGAGAACTAGATGCTGGCAGGCCAGTCTGTCTCTGCCCGTCTCCTCCTGCACCAGGCAGGCCCGGCACATCCGCGTGCTCCTCCGCCCGTAGCCAGGCGGCGAGGCCGGAGCGGGAAGCCTGCGGCGCAGGCCGGCTGCCTGCCCAGGACTCCCTGCGTGGCGTAGGGTGCTGCAGTTATGCTGCTGGTGACGGGGGTGACGGTGCGGGTGGCTGGTCGAGGGCAGGGTTAGGCCAGGGGCAGAGGCAAGGCAGGGGAGCCTGGTGGGAGGTGGAAGGGGGTGGAGGGGGGCTCAGCTGGGGCTGGAGGGCGTAGTGGACGAGCTGGTGTCCGGCAGGGTGCCGGGTTGCTGCTCACCCGGCGTGCTGTCCGCCTGGTGTTGAGCGATGGCCGTGGCCGAGTGCTTGCACTGAGATGATCCGCACTGGCAGCTGAACAGCTTGCCCTTCACATCCCAGAAGTGATCGCCGTAATCAAACCTGGAGACGCAAGACAGCATGCAAGGATAATTAAATCATATTGCAAAAGCAAACTCCCCCTCCCATTTCATTCTAGCCCATTCCATTGAGCTCTATCTCCAACCATGCTTAATTATCCCTAACCACACTCCACTGAAACGATAATCCAAACGAATGCCCTGTTGGCAGGCTCATCCTGCAGGTTAGCCGCTTCTGGTTGGGCTGTGCTGCCGGAGGGCTCACCCCAGCTCGTCTCCAGCGCTGATGTTCTTGCTGGCGAAAAAGGCGATGTGCGGAAAGCGAAGGTCTTGGTGCGAGGTGAACACTCGGCAAGGGAACAGGTTCGGCTCACAGTGGTGGTTTATGAACCGACTGATGTTGCCGTAGAAACGAGCATCGATACAGTACATATCGCCAACCTGCAATGAAACAGCATTCATTGGGACGCATCAGGAATGGCGGAGGTGGGGGCGGGGTGAGTGACAAAAAGCAAGACGAGCACAAGGCCGATCGCAACAGCAGGCCTGTTCGAGAGAATTAGGGATTAAAGGAACGACAGCTTCCTGGGGCGTCAGACTGAAGCCTGATTGCTTGGCAGTTTCAGCAGGTTTCGCTGATGGCTGTCCAAGAACGTTAGCTCACATTAATGTTCATTATGCCAGTTACGTAAGCTAGGGTTGCTCAACTGTAAAACGGCCAGCGGTGAAGCATTACTGTAGAGACTCTAACATAGCTTCAAATGGCTGTTAATGTGGTACACGGGGGGGGGGGGGTTATTAAAAATAAATAAATAAATGGTGTTACAAGGCAAGTTGTTAAATATGTCAAACCACTGGGGATCTGCATCTCTGTCCTATTGATTTGATGATTAAAGGTCTACGAGCCAAAGCCTTGATGACATGCTTATCACCATGACGATGAGCAACAGACTGTGGGAGGGGACTACAGAGGCAAAGCAGGAGTAGATGGAGCCATAGAGGACAGCAGAGACAGGCCTGCACAAATGCTCTGCCAGTGTCGTGTCTGCCGACCAGCTTCTCCACAGCCCCAGGCTGGCACCTCTGCACTGAGATACAACCCACAAGCCAGGGTGGCACTGCGGGATGAATATTTTTAGTCGGACGCTACCTTACTGTCCAGGCTGAAAAGGTAGGAGTCGTTCTCCCTGACGTCTGCCTCGGCGTCCGAGATGATCTCGCCCACGTATCTGTACAGAGGAGGCAGCAGGAGAGGATGCATCAGTCCTCGCATAACTACACAAACACCATAACTGACATGCAAAGCTTCCAGTCTGAAAACCCACTTTCACTGGAAAACAGATCCACACTCATCCTACCCATACTGTATACTTCTGATAAGGCATTTAAGGCCAGAAGCAGAGAAAGTACACAAAACACACACACACACACACACACACACACACACACACACACACACACAGATATATATATATATATATATAAGAAATATAGTGAAGTACACAAGGTTTCCAAAGAAACAGGACTTTTTGGAGAGAGGTCCATCATCAGCTGTGCAAGCAAAGTGCTTCTGAATTTATAGGAGGAACCAATAATTTCCCAGTATTAAAGATGTCTAAATTATAACATTCATTCCATAGGGTTCCAAGAGTGTAGATCAGTTCTTTGAATTTTCTAATTTTATTGCTGCCAAAGCAACACCTGGAAACGCAAACTGATGTCATTAATGCAACGGCCATTTGTATTAAAATGCCTTGCCACTGGAAAGGATAAGTCCTTAATTATTATGGTCTGAAGGTGTTGAACAAACCGATCAGTAAGTCGGTTTGTTGAACACACACACACACACACACACACACACACACACACACACACACACACACACACACACACACACACACACACGAGAGAGAGAGAGAGTGTGAAGGGCTCACTCGCAGACAAACGTTCCTCGAGGAATATCCTGTAACGTCTGAACACCCCAGCCCATGTTCTGTGTCCTGAACAGCTGCAGTCTGGCCCTAGAAGCAAAAGATCATTCAGTGAGAAGCACAGAGGAAGAGCATCGAGAGAACTCGGACATCCTGGGTGAGACAAAATTACCTGAGTCCATTCTGAACGACGCGGTTCTTACAGGTTCTCCAGCAGGAGCAGGCGTGGTTGCACTCAAAAATGAGAGGCGGTTCCTCAAAGCAGAACTCTGGCAGCAGACGACTCTCCTAGAAGAGCAGGCAGAAAGCACACGGAACAACCGAGTTTGGAGACCTTTGGGTTACTGCTTCAGGACTGAATTCCAGTTAGACATGTAGCTCTGACGTTCTTAAACAGCAGTGACACACGCGGCCCTTTTAACCCGGGCTGTAAGATACTGGATCTCACCTTGTCATACCAGCGGCGCAGACTGAGCTGACCACACATGCAGGTCGCTGAAGAACAGTCATCTTTACAAACGCAATACTGTGGATGACATAAAAAAAAACAAAAAAACAAAAACAAAAATGGTCCGTTACATGAGGGACCACCATGATCATCTGCAAGGCTCCTCCTCAAACAAATGAGGCCACGGAGACATTACTGTCCACTTTACCTGCAAGTGAGTGATGTTTTTGTCAATATTCATGGGGGACGTGACGCAGCTGTCAGGGATGTATTTGTAGTCATCAGGGCAAGTCTCGCTGTCCACGGCATTTACACAAGGAACTGGTACTCTCTCATAACCCCGTGCTATGTCCCTGAACACAGGCAGGCAACACAGCAAAATGGTGATCAAATGAGAAAAAAACTGACATGTAGGAAACCAAAACATAGCTTACTACAAATTAGTATCACTTTAGAAACTGGAATGGAAAGGGCGGGGGGGAATGGACGTGAGAATGGAAGACAATGAGCAGGGCGTCCAGGCCTGAGCAAGCTACCTGTTGAGGAGTTTCTCTCCTGGAGAGCTCTGTTCACTGCTGGCCTCCTTCTGCCTCTTGCTGGCCTGTAGGGTGGTCCACACCTTGGAGCTCTGACTGCAGCACTCCATGGGCGTGTCTCCCTCCCTGTTCTTTAGGCTCACGTCAGCCCCACGTGACAGAAACAGGCTACAGGGGGCGCAATCGAGTCAAGTTTGTTTCTCCATTTGGACTGGAGTGTCGATGATCACAACGCATACAGATTACATGCTCTATTTTGCATAATTTATTAAGATCCTCAGATGTGCGGAGTTTGAGTAAAAGTGCCTCCCTGTTTAAAAGCTTCTCAAATTGCTTTTTAAAAAGCATTTCTATCTACAGCCTAATTGTACGAGCACCAGCGGGCCTGCAGGACGTGCGCTAGGGTCTCGTGGCTCCACGTCAGTATGTACTCACGTGATGCATTCCAGCCGGTTCTCCCGCGATGCGATGTGCAGCGGCGAGTCTCCGTGCACGTTGACCGTGTTGAGGTCACACTTGGCCTCCAGGAGAGTCTCAGCAATCTCCACGCAGCCAGAGAACGCTGCCCAGTGCAAACAGATATTTTCCTCCTGAGAACATGAGACACCACACTATAAAACAATGTCCTAATTTAGCATCTGGCAGCAAACAAGGCTCATGCCTAAAACAGTAAAGCTCAAATCTATTTCACTGAGTGTTAAACAGAAACAAACACCTCTAGCTCATCTGTCAGACAGCTCATCTGTCACCACAAAATCTGTGTTAGGCATCGTCTAGTCCAGAGGTGCCCAACCCTGGTTCTGGAGATCTACCATCCGGTAATGAGTAGTTGCAGATAATATTCAGACGGTACTGAAGGAAGCGAGTTGGACATCAGTCCAAACAACAGTCAGTTTCTGAACACAGAATCACTGCCGGCTAAACTTTTTGGGTGGTGGGCCACTCCCATTAATTGAAATATTTTAAAAACCCCAAGAACACTTCTGTGCTCGATGAGCCTGCACCATGTCAACACCTATAACCGTTGAGACTACCAAAGGGCGAGTCGCAGGGCAAAAATGTACTCAAATTTGTATACGACTCCCTGCATCAACACACACATTTAAAACCCATATGGAGTCAAACTCATTTTGAGACACATGCATCTGGCGGCTTACACTGACCTTGTCTCTGATGTTGGGGTCAGCACCTTTCATTAGCAGCAACCTGACCAGTTCTACATGCTTGTACTCTGTTGCCCAAATCATTGCTGTCCATCCACCGTCATCCTGCAAACAGGGCACAGCTAAGAATATCACACCCCCAAGTACAGGAATCTGAAGGAATGCCTGCCTGAAGTGGCAAAATGCGACACATCACTTCAAAGATTATACAGCAGAGATGTGATACACCATTTACCTGACAATTAATATCTACAAAGCTTGTAGACAGCAAATGCTCCACAATACCAAAATGCCCAACTTTAGCAGCAAGATGAAGGCATGTTGAGCCTTCACCATCCTGAAAGACAAGTTAGAAAACAGTTAGTTTAATTCTTCAACCAAATATTTAAAAAAAAAAAAATGAATATTTCATATAGAGGTAGCGGTGACCTTCGTATATCGCAGCATTAAAAAAAAGTGTGTGCAAATGGACTCAGTACTTAAGTATTTCAGATAAAGAACCTTGTGAGAGACAATGGCTCCCGCCCTCAGTAAGTACTGCACTGTCTCTAGGTGGTTGTTCTCACAGGCCTCCATCAAAGGTGTGCGCTGGTCTTCATCACATATGTCTAGGTTAGCACCAGCCTGAGAAGAACATGGAAAAACTACCTTGGAGCATAATTTAAAAAGAGAAGGAAACACACCCCGATCCTAAAACAGTCCTGGGTTATCCCTCTACATCTGAGGCAACCAGCCAGCCAATCCACGTAATAGTCACCTGGACCAACATGTGGCAGACCTCCTGGTGTCCGGCCTCGGCCGCTACATGGAGCGGTGTGCGTTTGCTCTGGCTCTCCATTTTAAAGTTGGGGTCGATTCCATCCACTGAGGACACAGAAAGACATGCTCGCATCCCTCCAGTGACTGTAAAGAACGCCAAAGACACTATGGCCTGCCCATGGAGCATGTCCTACCCAGCATGAGTAAGACCTTCTGTAGCTCCCCCTGCTTGGCAGAAATATACAGTTGTTTTGGATGAAAGCGAAGCTTCTTGGGCCTGAGGAGGAAAAATAAATATCCAGCAATTGGAAGTCAATTATACATACACATTTGCATATTAAACCATATTAGTTTAACTATAGATGATTTTACTGACTGGATTACATGCAATAAATCATGAGAAAGCTTGCAGTGGAAAAGCTGTTGAGAATGTGTGTGTACTGGTACGTCTGACACAAGGCTTGTTCTTACTTCTCTGAATCCAGTGCCAGTAGGATGGTTTCCAAAGTCTCTTTAGGGGGTCCTGCTGGGAGTCCAGTCCCTGGTCCTGAACCCAAGAGCCCTGGTCTGCTGATCCCTGGAGAAGGAGACCCATCCACAGCTTCTGGAGGTCTGGATAAGGTGCTGTCAGCTTTACCATCTCCAGACAGAGAGAGGTGAGATAACCTGAAATGATAAATATCCTACAGATATGATAAGCTGCACAGTAATTGCAACACAAACAGACAGATGTACTGCATCTTTGACACAATGCTCTCACCATATCAACTATATGCCACTTTGCATACAAAAGTGGATTTGTTTGGATACATACCCTCCAGTGGTGGTGTCAGCCCTGCCCTCCAAGGTGCCCGGGGTGCTGGGGGCCTGGCTGGGGGGCACAGTGGATGTGGTGTCAGCCTTGGCGATGGTGACCTCCTTGGCCTTGCTGACATCCTCACCGCAGTGTGGGCAGAAGCTCTGGCCCTTCAACACTGATGCACAGGACCGATGGAAGCGGTGGGTGATGTTTACCTCTGGCTGGCACTCCATGAATGTTCCCTACAGTAAAAGGACATAAAAGCCTGATGACTTCATGAGAGTTATTTAAATAAACATTAAGGAACAATTCTCTTAAATTTCATACGAATGTGCAGAAATCAGAGAGAAGAACAAGTAAAAGCACTGATCTGCTTTCATACAAGTCAACAAGCAATAGCTCAGTGTTCAGACTGCCTGCCCAAATTCGATTCTTGGCATATCCAGATTGATTTTTTGATGGTCTGAAGAAAAAAAAAAAAAATTCAGATTTTTGCAAATCAGACCCAAACCACATTTGGAGGTGGTTTGAAACTAAATTCTGATCAGATTTGTACTATGCATCTCAGTCTGAAGCTCTGAACACTCAAATTGGATTTTCTCTCAGTGTCTTTTGCATCACACTCAAGGCAACACACGACAACAATGTCAAATCCACAGCGATAAAAGTGCTGGTACTCAAGAAGGACACCAAGATTTATGCCAGAGAATTCATAAGTGCTATAGTACAGAACAACAGTCTGTGGAGAAACTGTATTTCTGTGATGCAGAAACAATCTGTCTGCTTGTGCTTTGTGGAAAGGGGCTTCCTTATAAGTGAAGCTGGAAGGCACCTACCAGAACAGTTTACCAGCATAACTATGTAATTACTGAGGTCTACATCATTACAACAGCATCCCAAGCAAATGGACCGATGATGTCTGGATGCACAAATCTGCTCTGATCACTTGTAAATGACAGTGTGGACAGACGCCTCAAAAGATCGGATTTGAGAAACAAATCCGGTTCGCCTGCAGTCTGAACACGGCCAAGGCTACGGTCTCATTCATCAGATTGGCACAGCGCGCGAGGTGAGATGAGGCCGGGTTCTCACCGCCCTGCAGAAGAAGCCACAGCCTGGGCAGCAGTGGTGCTTCACCATCCCCGTACGGTGCTCCTCGCACAGCACCAGCAGCTGCACAGAGTTCGACGGCCTCATCATCTCGTGCTTCAGCACGCCGCTCTGGCAGCGGCTCAGCTACACGCCGGGGAAAGACAGAGCCAAGCTCATCATGCAGGTCAAAATGTCAAAGTCTTCCTTAAAGTTAATCAGAATGGAGACTACACTCACAGTTCTCACACACACACTGTATTGTGTATTGATGTGTATTGACCATTTGTACTTCATATTTTTTTTTCTCAAAAATAAAGATACTCTGACTCCAGTTTACGATTTGAACTCCAACAGTGTGGAGTAATGCTGAACGGGTTGCTGAAGGTAGTGTGTTAAATAAATAAATGGGTTAGTCAGCGTTTGTTCTGCACGATCTCACCTGGCCGTCCACGCTCTCGGTGGCCATGCACTTCCGGTCAGCCAGGG
Organism: Sternarchorhynchus goeldii; assembly: GCA_028565775.1. Taxonomy (NCBI): domain Eukaryota; kingdom Metazoa; phylum Chordata; class Actinopteri; order Gymnotiformes; family Apteronotidae; genus Sternarchorhynchus; species Sternarchorhynchus goeldii. Next base: position 21,760,626 of record JAOXYF010000003.1, read on the forward strand.
TGAGGATCTCCCTGCTTTTGGGAGTCTCCATGCGGCAGCTGCAGAGAGGGAGTTCCTGCACCATGTCTGTGGTGGCGCCCTCTGCTGGCCCTGATGCTCCTGCACAGCACAAGCCAGGGACATCACTTGCCAGGTCATACACCAAACGCGAGTTTATATCTCTGTACAATGCCAAGATAGACCCATGGACTGTTCTTGCTTAGGTCAACCTCGATACCATCAGCGCCAACTCTGGGAGCACCTAACTTTCATCTTCACTAAACCTCACTGGTCGTTTTACTGTGTAATGCTTGTGTTATAGATGTGGGAGTTCACAGTAAAGAGGGTGGGGTATTGATTCATGTAAAAGAAGGCATCCAATGTAAATGACTAGACATTTCTAACAGTCCTTTGGAGTGTGCTGCGTTTAGCATTACCTTGTCCCCTAAAATGGCTTTGAAATGGCTATGGAACAGCAGCAAAGGCTTGTTTTACTATTACTACTGTTGTTGTTGTTGTTGTTGTTGTTTACCCTTGCATTTGGATGTGATCGTTTTTAGTATCAGGTATTTAACTAATTCCCTTCTGAGATTAATAACAATAACAATAATAATAACAATAACAATAATAATAAACAACAACAACAATAATAATAATAACAACTTTAAGTCTGTATACAATAACAGTGTATTGGCATGTTCAATTTGATAGTCACCCTCTAACCCTTTCAGCACTGCTAACTGAATATTATTTGGGAATGGGATGGGACTCAACCGAACTGTGATGTGACTGGCTGGGAGGTAATGTGTGTGTGTGTTTGCTGTGTGTGTAATGTGTGAATGGGGTCCTTAAACACTTTAGCAATGCACACAGCCCATACAGGTTTTATGTATTTAAATAATTTCGAAAATTTGCAAGATAAAGCCATTTGCAATTTCTGATAAAATGTCACCTTACTTACTGCAAGATGCTGTATAACTTTGGCAGATTTAGGTTTCATGCCACTGATTAATGATTAAAAGTGTATTACCACTGAACTTACCTTAAGTAAGCTGTAATCATGACCATGGACTTTGGTCCATAGTTAAGCCCCATTCCATAGCCCATCTATGTTTTATGAACCACTAATTGGATTTTAGCCCAATTAAATTTAAGGTTAAATCTATTCTTAAAAGAACTCTGCTTGTAAACCAGGCCCCAGGATTCAGGAAGCACAAAATTAAAATAAAAGGATTTAGGAAGCCATACGGCTTCTGAATTATTAATTAAAATTATTTCATAGCTCTTACATATTATAACGGCCATTGGATGGATGCGTATCCTCAGCATTACATTACATTTGTGGGAAACTGTTAAGCATGTGGTGAGGGACGTTTGATAAAGTTGTGTTTATAGTTATGGATGTTTGTTTCCCCACCAGGGGGCAACCTTTCCACAGAGACTCCTCACTGATGAGTCATCTCAACTAGCATGGCAACCATATCAACTGCTAGGCCTGCTGAGTTCTTACAGTCACAGATTCACGAATGCCAAACACTACCCAAACAAAAACTCTGTTGAATGTTTAAATATACGGCCATTTAAAAATGTGTCATATTAGAGAAACCATATATTAATGTGTAATAAATGTACAATTAGGATTACATTAAAAGGTCCCAGTACTTATATTGCTTAATCTATTCACTCAGGACTCTTATTTGTCCATTATTAGTTCATATAATATATTGAAGTACATCTAATCAAATTATGCCAGGTGAAAAGAAAACAAAATTGTGAACCATGGTGACTGCTCTTACCTGTGGTTTGAGTATTCAGTAGAACGTCCTGGGCTTTCAGATCAAGGGAATCTAATGGAACCTCTGTGTACTCTTTTCCTTGGTCAGCAGGTATGGGGGCAGAGGTAGGACCAGGGTCTGGGGCAAGGGACTGGGCAGGGGGCTGGGCAAGGGACTGGGCAAGGGGTTGGGCAGGGGGTTGGGCAGGACTCCGAGCCTCTGACTGAGTTTGGACATCCATACCTGTGGGGAGATGATCAAGAACACCATTCCAACACTGTGGCTCAGGGCAAGCAGTGGACATGTTTTTGAAAGGGCTCAAGCATCAAATTAATGGGGCTCCTCGTTACAGTGTTTAGGCTATGAATTATGACTGTTTAGAGCAAATTAGCTGTATGATTTCTACTGAGATGAAGGAGATAGTAATCTACCAGAAATTCCATCAGACTTAGACTTGAACTTCCTCTTGCGCTTCCGGACAGGACGTAGCCATGGGTTGTCTCCCTTGGATTTTTTTTTCAACTTCTTCTTTAAGCTAGATTCCGAACTCTGAGGTCGACAAAATCACTTTTAACACAACACAGTACATTTTAAATAAACAAACAATGGTATCCAGAAAGATGTTCTCTCTTCTTTTTGTCATAACACTGCAAACAGAAACCCAAAAGACAGAGGCCTCTGATAATACACTGACCATAATATAGTTCTAGCTTCAAAATTCTTAAATCTTTCTCAGGGTTTGAGAAATTACCTGATGGTTCCAAACTAAGTCCTTAGATCTGAGGATGTTTATGATCTCACCAAGTCTGATTCCTCCTCTTCTTCAGCCTCTTCATCTGCAGAATCCTCAGACTCTTGTTCATCTCCAAGCTAAAATCACATACAGGAATCTACCAGGCTATCTTTGTTTTTGTTTTATACTGATATTGAACTGATGTTTTCCCCCAGTTTATACATTTACTAATTTTCACTGTATGATTAGCTTTCTCCCTTGTTTCTCCAACACAGGCACAACCAGGTATTTAGTTTAGCTTACAGATGAACAAAAAGAGCAAATGTACTTCAGCAGGCAGGCAAAGAAAAAGACAAATCTCAAAAAGAAACCATGCCAAACCTGTGGGACTGAAGTCATTTTGCTACTCTCCTGAGGTGTTGAAGTCTCTTCTCCAGTCAGCTCATCATCTTCCTCGGATTCCTCTTCAGACTCCTCTTCCTCAGAATCATTCTCCCCCCGCTCCCCATTGACCTGTATTGTCTCTTTTGGCTGCTGCAAAAGCAATGCAAGTCAAAGGGTCACTGCGGTGCTCAACCTTACCAACCTCCTCACACCAGCTCAGAAACAGCCGCTTCTCCAGCGATCTGTGCAGCAAAACAACAGCAAACAGCTAAACATATCCAGCAGCCAAGATCTCATACAATCTCTGCATCCCACCCCCCACCCCCCAGTGCGGGTCGCCTGCAGGAACACCGTCCAAAAATAAAAGCACACACAATCTTAAACATATATCAAAGTTCTGTCTGGACTTGGCTGTTTAGGCCTACATGTTCACAGGCTGGAGTTCATCAGAGTTCATTCTGACCTGAGGACTGGGTGGAGACTGGGAGATGTGCTGGAACATCTCCAGTACTGTGCGCTGCTTCAGGACTTTGGTCTTCTTCTTGGGAATGAGGCTATAGGTTCCCATCTTTCGCTTCTTCTTTCTCAACACAGATGCTACTGACCAAACAAAGGCTTGTATTCAAACACCTACGCAACACCAAATACAAATATGGCCATATAAAAGAGAAGTGGACAAATACTTATAATTTGTTTTGCCTTTTGGAGGTTCATTGTGTATGGTATATGTTTATCTGCATTCAAGATCATTTGGTATAAGTACCCACAGGCGTAAGGCTGGGATAACTACAAATAGATTGTAGTTTTATCAAAATGACTGGAGTGGTAAAACTGAACTCAAAGTCAGAGAGCCTGTCATACCAAACGGGGATGAGATGAAGCAGGGTTAGGGTATTAGTGGACAACCTGTGTGTGGCTTGGCTGGTGTGGCGATCGGCACCAGAGTGGCATCAGTTGGGCTCTGAGGTAGCTGGTTCTGAGTGGGAGGGATCTGTGGAGGTGGCCCAGGTTCGGCTCCACCTACGCTCTCAGGTTTCACCACACTTGGTTCTTTTGATTCCCTGTTTAAAATCTGCAGTAAGAAAAAAAAATCAACACTGTTTCAATGCCCCAAGTTGAGTAGACATTTGTGACAAAAATGAGACCTAAAAATGTGACCATCCATGAAGGTTATGAGAGAGAAAATGGTGGCGTAAATGTTATCCTAACCACTTTTTTTAAGACCATTTTTTTTAAGCTCTTTAAAATGCATCCAGTCTTATGTGCTTAACACACCCTCCTAAAAACATAAGTCTTGTATTCAGAAAATGCCTAACACATGCTAAAGCTTTGATGGACCTTTGCAAACCCATTTCACATTCCTGAAAGTCTTTGTACACTGAAACGCTGAAAAAAAACCCAGCCATTACCTTTAGTGGCTGGTTCGAAGCCGGCCTGGACATGGTTTTGCGTGCTCTGTGTATCGTTACAGGTGGAGGGGTGTTCGACGGCATGCCATTCTTAGTCTCTCTTTCCGAGCGCCCCTCTGCCAAGCTGTGCCCTGTGCTCATGTCTGTCCTTAGAGCGCCCTGGCCATGGGGCTGTGATGGTGCTGAAGGAGGGAGTGTTTTAGAGGCGTGCCCTGCAGTCGAAGTCCCCATGGGGGACCAGCTAGTCCTGTGCTGGGCAGCCGGTGAGTCCTCCTGGCCCTTACTGAGAATATATCCATTACTGCCCACGGTGGAGCCATGAGGGGTATCAGTCTCTGGGAGCCCATTCTCCATGGCTTGCGATGGGGCAGGAGGTCCTTGGACAGAGCAGGCCCGCTGAGCTTTCCTTGCTTCTGCGCCCTCATCAGTCCCGTTCATATCCGTGTTGGTTTTGGAAGGTTCTGCTAGCCTACTCAAGCAATCCCCATCGCCCCCTAGAGAGCGGCCCGAAAACAGCAGATTACATCAAAATTACCACGAGCAGCAAAGTCATGAACATAAGTTACAGTGGCAAACACAGTAAAATGAGAAACAAGTTCACCTTCTTCTGGATTGCTGTGAGTGTCCTTCATGCCTTCTGTCTTCATGGATTCTTTCTTCCCCAAAATCCCCTTGACCAAACCAGCAGGCTGAAACAGAAGCTTCATCAGGTTACAGCAACAAAGCAATGCAACAATGTGAAAATGCAGTTTTGTTCACATCCCCTTCTCCCAACAGAATGAAACTTCTTATTGAGCTCTGATAATAAAATGATACAGGTTTAATAATCAATCAATCACAGATCTAGCAATTATGCTATGAAGTAAGCACAAAAAAGATCACAGTCAAATATTCACTTTTTTTTTTTTTTTTTTTACACAAGATGCTGAGAAATAGTTTTCTCAAAAATAGAAATGGTCAACTTAAATTATACATTGAAGCCCCCACCCACCCATCTATCGGACTGCATGCGACAGAAGGGCAAAACATGGAGTTATAATCTCATCTCTTGGGAATGTGTGTCAACAGCAAGAGTTTTGATTGGCTAGTGGAGAATCCATCTGAAAAAGTGCATCTCACTATATCTCTCTCTACAAAGAAATCTACTCAATGTGAAAATAATCACAAAAAGACATTTTCAAGTGCCAAAGGTTATTTATCCAGAACACGTGCACAAATTCATATAAAGAATACACAGCCTGCAGTAATAGAGATTATTTCTTTGTTTAGCGAGTTCTATACAGATTCACCTAAAGATCAACAAACAGAAAGATGGAGCAAGGTGTTAAAGCACAGTGAGAAGCACAGGAACACATCTAATCACCAAACATCCTTCACAGTGTTTTACTCCTTCAGTTTCTCTCCATTTCTCTTTCTTTTGGACTTGTATCATTGAGGTTGCACGGTTCCACTTGGCTTTTGGCACAGCAACAGAAGACAACCAGAGCTGCTCGGCCAGACCTGCAGCTAGGAAGTGTGCTGTCTCCATGCCTGGTCTGGACCCCGCACAAACTGCGTAGGGTTTAATGGCCCCTGAGAGAACGGATGACGAAACTAGCATTTCTGCGTCCATCGTGACGTGCAGTGTGAAAGGCCTGTGCTCTACGAAAAATCAATGCAGAGGGACTTCAGCAAATAATTATGGGTCTTGCTGTCTTTTTCCAGTTTTTAGATCTCTCTCCAGTCACTGTGCAACGACTCAAGTTGAAATGCACGCAAGCAACAAACAGCAGTGAACACACTGATGCCTCTGTGCAAGTATCCCTCGAAAAGCCAAAACACACACAGACAAACAGGGTGGCTACATATGAACCAAGATCTCATCAAAACCAACAATATCCTGTTGGCAAGCAGCGATGCTGAACCAGCTTTGAGCCTTCTCCAGCTCTAGGCAGGCCACAATCCTACAACTCTACTCAGAGAACCTCCAGAGCCCCAGAGTTAAAGCAAGCTGACTGCCTATTGCTCAGAAAAGAGAACGTGTTAAGCCAGTCCATCCATAGGATGATGGTCAAAATTTCAGATCTTTGTACCAACCCCTCTCTGTGCTTCCCTCTCTCAGAGATCATTCGTCAATCCAGAACCATGGATTGCGGACACTGCAAGAGAAACAAACAAGTTAACAAATTCATTAGGGATTTCCCCTAGCTACCCAATTTTCATATCTATAATTAGCAACCATTTAAAAGGCAAACATAAAATACTAGGCGAGTGATAAGAAGAAAAGGGCAGAGTCCTGTTCAAGAACTGTAGACAATGAAGAGTCCACTGCAGTCAACTGGTGCTGTGCATCTGCTCATAGGAAGTAGTCATATAACACACTCTCACTCACTTGGCAGCCTTCAACATCTAGTGTGGGGATTTTCAGCAGCCAGGCTCAAAAGAAGGTGGTCAGAAGGTGCAGTAATTACAGCAAAATCCAGGCTCTTCCCACTGCTGCCCCTCCCCCACCCCTGCCTACTCCCCAACCCTCATCTGATTGGCAGCCACACCAGCTGCCTTCCGCAGGACAGTCAGAAAATGTCTGCCGTTCGTTGGAGCTGCTCTCTCAACAAAGGTCGGTCCCTCTTTCTGTTTCCCTCTCTCACCACCAGGGGAGCCACTTCATAATAAGAGTCCCCCTTTACCTAACCAACCCAGACAGGGTCTGGTCCAATAAAAACCAAGAGACATCATACTGGGCCTTAATTCAGGGTTAAACACCGTTTACCCAAGGAGGTTTTCTGTCATTAAAAAAAATGAGCTACCATTACTTCCATCATGGTCTCATTGTCCTCTCTCTCTCTGCCACAGTTATGAGCAATCCGAGAGCACTGATATTTTCCACAAAGGCTCCAAAACCCATACATTCTTTAGGGGCAGTATTATCCATCTCTGTTTTTATTTTTTATATTTTTTTCAGGTGTCAAGCAGACCACTGCAAACTCTCATCATAGAAAAAGTAGCAAGTGAAGCTAGGAGAAAGACTTTGAAAAGTCTCTAACACTGGACCACGTTTAATACACAAATAAACAAAAATGAGCTCTGTCTTATTGCACAACAACGCACACAGCAGTCAATCGATTTCATTAGGAAAACTAGGCCCATCAAAAATGGATAAGAGGTGTTTCTTGCCCTGATGGTCAGGATTTAATTAGGCTATTTCACAAAAGATTGTTTCCATCATCAAAGATGAATCACATTCAGACAGGAACACAACCTCTGGTAAACAAACACAGGTGGAAGAGAACACCAGAACGGAGACTCATTCACTAAAACCTCCCCGACTCCTCCTGAACTAACGACATATGGCAGACACACAGACTTCCAAACCAACAATGTAATAGTAGTCTTAGTAATGATGTCTACAAGCGATCAGCAGCCAATGAGTGAAGTAGCCAATAGCTGCCTTTCTTAACTTGCAAAGCCTGGGTAACTTGTCAAGCTGCTCTAAGTTAACTGTGAACCCAGTTTGGGAAAACCATCAGCAACCACAGTTTAACAGAGACATGCAGATAAGTTGAGCTGGCTTGAGATCTGTTTTCCAGTAAATGGCAGCACTTCTACTCACTTTCTCTTCTAAACCAACAGCCAATGCTTCTACAATCTTATTCACTAGCATCTCCAAGTGAAGTGCTTTCAAACCTGGTCTTAACTGCACATGTACACATTCTTCACTTCAAAAGATCAACAGCTTCATATGAACCAGCTTTGAGGAGCTGTAAATGTACTTCCATGGTCTCTTTTAACTCAGGTTAAGGAAGCCCAAGCACACTGCTATGCATTTTGACTTATAAATTCATATTTACATATTTGTGTGTCTACATACCCAGACATGACAATGAATAAGCGGCTACAACGATACCTACAAAAAAAATCTTGTAGACAGCTCACACACAACTGATTTTTCCATGGGCTACATTTTTTTTTAGCAATCTACTTACTATAGGATAGTATACACAGATAAAGTTCAAAATGGGGGAAAAAATAACATTGGCTGTAAATAGTGGTGTTCTCTTTCCCAAGCCCTCCCCCTGCAGGGCAGATGGAGCATGCCCAGTAGAGACAGGGAGAGGGAAGGGCCTTCTGCTTCTAACCGCCATTTCCTAACCAGATTGTTTACTGACACAGGACAGACAGAAAATTTTTCTGCAGGGCAGAGGGGCGTTCAAGTAGGATTTGTGACATTTGCAGGATGGACGACCAGTGTCTGTCATTTTTAATTAACTCATCCCAATGTTCACACAGATTTAAGATATAAGAAAAAAAAAAACACAGGCTTTGAAATTTACCTGGAAAAATGAGCTTACTTGCCATTTGTGGTTATAATAGTTTAGGAATGACATCAAATATGACAATACACAGGATATCATTTTCATATTAGAGGGCTTCTTCATTGGATGGGTAACTGAACGTGCCAAGCTGTTTCTCCAAAAATAAATACCACTCAACTGCAGAAACTGAAGCATCTTACAGATTCAAAAGAAGGAGTAAGAACTTGTTTCTCATAAAATCAATGTATTTGAGAGCATCCAAAAAAAAAATAAATTAACCCAACAGTTAAGCCTCTTATTCCATCTGAAATGTATAATCATGCGAAATTGATACCTATACAGGGTGCCAAAGTTATAACACTGACTACAGCTTAGGTTAGACCAAAATAGAATATTAGTAATTTTTTTACATGACATATCAGCATGTAAACCGAATACAAACTTGTATACTATTCAAGTAAAATGTATTTTCAATAGCGATTTTCACAATAGATTTCGTCACAATGCAGCTTTACAGACATTGAGATCCAAGGTCTCCGTGAGAAAAGCCAAAGGCGAGAACGGTACAGAACAAACGTCCCTCAGAGCAACATTACCAATAAGGCCTACAGCAACAAGACAGGCTCGTATCACAGAGCCCACACTACTGTATGGTTTAGCCACACAGGACATCACAGCCTGAACTCACACTACGGTATAGAAGACGTCTAAAGTAGAAGAGAGACCAGTGGAAATGGGCAGCAAATCTCATTATAATATCAGCCCCATTATCCACTGCATCTTAATCAACACTTGTATTCAAAAGTTCATTAGACTCATAAAAACCATTTAGAACAAAACCAAAAGAACGTAGTGATGAAGCAAATGAAGGCACCAAACAAGCCGTTTTCACACCACAACAGTTTAAACAAGCCCATCTCATAGAGACGTCCTGCACCATACAGGATCACACGAGGAAGGAATACTGTGATGGATTAAAAAAATGCTTTTTATAAAAAAAAAAATAAAAAAAAATCTGTGGAAAAATGTCACGCATACACTACACACACCAACAAGAAGTCTAATCTTCAAGACACGTCTTCCCAGATAAAAATCCACGCTTCCGGAAAATTATGATTAGAAAGAACAAAAGAAAATGGGTCTTCAGTGTAGATGCAAAAATAACCTTAATGTCTATGAGTCATGGCACTGTGGGAGCTGCGTTCTTTCACTCATTCACTTGGCTCTTCCAACAGTGGAGATGACAATACGTACGGCAATAATCACTCTGGTTACAGAACCTGTTTCTTGGCGAAACGTCCCCTCGGCTGGGACAATGCCTCCCTTCTCCATCTTCTCTTTAGAAAAATGCAGAATTCCTAAGATCCAAAAATACAACTACGAGACAAGCAAGAGTGTTGCAGTTATTTTGCTTTCAGTATTTTAACCTGTTCTCAAAGCTCTTCTTTTGGTTAGGCCAGGCTTACTCAACAAGTCCAAACCTGCAATAATCCATTATCTTGCAGCAAACTAGATGGGACATTTGCATTATTTCCCCGTTCTTTACAAATATTCTTGTGGCAATCCTGAGCCAGTGGAGAAAGATAACATGAAATACCACCATATAAAAGATACCACCAACACACGAAAGTTCTCAACAGAGGAGGAAAGCCAGCCTATTAAAAGTGGTTCAAACAAGCATAATTTGTTTGCTACTGAGAGATGAGACCAGTCCTCTTCTTTGTCTGCAATTGTCCACAATGCCCACCACGAAACACTCATTAAACCAGACAGCAATAATCCACTCAATTCTCCCTCTGCAAGTCACCAAGCTAACAACATTTAGGGCACGTCATCCGGCTTCCCATTCACCTCCGTGTGAGAAGCAGAGGCCAATGCATTTGGCCACAAGCTCCAACAGACTGCTTCAGTCTGCAGAGCTTGTTCACAGGCTGCTGATCAGAGCACTGCACGGCTGAATCTCAAGGCTGGATGCCACCACCTCTCAGTCACAGAGGAGCTCCCTTCTCTGGACGTGAGCACAGCAGGCAGCTCTCAATGGATGGAATGTGAAATGGAGAAATAAAAGGTAGATTGTGAAGAGTAAAAAAGAACAACAGCAAGGGAATGAGTCTCAGATGATATATATTCAGAGCCAGCATGGAAGAAGGACTGAGGGGTCGTTCCTTTGCTAAAGGTACTCCTCTGGTAGCATCATACCTGGTTTCTACCGATGGCCTCCATTAAGGGAGAGAGAGAGCCTCGAACAGATTGCTCTTCTTTTTCCTTCTCCTCCTGCATGCAGACATTCACCCGACTTGCTGGTCACGTGACCCAGCAGCTCCCTCTGTTGGTCGGCCTCACCGAAGCTCGAACAGAGCATGCTCAGTCAGTTCAAATTTCAAATGTTTACTTTGTTCTTCTTAAAGGAGGGTACCAAATGAAAGCAAGCAGCTATTTCGCTGCTAGCAACAAAAAATAATAATAAAAAATTAGGAAAGGTATGAGGAGGCCAAAAGGAACATGATGTCTATGCAATCAGAGGGTCTATTACCCACAACAGTGAGCAGAACCAAGAGTGTGAGCAGCCCTTTGTCTCCTCGTCTACCCAGAGGCCTTTACCTCCTCCGAGTCTGAGAAGGGCTGCACTGTCACGAGAGACTCAAGGCCAAGACAAATCAGCACCAACAAAATGGCGCAATTCTTACAACACCAAACTGTAGCAAAAACAGAGTATGAAATCCAACCCTTTTGCTTCTACAAAGCCAGTCAGAGCCATTTTATTCCTGTCCTGAATAAAACAGGCAAATGCATAATGCATTTTATGTATTGAAATGCAAAAACTCAAAATTATACTCAAAATTAAACTGAAAGCATCAACTAACCACTATCTGATCAATCATTAACTCATAAAAACCCAAGTAGTATCTAGGTTATCAGATTCCATAAAACAACACGGATAAACCGCTTTGTGCTTCTCAGCTAAAGAAAAAAAAAAAGCTTAACACAGCTCAATATAAGAGAATGTGAAGAGAGGTTGCAGTGTTTAGTGCAACAGTGTCTCTGCAACAGTGTGGTATGTCTTTCTAAACCCTGCTAAATAGGCTTTTTCCCCAGGTGATATCAGAGCAGGATTAGAGAATCATTACCAAAGCAAGAATAACAGAATAAGAGTTTCACAACTCAACATTTCTCAAAAAGGTCACAATTGTACCAAATAACTCGTTCTCATTATTACTGTATTTTCAACTAGGGGGGGGGGGGGGGGGG
>JAOXYF010000003.1:21772546-21793884 GCA_028565775.1 Sternarchorhynchus goeldii
CCTCCCCCACCCCCACAGATCTTAAAGATGGCTGGGCCCCAAAAGTGTCCCACTGTGTCATTCTGCCCAAGACTGTACTATCAATGTGAGACTGCATCACCACGCTCACCAATGGAGCATGCTCAGTAGTGTCTCCGTTAGCCATTTTAAATTCACCTCAGGCTGGCAGGCAACGCACTCCTCAGAGTCAAAGTTACTGGTCCTTATGAAGTCCTAGTTACCACATTTAGAGCCTTATACCTAAGCATATAATGTTTCACCATAGAGGAAAGCAGAATCTTCCATTCCACATGTTCCATTTTGGCAACAAGCTCATCTGCTCGACTGGTTTTACAGCGGGGAGAAGGAAAAGAAGGAGAGAAGGAGAGAGAGAGAGAGAGAGAGAGAGAGAGAGAGAGAGAGAGAGAGAGAGAGAGAGAGAGGAAAAAGAGCCACAGAGGGATATTAGGAGGGAGTGAGCAGCAGGGAGAGGATAAAAGAAAAATGGAAAAGAGAGAGAACGTATTACAAAGAGTGGGTTCCAGCCATGTGCTCTCCTACACAACCTCGATAAGCCAGAGCCATTTCTCTCACGGTCACCACAACGAAGTGTCCATGAAATGCATTAGCCTAAACACACTTTTTACGAAAATGAAAGCACAATGCTCTGTGCATGCAAAAGAGCTTCGTACAAGTGATCCCAGGTCCCTGATGAACACACTGCAAACCAGCTAAAATGAGAGGAACAAGGAAACCTTCAGCAGCCTGTTAGCACTGAGCTGTCAGGGAACATAATATAAGCATAACAGAAAGGCAGCAGCACACCAGTCTTATAAAGGATAGCCATTTTCCAACCATTTACCAGTATTGTGTAAGCCATTAACAATCTATCTTTAGTGAACCACCCATCGACATGCAGCTCCGTTTCAGCTGAGACATTATGTGAAACATTCTAACCATTTATTCTGGGGGGGGCAAAAACACACCATGAGCAACAGCCCTGACTTTCAGCTCACACCCAGATTAAATGAAATAAAGAAAAAATGAAATGTTTGAAAAGATGCATTTTCTTCCCTGTAACTATGCCTGGTAAAATCTCAGGAGGCCTTTCTTTAATAGACAAATGACTTGCCCATGTTTAAACTGACATTTATGATACCCCTGTGCCCAACAGAACAAACTCCTCTCTGAAAAGCCCTTCTCTCTAGCCTGGAAGAGTCACCGAAACCACAGGACCAGGTATTAGAAAATCTCAAAGAGGAGCACAGAGTCTCAGTCCAACACCTGTCAGGAAGGCCTTCTGGAACAAAAGTGGACATGGTAATCGAACCCATCCACAAGTCAGCTGATGGATCAATCAGATCATCTGTAATTAAACAGATCCAAAATTAAAGAATGAAAGATCAGAACCTTTTCAGAGTTAAGCGGAAAATATAGAAGAAACAACACATAGGATATACCTTGGCCTATTTTCAGGAATCAAATAAATACTCTCTAAAATATATCATACTAGGCATATATTTGGCAATGCCTTTTCCAGAAAAGAGAGTGAAAAATGGAGAAGCAAATAATCCTGCCTTGTTGTAGGTTGAGCCCTCCAGCAACATGGCAGTACCTGGCTTAAGCTGTGGGTCTCCATTGATGGGGGAGGAGGAAGAGGGTGCAAGCAAAGCTCCACTGACTAACGTCTAGCTTTCCGCACAAGCACCGTCCCTGCTCAGGTCACATGATCAGCTCTCTGTAGAAAGCATTGACATGGCCCTCTCTGGGCATGCTCAGTTGAAGCTCTGCTGTTCTTCATGAAGAAAGAAGAGCAGGAAAAAAACAACAACACTGCAGCCATTTCATGGAATGGTGTGTGGATACAGTGGAAGAGCAGATTCAATGCAGATTTGTCTCAGATTCTGTTCATGATGAAAAATATTACACACATATATATTTGTAAAGGGTTCTTTTTATTGAAACAGAAGCACATCCAGCATACCACATAAACCTTTTTTTATCTGTGTTTATGCTTGGAGTGGTGCAGAAATGTGAGTCTTAGCTTCAAATAACTTTCCTACTGTGACAATGCAATCTTATGATTCACATAACTCTCCATCAACAACGACCAGGGCATTTTTAAACATGACCTACATTAAAACACCAAGCATAAAAAAACAAGTCAAATGTTCATATTCTCTGTATTATTGTGAAATAAAAGTCAGGAAAAATAATCTGTCTGTATCTCTTATCTCACGTGTCTCATTATTTAACTATCCCTCTCAAGACAACCGTCTCAGTAATATAAAGAGAATATCATCAACAATAAAACAATAATAATTTGATTATGTTATATATATGCATGCAGTCTGCCCCACCCTCGACATCTGCCACTGCAAAAAACATCCTTTTTGGATTAATAAATGTGTTAGTTTACTGTAATAGGTGCAGTAGGAAACTAAATATCTGAGCTCTTATTTTTTACCTGACAATTGAAACACTAGAGATATTTAATGTCAAATGCGACCGAATATCACTGAGCACTTCATCGGTAGGTTTCTTTGGTTTGCTGGTTAAATCGATTCTTTAAAACAACTGTACAATATCTTATAACCCTTCACATTTGCTAACTACTGGTCCAGTAGATTGTGACTTGCATGTTTATCTATTTTCTTATAGCAAATACGAATGCTTTCAGCATCACTAAGACATGGACAGCGTTAATTTTTAAGATGATAATTAGCAATCATGAGCACAATGTCTCAAAACAACTTTGATTTTTGTCAAAACTATGTCACCATTTATAGGCATCAGCTGTGAATTTTTTTTTTTATTAATGGAACATTTTGGCATTTATATAATCAACTCAAAGTGGTAATTAGTACTGAAATACTGAAATCGAAAATTACATCAGTGGAATATATTCAAATATTTAGCCTAGTTTTTTCTCATTAAGGGCTACATTTCGTCATGGGCATTTAAACTATGTTCACATTACAAGCCTCACTGTTCAATTCAGATCTTTTTTGCCGAGATCAGATTTACCCATCTTGATTCACAGAGTATGTTTACATGCACTAATCTGATCATAATCGGATTTCTGTAGTTATCTGATTATTCAAGCGATCGTGGTATGATTATTCAAGCGATCATAGTATGATTATTCAAGCATACTACGATTTCTTAGACCAGATTAAGGCCTAGAAATAGCTACCAAATGCTTTTGTTGAGACTCTGAAACATGCTCAATGCACTATTAATAACCATAAAAACATTTTTACCAGTAAAGTGTGTTCATGTTTAGAAATACCCATGGCAGGACGTTTGAAGTTTACGTCACTTCCTTCTCTGAGATTAGTAGCTGGTTGTAAAGCAGAAATCCAATTATTGCTCATCTCATGGAAACCCTGAGCTTTTACATTATCTGATTACCCAAGTACATGTAAATGCGGATTACTACCAAAATCTGATTTTCTGCCGTTATTGAATCATTAAGTACATGTAAATGCACTCAATGATGACTGACCCAGTTCATCAGCCATACATCATCAGGTCAAGAGAGTAAAAACACCTCAGCTTGCTTTTGTCGTTTCTGCAGCCACCGTCAATGCTGCTGTCCTGCTAGTGCTGGTTGATGACAACACATTTAAGCACCTGCTCATAGGTAGGTAAGTAAATAAATAAGTATTCACACAAAAATGTTTGCATGGACACAAATAGGACACAAGTCTGATCTAGGACCAAACACACAAAAAGCTACATTCCAGTTCCCCAGTTATGTTCACATTACAAGGCTTACTGTTCAATTCCGACCTTTTTCCCCTCAGATTGGATTTGCTTAGCTTGATGGTTCATGCCAATGATTGCAAACAATCTGCGAGACGGCTCGTGTTAAAATCGGCAAACCAGAACCGTTAGTATCTCACGTATTTCATGTTGCTCCAGAGCATGGCACACATGCTCAGAGAATCTATGGACACCTCCAGGACTCACGGCGCACATGTAGCATTCTAGACATCACCAATGACAATCTGTTGCCTACGACATGATCATCAGGACATTTTCTCCTTCCTGTGACGGAGACGCCTCCCTTCCAGTATGTCTTTGAAGCAAAGACCACAACAACGGCAAGAAAGACCACCCTTCCTCCCAACAATCAGGTTCTGTACCCGACCTTGGTTGATGTAAGAAAAACGCAGAGTTAGCCCACAGAAAGTCGCCGAACCAGTCGAGTATCCAGTGGATGTGCAGACCAGCTAGTGGATGTTCTCATGGACTTCATATGTTCAACATATCCCTGAGCAGCACCACCATCCCTACATGGTTCAAGGCCACCACCATTGCCCCCATGCCAAAGAAAGTCTTAAGTGTCCTGCACCAACGACTATGATCCCATCCCAGTCACATCCATCATCATAAAGTGCTTTAAGAAACTTGCCAAGAGGCACATAAAGACCCATATGCCTCCCTAACTGGACCCCGTACAGTTCACATACTGTCCTAACTGTTCACAAGATGATGCAAATCATCTGGTCCATTTCCCATCTGGACAAAAAAAAGACATATACATCGGAATGTTAATAGACTTGAGCATTCAACTCCATCATTGTACAGCATCTGACTGAAAAGCCGAGACTGCTTGGCCTGAACACCTCCCTCTGCAACTGGATCCTGGACTTTCTGACTGGAAGAGCCCAGCCAGGCTGGATCAGGAGCAGTGTCTCCAGCACCGCTACACTGAGAACTGGACTCAACCCTGGGCATTGTGCTAAGTCCACTGTTGTTCACTCTGCTGACCCCTGACAGTGCAGCAAAGCACAGCTTGAAACACATCATCAAGATCACTGATCTTGATCTCGTCAGCAGGGATGAAGAGTCGGAATAGAGAGAAGAGGTGCAGCAGCTAAAGGACAAGAGATGGTTGTTGACTTCAGGAAAGTATGTGATGATCACTCTCCAATCAATATTGAGGACTCCTCTGTGGAAATCATTACAAACACCAAGTTCCTTGGTATCCAACAAGTTCACTTGGACCTGCAATACTAGCTTTATAACCAAGAAAGCTCAGCAGCGATTCCATTTCCTGAAGAGACTTAAGAATGCTCATCCCTCTACCACCATCCTTACCATGTTCTACAGAGCACATTCTGAGCATCTGCATCACTGCCTAGTTTGGGAACTGCTCCATCTCAGACTGAAAGACCATGCAGAGAACAGTGACGACAAACAAAAAGATCATCAGGGTCTCCTGACCACAACCATCAAGAACATTTACAACACATGCTGCTTTCACAAAACTTGCAGCATTGTGGATGATGCCACACATCCCTCACACAAACTCTTCTCTCTCCTACCAACCGGGAAGAGGTACTGAAGCATTTTGAAGCCTTATGGCCAGACTGGGCAACTGTTACTCCCCCAATGCCATCAGACAAGTCAACTCCCATAGACTGATAATATATAAACTCCACCTGCTTTACATATTTTTGCTTACACTTATGTTCTTCTTGTGTGATGCAACATTTTGCCATAATGTTATTTCGTTTCACCATACACCAGTAAATAGCTGGAACGACAATATAAAAACCTCAACACTCTCTTGACTTGAGCCGTGTGATTAGGTCAAGAAGGTCCAGCTGGCTTGCTTTTGCCATTTTGGCCCCTAATGCCACCATTTTTTTATTCAAGTTGCATGGACGCAAATTGGATATGAATCCGATCTAGGACCACACACGAAAAGCTATGTTTACATTACAAACCTCATTGTTAAATTCAGATTTTTTTTGCACAGATCGGATTTGCTGGTCCACATTCCTAATTGCAAGTGACTCGTATATGCCTAACGAAAAAAAGGCTGCCTGCTAACGAGGCCTTAATGAATAGGGGCAACAAAAAAATGACACGTTTCTGGCCACTTGGCCAGGAACTTCCTTTCATTTTGGAAAGTAGAATTATGCGTTGTACTAAAACAAACAAAAACTAAGTTGTATATTTCCTTTTTTTTTTACTACGGGAAGGTTTTTGGGTAATAGGACACTAACATTTCTGTTCCTCCGGCACCATCTCACCAACCAGTCAGCACTAGTTAGCATCCTACTGCCCACACACTCATTTATATCTGTTCAAGCTCATTCATTTTGGACACTCATGGGGCCTTACATCTGAAAAACCTGAAGTACATTAGAGAGTGGCAATTCTCCTCTCTACAAATTCTATGGTTACTGGTGTTGCTCTCCTCCATTGTTGCTTTGATGGCAACTTTTAATGAGTGTATGCACATAGGCAAAAAGCCACATTCCAATTTGATCGTTCTCATTCAAGTCACATGACCATGAATCAGATATGAACGTGATCTAGGACCACATACAAACGCGGTTTAAATCTGACGTGAAAAGATCAGATGTGTGTGTCTACACAGGCCCGAAAAAAAATTGTGCTACTTTAAGACAAGAAATCGAATTTGAGTCACTTCAGATTGGTAATGTAAATGGAACCGAAGTGACTAAAATCTGGTTCTTATCCAAGGACTCTTACTGGGGTTGAACCCCAGCCTCTCAGAGGAGCGAAAGCATTGTTACCCTCTACAGTATAACAACCCTACAACCACTGGAGCTTACTCTCATCCCTTACTCTCAAGTGTATGTTCACTGTCCAGTGTATTTAACTGCTTAATATACTGCAGGCTGTACCAACTACCTCAAGGGGGAAGTACACAACACTAGGGCTTGCAAACAGTAACTTGCACTACTGTCTGTTCAAAATTAATTTAAAAAAATGAATGAATAAAAACCTAGGTCTTATCCATTTGAGGCTTTAGTTGATTTTTGCCTGTTTCACTAAACCATGATGTCCAAACTGTGGCATGAACTGAACTGTGCCTTCTGTGTACCATTACACCCCTACTGTGCAAGGCCCATGAAGTGTTGGGGTGTTATTGTGTTAGTGAAACAGAGAGCATAAATGTACATGGCAAAGGAAATTATCTGTGTACTAATGAAGACAGCATTTAGCTTTAAATAAATGTGTTAACAAATCAGTAGATCACAGCACACAGAATGACTGAGCTAAATCTCAATTAGCTACTCCCCCAAAATAATGAGCAGTCTTCACACAGCCTGTCAGTTAATAGTCACAACCACAGTAAGTCTCAAACGTAACTTATTTTTGTCGACTGTGCAGACTTTCTAGCACAGAAGCAATATATTTACTCGATATACAGTATGCTAGTCTTCAGGCTTTATGTTTCTACTCATCTTGTTGCCTACTCTGTTGCCCAGTGTGCATCTGCATCGAGTGTTTATTTGAAATACCAAGAAGTTCATATTGGGAACACATCCCCCTTCCACCACTTGGCTTTTAATCCATTTAACCCAGACTATCTACTGATAAAGAACTAGTGTTATCTATGGGGTTGTGCCCCTAGAAAGGGTCCTAACATAAACAGCACACTGAACTAATGCTCATCAGGTTGTATATGTGAGATTTGCTTTGTGATTTGCTTTTACACATAAATGGCAATAAACCTTAATTTATCTAACCTTAAGAAACCATATTTTTCCTTAAAGGTAAGACATGATGACATGGAAGAGAGTGTATAGCCATAAAACGTATTGATCACAATGTGCCAATAGTTATGTTCTCCTTAACAAAGAACAAACCCACGAACACCAGTATAAAGATGGAGCTTGATGAGAAGAGATATGATACGGTGTGATTTACGTTACATGATATGGACAAAAACATTATACATTGTGGCATACATTGCACCACCCTTCATGCAACATGGTAAAAGACTTGCCTGATTTACTTTTGACCAAAATTCTTTAGACTTGTTGTTTCATGTGAATGCTAAAGCCCACAGAACACTCACCTACAAAGTGTAATTTTGTGGATCATTACTGCAATGGCAGATATTTTGATATTGATTAGCAAACGATATACTGATTCACCACTGGTGTTTCACACAACTCCAAAAACATAATTCTCAATTTCAATATAACGTCATGACAAGCAAAGGGTTCTTTTTGTTTTCTGATATGAACTTGGAGCCAAAAGCCAATTCTGGGAAACCTGCTTTCCTGCTTTAATCCCAATACTGCCTCTCTTGAGCATGCTGGGTAAAAAATGTGAACAGAGAACTATATACAGCAGACATAAAAAAGTAGTCTTTGTCACTCTTGACAAACAAGGAATCATCCTGAGATGTTCATATATGCAAAACAATGCACAGTTCTATGATGCACAGTGATTTATTTATTTATTTTAATTTCAGAAGTCTACATTGAATTTCACAAAGTTCTTAAAATTCAGGTTTCCTCATTGCCAAACCTGACTTGAGTATGATATTTAACATTACTACTGCATTAGTTCCAAACTAGTAGCACATAGAGCTCCATGCACACAGAACAACATTGCAGCAATAACATACAGCACATCTCCACGTTACCCATTTATTAAACAACTGTTATTCTGTGACACACATCTGATTTTATTTCGGCATAAGATTCATTATTCTATTCAATGAGAAGCAGTCCCAAATATGAAGAAAATGGACGCACCAGATTTGGCCAGGTAGTACCTTCCATTACATGTGCAGACCCAGGAATCTTTTTGGACAGTCTATGGAACTATACCAACCTCAAGGGGTTTAAGACAAAAATCAACTACACCTGTGCATTAGACCCCTGAATCCCACTCACAAACTTACCAGCGTCAGAACATGTATCTACAATCTACAGCGACATTCCATAATGATCGGATTATTAATGGTGAATTATTATTATTAAAGACAGATTGTCCGTTCTCAGTTACAATTTTATGTAATTGCAGTGTTTCTTCCTAACTTAGTAGCACCACCAAGAAGCGTGAACTGAATGAAATATCATGAGGGTATGGTTCCCTCTACAGGCAAAGAAGTGTAGGTTCTCTCCGACACATAACACTTTTCTGTAAAAAAAAAAAATTAGAATAACATGCTTGGGGTAAAATTGAATATTGCACGATATAATGCCATCAACACGAGCCAATTTCACATTAGAGAAGTAATGCACATATAGCTAACTAATACTGTTAAGGAAAGTCAAGCAAGAGCTACAATGTTACTCAGTCTGGGCACTTCGACCATAGTCAGCCGCTGGACCAACACACTCGCAAGTTATCGATATTGCGAGTATGTGCCTCTGTTCAGTGTCAGGTTAACAGAGGAGGGGGCTGAGGGTATACAGACAGAAAGATGATGGTGAGGACACCTGACAGCAGCAGGTAGCATTAACAGGCTGGCAGTGAATTTATCCAGTGACCTTTAAAGTCTAATTCTACCCAGATAAATGTACGCTTTTATTCATCAAACGTTTGTCAACTTTCGAATGTTTACACGTGTTGACGTATTATTCACTCAACAGCACAACAGCTACTTAGACTTGCTATGTTAGCTCGTAGTTAGCTAGCTGGCTTTGGCTAGCTTCCTGTATGAAATGCCGAGTAGATGGTTTTGTAACGCTTCCTGACGACACTGTTTATGAGCAGTTCGATGTACTGCACAAAAACATCCACGCGAACAATACAAAATAAATTTTTAGAAAGTGTTATTTGTTATGACGGTAGCAACATAGCATCTGAAGCCGGATGGCACGGGGCCCCGAAACCAGCATAAAACACATAGCTAAATTGACGTTAGATGAATACTGAATCTTATACAGATTCCGGGGCTGCAACACCATAGCTAGGAGGCCGTCTGTATTATTTGCTTCAACGATTCATGCTCGCTCACTTGCCGATACTACACAAAAGCAGCGAGTTTAGACTGAGACCATCAGGCGGGATGTTTGAAAAATTGTGCATATGGAGGTCAAATAAAAACATTTAAAGCTTTGCCGACTGGCTCTGGGTACGCCAGACAGTCTGAAATCACTGTAAACATTCCTGTTCATTCTTATGAACATCGCGAAACAAAGTTACATGCTAAAATAGTATCTCTCGCTTACCTCAGTTTTCACTGAAGCCATGGTTCCAAACCCCAAGTCTCCACCCCTTATCTCTCTACGTCACTGATTGAATTCCTCGACCTATTTTGAGGTAAAATGCCCGCTATGCTCATATTTTCGTCAGTTTATCGTGGTACTTGCTTGGTTGATTGTTTGTTTGTTTATGTATTCGTTTCTGTGTTTGTTGTCTACCTAGGGTTAGAGCAACCATACTGTGTTAATATTATCGATGTGTAAATGTTATTTACGAATGCATACGACCGCTATCTAAACTTCCTCATTAGATCTCCATTATACTGTTCATACATCACGCCACCACCTTTCATTTATATGCCTCCTCTTTCCCTCAACCTGAAATCCATCAGATCCCCTCCCAAAACCACCCTCTTTTTAGTCTTAGGCAGGCTACTGTGCATGCAGATAGCTTTCGGTCCATGTCCGTGCGAGACACTGATGGATTGGGGCCTAGTTTCTATGGCAACAGAAAAGTAGCAACGGCGGCAGCAGACGGTTCTGGAGGCGTGGCCTGTCCTCTAGTAGCCTTGGTCTTTAGTGCCCTTCTCCCACAGAGAGCAGATCTCTACAAAGGGGTTTAGTTAGTCATAATAGTGACCACTCAGCACAGCACCTTCTAATGCTTGTCATGATAAAAAGTTACATTTTGCATAATCTCACTGACATCGACAGAGGGGTATATAACATTTATAACGTAAGGGAGATGTAGGTTGCATCACACTCCTACACTGTTTATCAGTGTTAAAATGCACTGGATTTGCTGACTGTAATCACTCTATTGCTAGTTAGAGCAAAGGTCTTTTATTAAAGATGTGTAGTCTGTACACAACTGCAATTCAGGTAAATTAAGCCACATGTTTAATTTGTGGCTTTTTAAAACAATTTTGGTTTAGTCATTTCCTGGAAATCCTTTTTGAATGGCTTAGTAGTAATGACAAACACTGCTACATTCAGAAATAGACATGTGTTCAAATTTCTTGATGTATTTGCTGAGTAAAACACAGTAAAGGAAGTGGGCCTTCCTGGAATCCAATTCTACTCATCCTGGATAAAATAGGAAGCAAAGGAGCATTCAAGAGATGCACTGGACAAATATTACCATGAAACAACAACTTGCAAAGCAACAGAGACATAAGATTTTATTAGTACACTGTTCATTTTTTTTCTCTCTGAAATACAACATTGATCCACAATGGTGCTACTGCATTGCAAAACCTGCTAACAAGCATCAGGCGATAACATATTTCAAAAGCTCACCATATGCACATAATAACTGTTTCCAATAGAAAAAGTACAAAACCACAGACCACCCATATCCAAAAAAAAAAAGATGGAACACATGGTGGATAAACTATGAACGTAATAAAGCTGTTGAACCTTTGGTGATACATATGAAAAGCTACAGAGATCAAAACATCCATCCCAAGCTGGAGCAACTTTACTGCAGACAACACATTTAAATGCTTTCCTTTCGCTGTTAAAAGATGTGTGGTGGATTTGTTTAATCAAGATAAAACAAATAGTATTTATCCATCTTGATATTTATCCCAAAGTATTGGTATTCACTGGGAGTATGGAATCAATGAAACTAATAACAAGAAGAAGCAAAGCATTTAAAGCAAGTAACAGCACTATCATCTATACTTATGACACAGTCGTAGTAAGACTCAGTGAAATATTTTCATAGTTAAGGCATGGGGTTGCTGTAAATTAAGAGCAAGCTTGGTGGTATATGCTGGTGCATGTACTTCACCATAATGTTTCAGGTGGACAAAAGAAAAATAAGAGTTACATGGATTTATACCATAAGGAGCTTTGTTTTTTTTGTTTTGTTTGAATCCTTGGAATGATTCTGTATTATATTAAACATTTGTGAGCAGGCAGCAAGGCCTGGAGTCCTTCTTTGGATCCCTGTAGATGTCCAGGTGTTTAAAAAAAACATTTATCAGACCATATTACTCTCTTCTTTACTCTCTATCAGACCTTATCACTCTCTTCCTAACAACTAAAGTTTGCACTTGTCACGCCAGGCAACAAGTTTTGTTTGTAGACAGAACACCTTTCACACCTTTTACTCCGACTTAGTGGGTGTGGTATAGCACAGTCTGGGTTCTGGCTGAATCAGGAAGGCTTTTAATACATTTAATTGAATCAGGAAGGCTCTTTACACATATAACTTATTAGATATTCTGTGGTTGCTACCTCTTCAATTTAAATACTGGACAACTGAATACAAATTCAATGTATGAATATCTTTTACCATGGAATGGCAACTTGTCCAGTACTGAAAAGTCTAGTGGCATGTACATGTGCTCCCAAAAACACACAAACCCACTGTAACACAGATAAACAGTATGTTGTTAAATCTATGTTCAGAACATAACTCTCAACCTTCAGATGCATATAAATACTAGGACAGTGTTCTCAACATTCTCAACATTTAGAACTAAACTGGACAGACCAGGATAACAAAGAGTGGCAAGGGACTTTGAATTTGAACAAGGTTTTGCAACTACAACGAAAATCACAGTAAATACTCGAGTGAATGTAAAGCTTACATAACATTATTGGAGTTTTGGAAATCTCACTGTGTCTTTCACTCACACAGTTAAATATACAAATAGACAGAATCAAATGCTATTAAAAAGTGCTATTTTGTGCTTCAATATTTCAGATGTTTCATAAACCAACAGTTCAAGGATCTCGATTAATCATATTTTTAAAATACTGGAGAAATACTACCAAAGTTGTACATAGCAATCATAGTATGCTACAAGGCCTCAACTGGGAATTCGATAAATGTTTTACCTTCAGTAGTTGTGGGTTGGTTTAAACACTATAAATAGACACACAAATCATGTACAAGGATTTGGGGTTTGCATCAAGTTTCTGTGGTGCATATTTGTTGTAGCCCATGCATTTCATTCCAGCTCAGGAAACATTTTCTTGTTCGCACCTGAAAATAAACATTTCATCATAGCCAGTACAATGCTAATCACAACTTACCTCACACTCTTACAGAGTGTGTATCGAGTGTTAAAAATACATGCAGAGGGTCAAAACAGAGCCAAACTGACAGGGGCATTTCATAATAAATGACCCACTGCAAAATCATCACAGTTCACTCTCATCTCCATGTCTTCCAACATTTTTTCCCCCTTTCCAAAAGAATAGTTACTGCAATTGATTACATAATAATTAATTTAATAAAACCTACTAAATAGAATTGTGATTAAGGGATAAGCAAGATTTTCCTCAATCTTCAAGGCCAAAATTAAGCAAGCAGTCAATATTCAAGGTATAAGGGTAACAAGAACTGTTTGTCCTCTGCGTATCCAAAGAGCAGAGGCTACCATTTGCTCACCATGTCGTGCATTCTCTAGCCATAATGATCAGCTACAAGATATGTTGAAAGCCAGAGCAATGTCAGCACAGAGCTCATTGCAGTTCAGTGATGAGGGGGATCACATCTTCCTCCAACAGCGATGATGGCTACCTATTAATAACCAGGCCTTCCAGAACATTTCGGCTCACGCTCTCAACAGCCTGAGTGAATGCTTTTCTGCGAGTTCACAGATCAATATCGTAAAGAGACCACAGTTGTGTTTTAAAGTCACGCAGGCTGTGACTTCACTAAGCCGGTCTTTTAAAACAGGCTTCACAGAAGGACAGGCTGGACTAATAGAAAGACATAGATATAGCCTTTCATTTCAAGGCATCCCAGATGCTGGTATTCCATTCATATAAATTCAGTAGGTTTCATCAACCTGTAATTGCTCAGGAGTGCTACTGTATTTAGGCACTGATAGACTCATTCCCTGTTTTGTTCCAGCATCCATAACTCCATGTCAAGGAACAAAGAGTACTGGTGATATAAATGAAATTTCAATAATCCCTTATATACCTATGCTTGGTCAGATTTGGGGTAGGGATGCAATGCCTGTTGTGTCCTGCAGGGGAGCTTGCAGATGAACTCATGGAAATGGATATTTTCCATTGCCTTGACATATCTATGTCAAGCTGGTGTTGAAGCTGGAGTTGTTACTGCTGCAGCTTTCCTCATAAGTGGGTGGTGGTTCTTGGAATGAGAAGGAAAACAAAAAAGGATAAAAACATATGCAACACAATTCCATGTCATGTCTGTCTTTCTTTCCCATGAGTCCTGCTAAATGTATTTTACAACGATGCATTGTCCCTTACTGCAGACACTATGTGTATCAAGTAAACAGAATAGCATGTACACATAAGGTCACTCACCATGTGGGTATTCCCAGCTGCTGTAATCCGGAGGCAGAATAAGGGGGCATGTGGTGGGCACTGGAGTGGAATTACCTTCAGTGAAAAAGGGGATAGTGGCACCTGTGGACACGCAGAATAGAGGCGCAGAGCTCTCTGCTGACTGGGCGCGATGACTCTGAGGAACAGCCTGACCTGGTGTGTGAGTGAACGCACTGGGTGACAGGGTAAGAGCCTGGCCTGATGGGTCTTGCTGGGAGTGACTTTTCGTGGGAATCTCTTCGCTGCTCAGTCCCCCTGCACCTTGCTCCCCCTCCAGGTCCTCAGCAGGGGGAGCACTTGGGACAACCGGTCCGGGACTGAGGCTCGTTACAGAAGGCATTGGAGCGCCATGCTGAAGAGGGTTGGGTGGAAGAGGCTGTGAAGGAGTCAAGTTGACGGCAATGTTCCCAATGTAGATGGGCAGAGTGACCACTGTCTCAGGAGACTTTAGTGACACCTGCAGGAATTAGAGATAATAACAATGTTACAATAAAAGTTCACTACCATGCTCACAGTCACTGATCCCTTCTTTAGTCGTATTGGTTGCTGTCTACAAAACAACCAAAGCAAAGACATATCTAGATTTTCATTAAAACTATTACTGTAAACATTCATTTTTAGATGTATGCCATTGTAGATGTACCTTTGTAGTGCGTATAAAATAAAATAACTAGAGCTTACTGATCTTTAAAAATACCCTTTGCTCTGCTATGTCTGGAAGTGTTGAACAGAGCTTTCTCTCACTGACCTGGATGAAGTAGTCGATGTCTATGAGACTGCAGCCAGCAAGGCCAGACTGAGGGAGAGGAGGAACGATGATCTGCTCCCGCCACTCTGCGTGCTTGCCTGCCTTTACACCTGCCCCTTCCACCTCCGCTATAGTCCGCAAGTCAAACATTGGCCGTTTGGTTCTGTAGGTCACTTTCTGCACATGGGAAAAAGAACACAGATAATTGGTGACATTTCATGAACGCAGGACCTTCAAAATGTTCAGGAAGATGTTCAGCAATGAAAGCAACTAGAGAAGAGGTTGAAAAGAAATACATATTGAATAAGAAATCTACATAATTAAATAAGCTAAAAAGCAGACACAGATCTGAGGTTCAGTCACCTTTAATCATTTTTATCCATGATAGAGGAACAGCTAATCCAAGTTCCTCTGCTGCATCTCTACAAACAACTCAGTTTATACTTTTCCAATGGCTTTAGTCAACTTTCCTAAAATGCATATAGTGCTATAGAAGAAATCATCATACATGGGGCTAACATGAGCACACTTGTTTACATCTTATCATTTCAAAACCCTAAGCAAGACAGTCTTCGACATGCCTAAAATATCCTAAAAGGTTTTAACCCCACGGTGGTGTTAGAAACATGGTCATTTCACATCATCAAGGACCTAGGAAAACGGCTGCATAAAAATAACTTGCACCACACCACACTTTACGTGTTGCTAAACTAAGCTGAAGTAAGAATGTTTATTCGTTGTTAAAAAAAATCAAAACATGTCCTCCTACCTGTATGAGGCTTGCTAGGACACAGCCAGTATCTTTGCCGGATTTGTTGTGAATCTCAGCGGAGAGTTTGATGATTTGCCCAGGGGTGTATCCCCTCAGGTCACTGTGAGCCTTCAGCAGGAGAGTGCCAGTCTTCACTAGGAGGTAGGTGAACTTCTTAGTTGTCACAGCACAGCTAGGTTGCTGGGAAATGAGTCAAGTGAAATCAGACTGGCAGTCTAATCAAACATGCCAAAGCTTTTTTCATGTTCTTTGAAGGTAACTATGTCAGTGACACTTTTAGGAACCTTTCATTGGTAGGGTACAGCTATGGCACTGTGGTTTTAAGACTAAGGTTAGATAAAGGGCAGTCAGGTGCAGTACAGGCTGCACAAGTTCACTCAATACTGATTCATTAAGTATTACACTTAAGTGTTTGTATAATGTTTTGTTAAATATGCTGCTTTTTCTGTTATATATTGTGCTTTTTTTGTATTTAACGCTTTGATGGAAATAAAATATAAAAGGTTTTAAAAAAGGTTTACACTGCATTACTTTATTTAATTACACTGCATTGCTGTATACACTATGTTTAATGAAGAGTGCTACAACCTCTTACCTCTATGTCAGGCACCTCATTGAGGTTTAGGTGGTTGAGTAGGTAGAAGGGCTTCTGGGTCTTGTAGTCCTTAGAGAACCGTGGTGTGTCTATTACAGCCCTGATTCTGTACAAGATCTTCCCGAATGGTCCCTCATAAGAGGTGGGAGCATGTGCTGAGAATGATAGTTTGTAAAAGTTAGTGAAGTAGACTGTGATTCTTACCATTTATTATAAATACATCTAAACAAAAGGAGGCCTATTTGCTTAAAATGGTGGGAATGGTAATCTCAAGACTTATTAGTCAGAGCTTTATAGAGCTAATTAGTCAAAGCTTTATATAGCACTGTCACTGGACAAGAGCTCTGTGATCTAAATGGTCTCTTGCTCCACTGTGGTAGGACAGTGAAGAGTAGGGGCTCATTTAGTCAAGCTAATAATGGAGGTGAATGACAAAGACAAACTGGAAGAAAAGAGAAAGAACAGTGTTAATGATCCAAATGAACACATGAGGTGCTTGTTACTCCTGGAGGTTCCTGGCAGGTGAACAAAGTTCTAGACATGATGATATTAATGCACACATTAGGCATATTTGACCATTTTTAGGTCAAATCTGTCAAGATGTTTTGAAGTATGATCATCAACTGGGCCACTGAGCTGGGAACTCGAATTAGCAACGTTACCCTCAACAGCCTGGAGCTCAGATGGGGATTAAAGACATTCTCCCGTGGCATTTATGTACTTGTTCCTCATAGCGGCAGTTAATGCCCAGAGCATTCCTATAGAAAGGGCTATTGTTAGTAATGTAACCTAAGTGCTGATAATGAGCTAGACACAGGTCAGTCAGTCAGCCAAAACCGCCTTCAACCCTTCCCCCAGGCCAAGCTGACTGTTGTTGGTTTCTTCTGACATCTACATATCATGCAGGAGGATAAACAGTGAAAGCTTAATTGGTATAACTCAAGAATCTTTGAAAAAACATTAATGTAAGTGAACTCTGATGGAAGCATCCTGAAGCTTCTGATGCATGGTCCTAGGTACAGAAGTTATATTCAAAAGATTAGTGTTTAATTAGCTTATTGATTAAATTCATGGTGTGAATCCAATACCCATGACATTATCTTTCATGACCTTTCATACAGTTGTGAATAAAAGTGTACTAAAAGGTTATACATTTGTGTCAGTGCACTAGTGTGTGGTGCTATAATCCGGCAGCAGAGGGCACAGCATCACTGAAGTTATCACCATAATAAAGAGGTAAGCAAGCGCTATCAGCCTGTAGAGTTTAGTGTTTATCCTGCTCTAACACTCCGAACACAACTCGTGAAGGGCTGGATGAGCAGGTGCTGAGTGGACCCAGGTATACTATCTGTCTAAAACCAAAAGATATGCAGAGGCCTAACACCCATCCCATAATTGTCCTTCACTGACGTGCACGCAGGAGCATCTCTAGATAGGATATGTGTCATTTCAATTGTTCGGTTTGGTCCCTTGTTACGGTTCTGGTTCCAAATGGGCTCTTTGCCTGGAAGATCGTTTTGTTTCGACGTGTCATCATGAGGACAGGAAATGAGTCACTACCAAGAACACGGATTGTTGCACAATGTTTAACATCGTCCTTCGTCCGTTGTTTTCTTTCTTTTTTCCACTTAAACATTCCCAACCCGAAGGTAAACTTTGGCATCATACATCGGTGCCTTGACAGGTACAAAATGATGGTGATCATCCACGAAGATGGTTCCAGAAATCTGTAAGTTGTGGGGCATGACAAAGCTCATGAGAACTGATACCGACTGCTGCTTGTAAGGGAAAAAAAAAAAGGTTAACAACTAAAAATAGAGCCTCTTTCTCCCCCTCCAGCACCAATGCCTCAGGGACATGAATGCCTATTGACCTTATTCCTCCACGTATTACACCCAACACTTCAGCGGTAGCCAGTCCCAGTGGAGAGAAAGAACATTGCTTAACAGTTTCTGCATATTCTACAGTAACTCATAAAACAGGACAGACCGGGAAGGAAGGAAGGGAGTTGGGTTGTGGTTATCAGTCAGGACGGTAATGAGAAACCACGGGGACTGTAGTTTCACGTAGAGAAATTTAGACTCGCCAAGTTTGCATACACAAACAAATCACTAGTGTAAAAACTGATACCTATGTAACTTGTCTATTAGGTTTTGAATTACATTAATCTCCATTATACCATGTAAATGTTAATTTAATCGTGGGGGATTCAAGTGTGCAATTAATTTAGAACACAATTAGCTGTTGGGAATCCACTGATCCTTAATCTTACCTGGAATGAGAAACTGAAATGGGAAGCTGTGCTCTCCAGCTGCCAGACTCCCTGCAAGAGGAGAGAACCAGAGATGTCAGAGCAGAAATACTGGTGATTAAGAACACAGTGGCTAGATTGTCTGTTACACATGAAGTGCCGGATGTGTCCGTGTGTAATCACACTGCAGTATAACCGGATTGTCTGTTACACATGAAGTGCCGGATGTGTCCGTGTGTAATCACACTGCAGTAAAACCGGCACCATCACCCCCAGTCAAGCTCAACTCCCCGAGCAGTGAGTGCTGTACAAAGAACGTTAGCATTCTGCATGGTACCATGCACAGGCTTAAGATACAGCCACGCCTTCGACAGGATGCAGATGTTAAAGCCAAGGTGATAAGCGTATGACTAAGAACTTCTAGGACCAACACACACAAAAACAAGGAATAAACAAAATACACTGCTTAGAAGATCACCAATATCTATAGTGACTACAATACACTATCTACTAACAGATTGTAAATATGATCAAAACATAGGCTGTGTTTTTGTGCACAGCACAAGCCAGTTTTATTCTATATCTTAGCTAACCTATCTGAGCACGTTTGTGAGGAGCAGTACACTGCAGCCTGAGAGTTAGCACATTAATGCCCTCTTGTTTACATGAAGGAGTCTCTCAGACAGGAAGAGGTCTGTTATAGTGAATGATGAGAAGAACGTGTTCCTGTCTGAAGTGCTTGTCTTTGAAAGTCCAGCAGAAGCTGTCTGCTGGAACACAAATCTTAAACAGAATCTTAAAAAAACAAATTTGACCAAGAACAATGACAATTTATGGTGCTTTTTTTTTGAGCAAGGAATATGGATTTATATCATAAAACTTTGCAGGCAATATAAAAAAAAGGGTTATTCTATTTTTGCAGTTCCTGTAGCAACTTTTTAGTGAATGCTCTACTGCACTAGATAAAGTCTATATTACTGCACTAGACAAGGCCTGAGGATTCACTACTGTCATGTACCTGACTGCAGGCGAATGCAAGGTAATGTGCATCAGGGCACTACATGCAGCATATATCACCAAATCTTTCTCAGAGCACAAGGAAAAGCATGGCATGTTTACAAAGGATTGTCCAGTGGAAGATTCGTGCACTTAAGGTCTGTGGGTTCCTATGGAGGACTGTAACCCTATCACTTTGGGTGTGTTAAGAGTTATGGACGAGTAGAGCAGCAAAGGCGCATCAATATATTTCAGGCTACGAAGCTTTTAGTCTTGATCTGTGCACTGCAGTTAGTAAAAACCTGTCTGCAAAACCCACTGCATTGCTTGAGCTTATGTAAACATATCTGTTTATACATTTTATATCACGTCAAAGCAGAGGTGAAATTACAATACATGATCAGATTATATATTTGTGACCATTTTATCACTGACAGTGTAATCATACAACTATCCAAATCTATTAACTACAGGTATCTTTGTAACTTTGGACTTCAACCAGACATCTTGCTACGTTTTATGTCAATTCGTATCCAAGAACGTACAAACGTACTGAGTTCACGTGACATTGCGATTGAGGGAAGCGAAACCATTGCAGGCCCCAGCGGGGTGCACTGCTGCAGTGAACCGAGCCTCTGATGGCTGCACCGAGGGTCTGCTTAACCAGCTGTCCATCCCAATCACACGGAGGAAAAACTAGCCTGGGAGAGCTGCCGCAGCAAGCAGGACACGACTCGCTCTGAGCAAAGGTCAACAGAGGGGCCTTGGTCTTAATATCATCCCTGCCCTCCGGTATCCTACACACCTCATTACTATTCAGCCTCAACAACAGAAAGACAGGAAGAGTGAGAGAGAGAGAGAGAGAGAGAGAGAGAGAGAGAGAGAGAGTGAGAGAGAGAGTGAGAGAGAGAGAAAGAGAGAGAGAAACGCATAAAAAACAAAAACAAAACAGATTCAAAGAAAGCATTCAGAGGACAGGAGTAGATCAGAGAATACTCAAGTTAATCATTTAGCTAATGTTAAAACATTACACAGCTAATGTTAAAAGAACACACAAGAACCTAGCAGCAGACCTGAGTGGAGAAAAACACTTCAGTACAGACACACACACACAGTCTCAGCAGGAAGAAAGCCTCTTCCTCAGAATGCACAAATCTTTTGGCGTTTGTCCATCTCCTTCTGCATGTCTTGATACTGATTGCACAACAGCACATGCAGAACATAAAACATCAAACCCTAACCCTAACCCTAACCCAAGAAACATGACGCAGCACTCGAGCCTGCAACCAGGCCTGCCCAGCACACTGCCGTGGGGAGGGGTGAGGGAGCTCATCACTATGCTGCAGCCTGAGAACACACCGCTGGGCCCTAGAGCCTGCAAACAAACCCTTAACAGGCGCGCAGCAGTAGCTGGTAGCGAGGAGGGACACACTCCCGTCTCTGTTTGTCCGTGAGGAGAGTCATTACAGAGCACATCTGTCCCTGCCCTGCATTAGAGGGTTAGGGGTGAAAGGTCAGCAGGGGAGCGGTGGTAAAATAAACCAGAGCATGTACACTAACAAGCACTCTCACTGCAAGATATGTGGCAAAGTCCATCAGCCCAGAGAACACACTTACACACAGGTGAGAACACAGACTCTGTACGAAAGAGGGAGAGAAAAAGAAAGAGAGAGAGAGAGTTTCTACTGATAGTGATACAATGTCAGCACAATACCTTTACATTTGTCTAATGAAGGCAG
>JAOXYF010000003.1:21799530-21824172 GCA_028565775.1 Sternarchorhynchus goeldii
CCCCCCCCCCCCCCCCCCCCCCCCCCCCCCCCCCCCCCCCCCCCCCCCCCCCCCCCCCCCCCCCCCCCCCCCCGACCCTGGCAGTTCAGTGTACGACTGAAGGTTCAGGACACTGGATCTGGTGCATGAGTCTTCGCAGCATAAAGAGGTCAGTGGATGTGTCAGTGATGCAGTACAATGGGGTGTGTCTGGGGTCTGCTGACTTTACTGCAGTCGTGAGAAACAGGGCTTAGTCTGCTTGATCAACAATGTACTGTAAAGACTAAAAAGAGCCAAAAGCATACAGGGAGGCAGAATGAACTGGACAGAGCAGAGACGAATGCACTGCTAGAATGACTCTACATATCACAAACTCACCCTTTCACTAAACTCACCCGAAACCTGAATGTAATAAGGAATGAAATACGCTGGTTAAGTTAATTCTGTGGTATTGGCAGTCATCTTCCTGGACCTCCTCCCTCCTCGAGACAAGCCTTCATTACACAACAGAAACGAGCTTCTATAATTCACTAAGCCTGCAAAAGATTTACATGCAAAAAGCTTGATTATAGGACCAATCTAAATCAGATTTGTCATGTATATTTATGATCCTGGAATCAAAACTAAATTATTTCAAATATCCAGATCCTGCACATACAGGCACTGAAGTAAAAAAAAACAGCTGCAGTTTTGTTTTGCTAGCTAAACACGGTCTTCCTGTCAAGCAGAAGATTGTTCGCGTCGGACACGGCATTTTAGATGGTCGTGCTCCAGTGAGACAAAATGCTTAAAAGTAGCTAAACTTAAAATCTTACATGAGTATTTGTATTAGTTTTTGCTCAAAACTCTCAGAAAAAAGTGGTATCACATCATAGCCATCTATTACTGATTAGCTAATGAGACTGAGAGCTAATGATACACATCAGGGCTGTTGGAAGAGCCGGTGGCATACATAAATGTTTAATATAACTGTCCATAATATTCAGTCAAATGAAGTTTCTAGAAAGGAGGGTGGGAGGGGGAATCTCCCTAGAAACTGGCAACCACCTTGTAACCAATCAGGGAATGGCTGAGAAGCCATTCTGACAGAATTTGACCCCTGTGACATCAGTGTAGTGGAACAATGTGTCAGCGTGAAGGCAGGGCTCTGGTGGTATGGACACCAGCTTTCTGTTGGAGAGACACTGATATTTCCTTGTTTACAAGCTTGGCTGAGTACACTTTCAGAAAGCTGGACTGAAACAGAGAGGCCACAATGGTATTTGAACGTCAGTTCTAATAGTGAATGATACAGACAGCCCCCTATTATCTGGGCAGAATACAGAGCAGCAAAACATCTACAATAATACCACAGAGATTGTATCTCACCATGACAGACTTTTAATTCAACTGGGTCAAGAGTGTTAAGATAAAAAAAAAAGCAATTTGTTAGCAGAACCAGAAAAATTCCCCTCTTTATTGTGCTTACATGAACATCAAGTGTTCATACAACAACAGATATCTACATGCACTGATGGAATGGAATGTGAGATTCCAAAGGACAGGCCTGCAGGTGAAAGACTGTAAGGTTAGATTACTAAAATTCCCAATGAGGGAATTTTCAGTAAAATCAGATTGTAAGATTAAACAAGATTACATATGAAACATCAAACATGTTGTATGTAACAAAGAGGTTTCAATGAGGAGAGTAATCTCACAGTCGTTCCCTAAATCAACCCAGCCCTGCCTTATAATTCACTCTGTTGTTGTGCTGATTATGGTCATGGACTGATATATATATTATTCAGTCAAATGAAGTTTCTAGAAAGGAGGGTATATACGTATATGTCCATAACAGAATGGATTATGAGTTATGACCATAAAATGATCAGCATTAAAATAGTGGATACATTTGGAATGATAATTTTCTAAGATAAAATACATTTTAATTCTTGAAGATAATATACCACTGTTAAAAGGCGCAGTGTCAATATTTAGGAAGCATTTACAGGATTGTGTAATAATACAGTAATAATACGTAATACTGACCACCTGCTTTTTGTGACAGGTGAGGCAGCGTGATCCAAGCACACATTCAGAATGTCTTAATTCTCCAAAGTAACCCAAATTCCAATGAATGGTGAGCTGGTTATGAAGCACAACAAACACAATGTGCACCGCTGCATGAGAGCTCTGCAGGCTTAAATAAACAGGGAAACAAAGGGCTGAACAAGGGAGACGTGCGTGCAGTCAGTAGTCAGGTGACTGGGAACGACAGGGGTGCGGTGTGTGTACGCGGCAGTGGGTGTCCTTCGGGCTGGGCGCGTGGTGACGTTTTTTTTCCCCCAGAAAGGTAAGTGCACGCTCGAACATCTCAGAACATATCTAACAAATACGTTTTTAAAAACTTTCTCTCACAATGTATCACCACACCAGCACTAAAGTCTAAACCAAATTCTAAACATGTACCATGGTAACTGTAAGTACCTTCTTCCAATACCTGCCAATAACAGTTTATTGGCACCAATCAATATATATATAAGCTTTCAAAATGAAAGACACATGAATATCAGTCAAAAATTGTTGTCTCAGCTTTTCCACATTCAAATAAGACAAGACATTTACTTTAAATAAATCACCTTAATACCCACAACAATGTGGATCAACTCTGATTCTCTTATTAACTCTGATTCTCTTTTACAACCACGTGAATCCACTGTCAGACAGACTACAGCAGGGCAGGCTACTGTACTGCCTGCTAGGAAGTTCCTTTAAGGTCACAAGTCAACGATTGAGAGCTTTGCACCAGACCTAATGACTACAACACACAGAAAAGAGGTGTGGATGAAGAATGAGCAGCTGCAGCGGGTGGGATATCCTGCTGCAGTAACTGTGTTCTCCGTAGAGGATACAGCCAGCTGCTCCCCTTTCTCGCAAAACAGAGGCATGACTAGAAAACACATTTCCCATCATCTGAGTTCAACAGGGACTTCCACTTTTTTTCACTGACATCAACATAAAATGCAAAAATGTAAACCTGAGCTGACTCTTAAAACATGCGGTGGATACCCGATCAGGAAGGCTGACGTGAAGCTAAAGACGTGTACACTAAAACACAAACATAGAAGAACGACGCTTTAAAGCCGTACAGATGAAAACAAGCGTTTTCTCCCTTCTGCCTGTCTGCCAAGCAGGTTCCTCTCATTCTGTCTCTAACTTTTTCACTTCTCATGTGAACATAAAAAGCATTACTAGGGGAGGTGGTTTTACAACAGCGCAGCGCTGTTGTGGCTTTGCCCAGGCGTGGTAACACATTAGCTACACTCAAGACACTGCTGCTTCTCAGAGAGTAGGCCAAGCTTGACTCACGATGCCAGTCTGTCACATGCCACACACGCTTGTCATTACTCCCTACACACTTGTTCACCAAAACAATGCCACAGCTAGAAGGGGGC
Organism: Sternarchorhynchus goeldii; assembly: GCA_028565775.1. Classification (NCBI taxonomy): domain Eukaryota; kingdom Metazoa; phylum Chordata; class Actinopteri; order Gymnotiformes; family Apteronotidae; genus Sternarchorhynchus; species Sternarchorhynchus goeldii. The sequence continues at coordinate 21,802,944 of JAOXYF010000003.1, forward strand.
GTCTTTATAGTGTTCTGTTTAATCTTAAACTGTCAGCAGATTATGAACAAGCAACACCTTCTGAATTACGCTTGCAACTGTACGACTCTCATTAAAGTAACACTTATTCAGCAAACATCGATGTGAATGGCTGACTGGAGCCAAGTAACTCCACCAGCCTGGAAACGTTTCAAATGCAAGTCTGTTCATATGTAACTAGTGAATGAAACAGCTCTCGATGCAGAGCAGCGGTAGAATTCACTACTGTTATTCTTTCTCTTTTTCTAACGTTCACCGTGAACATTTAAATGCAGCTCCTTAATTCTTGATTGCAGCTGTGGAACTTCACAATACTGCAAGATGCACACACACCGCCACACTACTGGACACACTATAGTGTAACTTTTCTTCAAAATAGTAATATACCGCTACAGTACTCCAGAAAGTATGTAGAAAGTTTGGGGCTTTCATGAGATAGACTCACGAAAATGGCCTCATCTGTAAACGCACCCACCCCAAAAACACTCTGGTGTGAGTAGGAGAGGCCTAAACCACAGAAAACAGAGATCGTCTATGACTGAGATTGCCATGTGTCCTGGAGAGGATTACAACACAGCTCGGTGAAATGAAATTAACATGAGTAAAATGAGTTATGATGTACCTAGAACGTAACCTCCCTGTCTTAGCAAAGCCTCTGTCTCTCTGTCTGTCTTTCCTTCTGTCTCTCTGTCTTTCTATGTCTTTTTGTCTGCCTCGATACCTTCCACCCTCTCTTTTTTTCGCCGACACACATATTTATGATTGCCTTGTATAAATCATGTACTCATGCTAATTAAAACACGATAAACAAAGCTTTTAATAAATGAATCCATTTATCTTTGGAGAGGTTTAACCGGAGATTCAGTAAGTGCTGTTATCTCTTTTCCATTAACCTTTGGATTATGATTTTTCATCTTACAGCTACATGCTAATCTGATATGAAAGTTAGCTGTTTCCTTTTTCAGAAAACTGTAATATAAGATACACTGCTGTTATAACTAAATGGACTAGACATTTACAGAATTTTACGATGTTCAAGACAGACCGACGCCAGGCACATTCTTATGCACCCTTATGTTGAACTCTTTTAACTGAGATATGCTGTACACATCCATACAGAGCTATACATTCTCAAATCTACACTGCCCTATACAAATGTACAAAAAATAAAACATCTACAGTATCAGCACATTTCATACTTTCACTGTCAAGAGTTTTGGTGTACAAGATGCTGGAGTATGCTGAGTCAAAAGGAAATGGGAAAACAGACTTCTTTAGAAGAATGGGTTCTAACTGTCAAGACACTGACATTGGCGTTCCATTGAACCTTCTTGTTATTTAGATCACTGACTGGAATTTTGCTCATGATGTGAGCACATTCAAGAAATGAATCTTTCATGAGTCACTGAAAAAGAATGTAGACTATGGAAACAAACCCTCAAGATATTTTTCATTGCTTGAAATGAAACTATTCTCCAAATCATAATAATACCACAGTTATTCAGATATATAACGTCTGTGGTGGGGTGTGAATGCCTGCATTAACAGAGAATAGTAGATGAGAGTATGAAAAGACCTGCACATGGCCATTATCTAGTTATAAGCATGATGTTCTCATTCCACTAGCTATTAACACAGTGAATTTCAGTTCCTAAATCAAAATTTTCATTTTGGGGTTTTCTTTCAATTTTAGACTATATACACTATATTAGGCATTTACTTGCTTACTGCAAAGTTAAAAATTCTTTGAAAGATAACCCACTAAAACAGCCTATGTTAACGTGGAACACACCAGGCATCCAAGCCTTTTTTTTTGACATCCTTATCACTTATGCCATTGAAAACTCTACACTGTCTATACTGTAGTGAAACAATTAAGCCCATAACCTTCTCCTGAAAGCAAGAAAGCAAAGGGCTCTTTGTTCTCCGAGCAACCGAGAGGGCACCTGCACACAAAGGCCAGCCAGGAAAGCCCCTTACGTCTGGTGTGGCCCTGGCTCATGAGTGCTAGTGGCATGGCAACCACATTCCAACAACATGGCCCTGTGCTGACAACTGTAACCTATTCCCAGGTGATAACTAGAGGATAAACTCTCCCTTCTTCTCACTAAGCTGTCTGCTTATGTTACTGTGATTTTGTACTGCTGTTTATCTGACTGATCCTCAGCATACATAAACATTAACTTGCATTTTTATACTAAAATGATGGTTTTGTGGCTACATGGCAACCCGTACATGACTAACTGGACCTCATTACATACTAAACAGAGAGAATCAGGGACTTATTCTATGAAGATTCAGCTATCATAGGTAGGTGAACTGAGAAGTGTGTGACATTCAAATCATCTTTCTTCGATGTAGCTTTCATAGTATGTCTTCCTCAGGCTAAATCAAGACTTAAGCACCATCTTAACACAGCTTGTTCTGAGAGGTCACTGGAGCCAGAGCAGCAGAGGGGAATACAGTGTGCTGAGGTCCTGCTTGTGGGATGGACAATAACACACAAAAGGCCTTCATGTGGACGCTGACAGACAGTGTCACAGAGCCTCTGTACCATCCTCCATTATTCAAGAGCCACATCAGCAACATTAACATTTAAACACTCACAAGGACTCTTCTACAGACAACATCGTATAGTTTCTTCAGTTTCAGTCATTGGCTAATACTTTAATTTTCACTGGTTGCTTTTACAGTCAGACCTAGTCTGCTACAACACTTAGAACATTCTTTAAAATTGAAAACTTAGAACTTTTAAATTGTCACTAGCACTATTTTGATTTCTTTTCAAAAACTGCACCAAGATATCATCAGGAAACAAAAGAGAAAAGAATTCAGGCTAGCTAGCACTCCTGCCCCCCCTCTCTTTGTGGTAACACACTAGATCACACACATTGGTTATGCTGGTTAAGTTAGAGCGGACTTTAGCATAAACAGAGTCTTTTCTTTTTTCATTTGTTTGCAGAGACGTTCATAGAGCGAGTGAGTGAAAAGTAGAGAGGAAGAGGGCGCCTGGCTTTTGCCCGGGCCTGCAGCACTATGTCGCAATGCCCTGCAGTAGGGCAGCTGGTAGGCACGGGTGCCAGGAGGCGGAGGGTGATGGAGGCAGGGCGTTGGACAGCAGAGCTCCAGGCTGAGGCAGGCTAGCACAACACACACTCGACCCCTCCGTAAAGCACATATACAGTTCCTATATGGGCTTGGTTAAACAAGGAAGAATTGGTTGTAACCCACTCTAGTTAATAAGATCCAAACTCATACAGCATCTAAAAAGTGGAGGCCACATGCTGAACTCTGAGTTTCTCAAAAAAGTTTTGAGTTTCTCAAATAGCTCAGGAGGGGAAAGTTTTTAAATGAGAGAAACAAACTGATTTTTCAGGTTTAAAGGAGAGAAACAAACGTGATTCTTCAGGTTTAAACAAGAGATTGTAATGTTTTGTGTAGTAAATAGATAATTAACACATTTACACATTATGAGTCAGTAAAAGCACATGAGAGCTTAACGAAGCCTACCAATAAGTTAATAAACACAGGCACTTTATTTTAAGAGAAGTACGCTACTTAGCAAACCTCAGGAAAATCGAAGGAAACCTTAGATTCATCAATTCATCAGTTAAAATTTAGAATATAGTTTATTTGTAAAAATAGAATAATATAAACATTTAACTGTGCAAACATGCTTTATCTACCTTAACAAACTTTACATTAACAAAGTAAAGTAATATTAATTATGTAGTGGTTTTACATCTCAAATGTTTTAAAGACAGAAATCTATGTAAAAACACTGTAAGCCAGTCACTATGCGTAATCTGAGCATATAATTTATATAACTGAAACTGCTTATTATATCCTTGTTCCTGTTTAATGGCTTTTCATAAGGGGATAATCGCCGTGAAAGATGACCCAGTTTTTTGATGTTTTGGTACAGCCATGTTAGCACTTCTAAACAGGGCTGCACTGTCCAACTGAGGGGATCAGAATCCGAATCAGAATCACTTCATTAATCCCGGAGGAAAATTGCATGGCGGTATGATGGCAGTAGAAAAGATTTGCTGCGTTTCCCATCTTGGTTTGCACCTTAACCTGTCTTCACATCTTTTTATATATTCAAACCACTTCTACACAACTGATGTCATATCATTTTTTTGTTAACAATTTCCTGTCAACAAAAGCTTTGAAGGGCATCGCGAGTTTCCTTTCACTTTTGTGCCACTAACTGGTTCGACACACTTCTTCCTAGTTTTAAGATGCTTTCTTCACCAATGGGAGTTCAAATAACCCTTTACGGTAGGAAATAGGTGCACACTTTGACATACAACCCAAAACTGACTGATAAGCTGGTGTCACCTTTATTTCTGCTGTGTAATAGGATGTTACATCTATCCTTACTAGATAAAAATGTCAAAAGATCGTTATTATCAATGTCCATTTGATCACAATACGGTTTCATCATCGTTTTATGATCACCAGCACAAAAAAAATGGACATATCCAAGATATCCACGCTTATGAGGGCATTTAATTGGACAGCAAACTAAACCTTGCTGCAGGGAAATCCTGTTCACCATTTTTAGACTTCCACTAACAGTCACTGAGTCAGAGAACGGCCTTAGAGGGAAGTCACTCAAAACCCAGTGTGTTGCTCAAGGGAACAGAGATGTCAGGCTCCTGTAGTGCTGTCAGGTCTCCATGACTGTGTTACTGAGACAGAGAGACACCACACTACAGGCCAGTCCAGCTTTTATGGCTAGACTTGCTGTTCCTTGCAAAGCACTGGGTCACCTGACTGTGCCATCATGTGGTCAGCATATTGGGAGGTACTGGTAAGACAGCCCTCAACCTGGAAGATCCAGTCCTTGTGTTATACAATGAGATAGTACAACTGTGCAATGCTACACACTTCACTCATCTTTAATGAAGTCTCCTTTATTGATGCACCTTAGTCTATGATGTGCATGATTCCCTTATGGCAGGAACATTAATGTACTCAAGAACAGCAAAGAGCAAAAGAAATACAGTACGTACTGTAGATGTACTTGATACAGGCTTTTAAGTCCATATTCTTTGAATGGCATTTGAATGTGTGATCAGATAAGAAGATTACATAGAAGATTAGAATTGATCTTCTCACACTAATGCCTTTCTGTATCAAGACTAGAAAACGTCAACTACTTAATTTAATAACACACTGTTATTGCAGGTAAGAATATTTATTTTAGATAACAGATCATTTGTTAGTTTTAGCAAATTGTATTTTGTTAAAACCATAAAATGGCTTTTTTTTAATCCAACACCAAGAATGGAAAATGTTTTGGAAATTCAAACAAACATACCTTTCCAATCATATAAACAGCTTTAACATTTTCAGCCTGGGTGGAAAAGAAGTGGTTCACACAGCACACAGAGCCTGTGGCTGGCTGATGTCTGTGTCTGGCAGCACCAACAGTGGTGTAGTTTTACAGGATCAATCAGCCTGGGCCAGAAGCTAATGAAAAGAGCAACTTCACTATGGAGATGACAATCAACAGGCCTTTGTGCGCTGCATTCAAGCCTAATCTCCTGCTTTGATGTTCAGAGATTCAATTGCATGTTAAAAAATCCCAGAATGAAGCAAATTAATCTCAAAACACCTACAATTAAAAATTATATGAGAATATTTTGGTCCTGGACGCTAGCTGAGAGCATACAGGTATACATCTAATATGTATTTAATATGCTGCAATGCTTGTGATATCTGTTACTGCCTGGAGCAAACAAATGAATAAATAAAGATACATTGGTCTGACGTGCATGGCATTGCTGGGATGTTCCTCTACTGGTCAGAAAACACAAAGGCACTTCCTTTTTAATAACAGCTTGGATCTGTAAGGTTGCTCTGGCTGAGCTCCTGAACGCACACTGAGGTGAAGCCAGCTGTGTGTCTGGCCATGTCCACTTTATCCCACACGGCCGACTTATGTTACCAAACACTCTCTACAATACTGGTCTAATGTCGTGGATACACATAGCCTTCTTTCAATAGAGCAGTGTGACCACATACATGTACCAAAAAAAAAAACCACACTAAGAAAGAAATACCTCACACTGTTTATAAAATTAAACATTACATCAATTTCTTTAAACAAATTGAAGTTCTGCAGCTTTGAGCTGCTAACTAGTTCCACCTACTGCTATTCTGAATCAACACATTACCCGCTTCGGAAATTCTTTTCCAATCTAAACTTAAATACAGTAATAAAGTCACTGAATGAATGATAGGAATGTCCAGCATCCATGTTACCAGAATCTTGCCTCATTGAGTAAAATAGTTTTGCTAAATGCTTTGCTACTCACAGAGGAATATTTGAAGAACAAATAAAACGGACAAGAGTAAATTCTGTTTTTCATAAATGTCCTTCACGCCTTCTCACGCTAATGCACACTGGTCTTGGTCATTACCAGATTTCACTGCACTTAAAATTCTGTCAGATCCAAATGTCCTTGCAAATCTCATGGCAGCTGAAAATGAGAGCGCTTAAGATCTTTCAGTCTGGAGACGTTCACGATCATAGTACCATGACTAGGTCTGTACAGTACAACAAACTGATCTTAAAAACCATGTCTAGCTTCTGTATCCCTGCATGAGGTAGTTGTTTATTAGAGCATGCTGGCTTCAGAAGAGATCCCAGTTAAAGTATAACCAAGAGTCATGATGCACGACGATTCCTTTGCTGACTGCTAAAAACTCCCTTCCTTTTGACTAATGGTCTCCACAGCTTTTGCATAGCCTAAGGTTATAGAAGCACTGAACATACTTATTAAAAGACAGTTCTGCTAGTGGCTGTGAATGGTCTTGAATGACCAAGTTCTGATTTTGATGCTGTTGGAAATAATCAAGAAAAACTCCCAAGTCAGATGACAAGTTAAGGTTGCACATCCCATGAAAAAAATGTTAATAATCTAAACGAGATGTAGCACAACGGTAAAGCAAACTAAATTTATATTTCCCATCCTGACTAGACAAAGGTGTGGAGGCATTCAGAGAAAGTCTTTAGTTGACACAAACTCGCTCAGCACTGAAAATGAAATGCCATACACTGATGGATCTGAGGGGGAAAAATGAGACTCTTGCTATTCTGAGCAGGTGCATTATTTCCAGTGTTGCATATTGTAGAAGTTTTCCCAGGTGGCGCAAAGAAACCATTTAGTCTAAATAATGTCTAGCAGATGAAAGGCCTGAGAGTGGAGGGATGGGAAGCACTCTGTTGGAGTACAGATCCGCTCTGTGTGTAGAGGTGTCTCAAATCTGCTCTGTGTGTAGAGGGTGTCTCAGATCCGCTCAGTGTGTAGAGGTGTCTCAGATCTGCTCTGTGTGTAGAGGGTGTCTCAGATCCGCTCTGTGTGTAGAGGGTGTCTCAGAAACGTAGTAATCCTGAGGGGATTAGGTCTGACAGGCTCGTTTTGAAAAGGAACAAAAGATTCATGGTCTCTAATCCACAAAAATGGTTTTCTAGTCACTAGGATTAAATTAACATATTTAATCTACTGTCTACGTGACGGTTAGACTGTTGAAGAGAACAAGTTTAAATCATGTCATGGTGATTTGTTTTTGCATAGAGGCCTGTATGGTGTATTGATATTAAGATACTGTGTTGGTAGCAGTGTTACAGGCAAATGAATAAAGGCTGTAGTAACCAACAGGCTAAAGAAATAGAAATAGCTAATAGAAATAGCAAATAGAAATTGCTAAATTAATTTACTAGCAATAGCATACCACCTTTTACATGATCAATCACATAGCTAAGGCAACAACGATGCACCACAACGCATAAAACGTTAAAGTAACCTTCATCTCAAACCCTAGGGTTAAAACTGACTGCTGCTTTTATTCTAGGATATTACAGCATGTAACATTTAATGTCTATATGAGTAATTTACCAGCTGTCAGGAACAGCAGAGGAACAGAACCATGTTTGAGTTTTATCTTAATTTTAGGCAGTTTGCAGAAGCTGATCATGTGACAACTGGTTGAGTAGATAAACCATACAGTCACTTTATCAGAAGTCGATACATCACACACCATGCCCGAAGCTTTCAGATGACCTCTCATGGGTTCATTAGTATACATTCACTATTTCATCTGCTCAACAAGATACACATTGAACTGCTCTCTCTAGATTTCTAATAGAATTTAGTTCAGTCATGCCAAATAAACAGTGTATTCTCAGTGGCCCAAAGAACCACACCACGTTGCCTAACATAATTTCTTACAATATTTTGCCTGGCGAAAAATGTTAGGTTAAAATTTACTTTAGTCTCTCAGGTGTCAAGGTTCTCACCTTTCGTTGCTTTAGTTTATTAATTAAAAAATGGCATTAACTAAAATAATTCTACGTGACATTAAGTCGGGAATCCCACCTTATTTTATCAGTATAATACATCATTCTTAATATTTACAGAGTGGTTTCAGAACAGCTAATGACAGAAGGAGGAAGTAACAGAAGCAGCACACACACACACACACACTTCAGCACCTTCATCAAATTTCCCACTTGTTGAAACGTGCACGAAGACGGTTAATTTACTCATTAGTGCACGAGGTAAACATGACCAACCGAAAAAAAGGCGTGACTAAACATACAAGATGTGGCTTTAACTCGAATGTGGACGATTGAAACCAAGTTACACCTTATATTGCAGTACAACCTACAACGCACTGTGCCCTAGTCTTCACATACTGTTAGGTATTCCTTTGATGTGCTCTCACGTATTACATTTCGTTAAAATGGACAATCCTACAGTAAATTTAGCCAAAGGCACTAGTACATGCTTGACTTCTCCACTCAATAGAGTGAAGCTTAGACTATTTAGAATTAGAATGAACTTTAAATACATTTTACCCTGACATTTCTAATTATTCATTAACGTCTAACCGACAGATGTTGAGGCGAATTGAGCTGCTTACCCTTGTACGGCAGGGAGTTACCAGTAATAATTTTCACAGTGCCCGAAATGGATTCGCCAGGGCTGTAGACCACTTTGTTATTGGTGAAAGTAATAGCGAATTCCTGGAGCTTCCCCATTTCGCTTAGCTTGACTCCCCCAGAACGCAGCAGCTCACGGACGGAAGCACCAGGGCTTCGATCGCTCTTAAAGTAACGGCAGGCAGCGAGTTTACCGTCCCACCTGCAGCGCGCACTACATTTCTCCACCCAGTTCCCAGGGCTGACGTCATCATGAAAATAGTCGTTCAAACAGGGAAGCAATTTTGCTATTACGTATATAAAATGTGTTTGGTTTGGCCTTTTTGCAATCAGACATTTGGTTTGCCGAAAATTCTTACCTTCTATTGACAGTTTTCTGTCTTGGTTACATAACCAAATGGCTCTGTATTAAAAACAACTAATATGACGAGACGCGCGCAGACTCATACACAACGCGGGGTCTGAGTTAAAATTTAAATGTCCTGCCACTGTCTTATTGCTTGTCTTGTATTCGCTTAATAATTGATTAAGTGCAATATTAGAACATACTACATATAAAGCGAATGTGGGGGAATCCAATAAGAACGTGACATGTGGGATTTTTAATCCCAGCCTTGTTTCTTGAAAACGCAGCTCCTTCTCCAGGCTGGGCTGACTTCAGCGCTTTGTCCGCAGAAGGTTTGGATTATGCAAAGTGGATTCTATTAAGAGCCAGTGGAACACAGATTGTGACAGGAGGTGACATTTTGTTTGTGTCATCCCCACGCATTGCAGTGGTGGAATTAGTGCCTGCCTCAGCATTGATTCCGCGAGCCGGTAGTAAGAAACTGAAACGGGGGCCAGAGGAGTGGGATGAGGCGGGGGTGGGGTTGTAGGTTAGCAGAGAGAAAGAGGTCGGTGTTATCCAAAGCCATAGCACGTCTGGGTTTCCTTTATTTTTGAATTTAAAAAAAAAACAGTCTTTATATGGTAGAGTGATTATCACACTGAGCACACTCTCTCATTCAAGATCACCTTACATGTCAATTACATTTAATGACGAAATCCAGTGTAAAGTTGCGTCATAATGGTGCAACCATTGTTGTAACCAGTAGACTTTTATGATTACAGTAAGCCTACACATAAGAGGAAATTTGTAGTCATCAGATCTGCTGTGTTTCCTTGGATAATTCCGACTGTCACAGCAACAACTTGCACTGAAACTTTTTTTTTTTTGCATGAGATAAACAGAAATGGTTTCATCTTCTCAGGGTAAAAGGCCACATGACAGGAGTATTTTAATGTTTTGTTTGATGTTTTGTTTAATGTTTTGTTTGATGTAATTGTTGTTAGCAACAACAATTAGTGTAGCTGCAAACTTGGCTGTTTTACTCTGTAACAAATCCTAATAAACATACTCCTGACTGTGAAAAGATAACAAGTGTTTACATGAAACAACAGGCCTGAGGTTTGTCAAAACCTTTTCAGCACAAAGGTAAACACAAGGGTAAGTAAAAGTGTGGTATGAAAAAAAACTGTACTACTGGATGGCATCCAACATAATTGTTTACATGGAAACATACCACACCTTTTTTAAAAATTTAACAGAATCTAAAGCCTGAAGATAAAGGTAAAGTGCTTTCGTATGCTGCTCTCTTGTGGGTTTCCTACTAACTACATCAGCAGTCTGAATGTAAAGGGTCCAACGATGTCTGACCTTGTTACTGTTTGACATTCATTCGAACATGACAGGACTTGGGAAGGATGGTGTTGACTAATTTTTGGTGCTGACTGTGTAGCCATTGTGTGGTACTACTGGTGCATGAGCAAAGAGTTTGAAAAGCAGCTTGGGTGCTATTTTAAATCAATATACATGATGTGTGATCTTATCTTTGTGAAATTAAATCGTGAAACCTGTCATAAAATCTGAAAGGTATACCTTGTTTTGGTATACCTGAAAGGTATATTGTGCAGTTTTGTATGCAGCTACTGGTTTTCAAAATGTCATATTATGGTTGTACACTGATTTTGCCTAAAAATAGCATGAAGTGACCAGTATGTGACTGGTGAACAGTATGTTATTGGTGTAATTTTGCTGTATTTATGACAACAGTGTAAACATTAAGACATTAAGTCATTTAGCACATAGTATTATGAATACATTTATTATTGAGACATTTATGACATAGACATACCAACTGACTGGAGGTAGCTAATGTTTATTTCAAATATTAAAACAGGCTTTACGAAATACAGTGTACAGAAATACAGTGTACAGCATACAGAAATACAGTGAAAAGCATACAGAAATCACTATAAATAATATAAAATAAATTGTGGATTTGCAGACTCAATAACACAGTAAGTTTATATTAGATTCAAAAGGTTAATTTCAAGAGTCTAAACCTATAGCCACTCCATGTTGTTTTTCCTGTCTTCATCACGGTGCATATAAAAATCTGGTAAAAAAAAAAAAATCCAGTGGCAAAAAATACCCAAAAATTGCATATGTAATTGTAAGATTGTGTTTTATTTTATTTTATTTTATTTTGTCCATGCTCAGTAGGATATGTTGGACAAGCATTAAGAGAACCCCCAAAAAATTACAAGTTTACTTTGTAGAGATGCAATACCAGATTTATTTGTTTTATATTTTAACCAACTCAAAGTGACAAAAACATTTAGAGTACAGTGCTTGGTTATGCTGCCCCCTTGTGTGATCCACACTAACTGCATGAGCAGTCAAACTAACGAGTTCATTTGTTAACACTGGTTCACTGAATACCCACATAAACAAACTATCTCTGATTACAATTTGCAGTTCTTAAGATACTTGATACTTGAAGCACAATTTTGGCAACCTACTGACTTGGTAATCTACTGACTTGGTACACTAAACTGTAAACACATTTTCTGCTTTAAACCCAGACTTCACAGGTGAAAACACTTCATCACGTTCAGCAACATCCATTCAGTGAGTCTATCTGCACTGGGTGATCTCCTGAACAGACATCAAGTATGTGTGAAGCAACTATACAGGATAACATTTCAGCAAACCATGAAACAACCATGCCATGAACACATGTTATCCTCTCACTGGCACTGTGCCCTGTGCAACACAATATTGAATACATTATACCTATTTCATACTGTCATACAATACTGTAATGTTTGGTTTCAGAGAGTGATGGAACTAAATATTGCTGTAGTGGAACAGAAGTTCCTTTATACTGATGAATCTGCTTCAGCCATGCAAGAACAGGGTGCAAGGGAAGGAACATCACAGGACACCTTACCATCATCAGTGTCCCTGGGCATCGCATAGTGCACAACACACTCATTCCCCATCAGTGGGGGGGACGGATCAGAACAGTCCAGGCTTGTTGTCATCTGGAATATGACAAGTTTCCACTGGGCCGCTCAGGTACAGAACTGGTTCACTGAATACCCACATTTTATTGTGCTTCACCTGCCACCATACTCTCAATTTCTAAATCTCACTGAGGAGTTCTTTTAATCTCCATTTTTCAGTCCTATTGAACATTTCTTTTTATTATGGAGGTGGAAGAGCTATGATCTTATTATATTTATTATTATTTATTATAATATAAATATATTTATTTATTTATTACTTATTGTTATTATTATTATTATCATTAATAATAATAATAATAATAATAATAATAATAATAATAATAATAATAATAATAATATTATTATTATTATTATTATTATTAAGAAGAAAAAGAAGAAGAAGAAGAAGAAGAAATAAGAATTTGGCTTTCTCACTGATATTTACATCCTAATGAGTTTTGTTGTAAAATCTGGAAATGATTTAAACACAAACTGCAAAATGAGGATATTTGGAGTCACTTACTCACATTTCCTAAACATCCAGGTTACATAAGATTTGATCCTCTTCTTGATGGTGGTTGTCCAGGCTCCCATGAAGATCAGTGACACGTATTTGCTTGAGATGGTGCCTGCAGATCTTCTCTGTGTCTGAGTTTCTTTGGGGCCTTTTCAGTGTGTCTAACAAGATGGTGAAAGGAGAGGAAGAAATGTGAACACTCACACAGCCTCTTGCAAAGGAATGCAATAAAGAGATAATGCCACATACACACACACACACACACACACACACACACACTGATCTCCTTACAGAGGAATGTACTAAACAGACAAAACTACAGGTACAAAGAAACAACTGTATCTTAGAGCTCTGGTAAATTGAAGAACTGTGAATCCTTTCACCATCAGTATCTCAGAGGAAAAGGCTAACCCAGCCAGCTTATTAGCAAAAGGAAGGCTGTATAAAAGCACTAGTACCACATACATTATCCAGACCTTACACTCACTCTCTCAACTTCATCTGACTTGACTGGCTTAGCCCATGAGTCAGAGATGTTTGGAATTACCTGAGAGCACATGACCTCTGTGTTAGTACCAAATATTTTCACACCTGCACACAGGCAGGCTTTATAGTGACATTCCAAAAATGTTTCTACCCTATGTGTGATCACACCACAGAAGTAAAGACCTGATTTTACAGAGAGAGAGTGAGAGAGAGAGATAGAGAGAGAGAGTGAGAAAGAGCAAAAAATCGTACAGACGCTAAAGTAAAATATTATTTTGGCTGAATGAATGTGAAGTCAAAGTTCTGTTTTTCAAATCTGTAGTAGTCATTTATAGTATCCTGTATTATGTAAATACTTCATGACTTGTCTACCTGATACATTATGATATTCAAGCTGGGCAGCCCTGATTTAGGACAGACCCTTTGCAGAGCGCAACACTGAAGAACTTTCCTGTGCAATATGGCAAGATGTGCAATGGAAGTTGTTTGCACATCCACTAAGGTGGGATATGCAATAATGCAGGTGCTGTCATGGTAACAACATATAGATTCATTCATAGATTACTTTCTTTATCTTGGATTACAGTGCATTTCAAAGTGCGTTTCAAAGTACATGTTTATGCTTGTTTGTCTTGCCTGCTCCCAGCAGAGCGTACTCCTGCTCCGTCCAAAACCACCTGTGAAACTCCTCCACCTTCTCTATGATTTCATCACAGAACTACCAGTGGTTAATGGCTGCATGTTAGAGAAGAACTGAGGACAGTCCACAACATGTAAGAAGATCATCCGTTCCCTGAGGCATCTTACTGGGACTATCCTCCAAAGCTTCTAATAGTTATATAGATCAATGGGTTTTTTTCATTAAAGAGCTGCAATCATTAGAGAATACACAAAGACAATAACAGTTTTTGACATTTAAAAGAGCTGTATGTGTAAATCTTCATCAAATAATGCCATTATAAAAACACACAGTGTGCTTACTCACAGAGGTTTGAAAACCTCCGCTTGGGTTCCCTCTCTTGTTGATCCTTCTACAAATAACCAGTAAAACCGTCTGAGATAGTCAGTGCTACATTTAAATGTCTCCTGTGATGAAATAGGAACACCCACTGTAGGTTAATCACAGCCTCCCTGTGTGAATTAAACTGCTCGAGCTGCTGCAGATGCCTTTAACACCAAATTGAATTCTTCCATATTTTCACAGACAGGAATAGAGAACATTGTGCAGAGCTGAATAAACTTCTTTACTGCAATTAAATGACGGGCATGCAACATCATAAATTAATTATTAACAACGAATGGATGTTTTGTAACATAAAGAAATCCTGATATGTGTCTTTAAATTAATTTGTCGTAGAAAACTGCACACGTAGTCCAGAACAAATTCTGGTGAACATGAAATCTCTTGAGAAATACGTTCGCCAATGCATGATCACCAGCTGGAATACAAATTACCCTAATTTGCTGAGGCCAGTTATCCACTTCAATTGCATGTTGTACTGGGGTTCCTGAATGCTGATAAGAGTGTTCCTCCGAACACATTTTCATTACACAGACAGGAATGGACAAAGAACGGGCACAGAATGTCACATCTGCTTGTTATGTCCTGCACTTCACAAATAGTCAAGGGAGTTTCCCACAGGAAATGCCAGGACTATGTTTCCTTAGTGAAGGAGCTGCTGTGGGTTCATCTGACACTAGTTTGTTTGTTCAAAGTGAGAGTCTCGTGTCAAACTCAGTTAATAGAAAACCAAGCAGATTTGAGGGGCCAGAGTGCAGATTTCTAATATCATATTTGTTATAACTATACAGACTGTATTTAGGCAGCTGACACCCTGTCTAACAGGGAATGCTTTTGACTATGCACTTAAAGCAAGTACCCCAAAACCTTTTAATTATCCATGTATTAATTAGAACCACACACTGGATTGCAAAAATGTAAGGTAAAATGTTTGGGATGAATTAATCACATTAACTCTATGATTAATTCACTGTTTTGCTGCCTGCAAATCCCTCCGGATAAACACCTTGTGCTACGTTACTGTACCTGTTTCTGGCACCAGCTGAGAACCCTCTCCATCGTGCTACAGCAGGTAATAGGGTTCTGTTTATTCATGATCCACCACACTGTTGCACCACCAGCTTGCTAACGTCTGGTTTAGGTCGCATGTCTGTATGTTTCATTCAGAGCCAGGTCTTCAGCATGTAGGTTTGTTGACACTATGGTCTGGATCGTTAACACGAAACCACTGTGTCAGGTCTAGCATCCTGTTTTCTCCGTTGTCTGTTGCTATGGCGCTATTGATGGAACTTATGATGTGGTTTGTTCAGGGTGTACAGGGAGCACAGGGAACACAGTGAGTACATGGGGTACAGGGATGGTGTGTTCCACAGGTCTGATAATTAGCTAAAGCAACTCCAGTGGGTTTAAACAATCGGAACAATGACTATGTATTCGAGACATCACCGTTCTGGTGTTCCCTACCACACAAGTGAGTAGGAGGTTCTTACTTAGGCACGATGCCCTGGATGAACATCGGAGTGACACACCTGTAGCCTTGGAGATACTAACACAGGGGACAGTGGTCAACAAGCCAGCTGCTGTGGCATGTGGTTCAAAGGCATGAGATGGAACACAGGACTAGAAGCTTTGGATTTTGCTTTTAATTAATACTGTGTACATACAAAACATCATGCTCAAAGAGCAGTTGTGTCTCCACGTGTCTGGTTAAATCACCAGTGATCTACATGTGATAAAACAATGTACTTTTTTCTCTTACAGTTGAAAAACAACATAGCTATCGTTTTGGTTACTTATATTATTAAATAATGCATACTCTTTTTTACATTTATTTATGTTTTTTTTGTTTCAGGCAAACAGAAGTACATGAGTTAAAACCCTTAAACAAATAATGGTCCACAGACATCTTGTCCACAAATGTATTTGGACACAACTCACAGACAAAACTAGCAGCTGCTGGCTGCCTGGTCAAACACAATACTACATCATATGTCATACAGAGATATAGTCCACATAGTCATATTCACATGTAAACTTCACCCTGTTCATAAACAAAACAGTTGCAAATATTGTACATCAACGTACAGTTAAAGGCAGTGTGCGGCACAGTGTAGATATTATTACAGTATTCTCAACATATTGAGTCGGAGTTATAACTTAAGTCCGTTAGCCATCCTCAGCATGCGCTCGGCTTCAAGCCTTCCTGACTATGCGTCCAGTTTTCTTCCAGTCTCGTCTATCTGACCTCACGGGCTTGCTGCTAACACTCCATGTCCCATGGCAGACACGGACGCTGAAGGGGAGAGGGGATACAGCACGCGGAGATCAAAACAAGAACATGCACTCTATGAATTCATCACACAAGCGTGCAGGTTTTTTTTTTGTTTTGTTTGGATTTGTTTTTTTGCGCGCGTGCCCTTGAGCTTTCGCACTCACGCCCCTCTGCCGCTCACCTGGAGCACCACGTGAGAGAGGCGCTTTTGTGTGGCTTCGCTGCTTGTCTCCGATACTGCACGAGTCCGCATACCAGCTCATGGGCTATCATCACGTACAACAAGAATATGAGCACGGCGGGGTCCATGCTGTGCTATAATGTCTCAGTAGATTCCGCTCAGAGACGCTCGCTGTCGGCGAATACGAGAGCAGACTGGACCAGTCAAAGCGCGTGGATCGTCTTAGTCTGTGTTTCTGGTCTGAAAACAGTAAGCATGTATATACTCCTGTCTTTTCATAGTTGTTTTCTTTTTACATGCTAACCCACAACAAAGTAATTTCATCATGACCAGCTTACATTGTTGTGTGCACTGTCGCCATCCTATTGAGGTCCCGGACAAATGGAGTGAGAAGATGTTGCCGTGGAGACAATGCCGTTGCTAGGGCTGAATGTCGTCATTCGCTTGATGTTGTACCATTATCTGTTTTAAATATTTTAATATTTAATATTAAAATACAACAACTGTGTATTTCAAAAATTACAGCAGACAGGAGGCGTTTAAAATCATCTTTATTTAAATGAAACACAAGATTCAAAAGAGAGCTCATTAAAACTTTACCAACGATGTGAATGTAGAATTAAAATGTAAAAATACATAAAATTGTATTATTCTCTTGTGCAACAAGTCCTATATTATGCTCTTCTCTTTTCAAATGCCATCATTTCCTTAATTATTTATGCATTATGCAGGAATATTATATAGAAATTTGGAAATGTTACTAGAGAAATGTCAGTACAAACTCCATGAATCATTTATGAATCATATTTAACATAATTAACACTTAACTTATGTGTTTAACAATATCAGATGCACCTTCCTACATCACCTAAAGTACCAGTTTGCCTGTTTTTTTCCAAATTGGTACATATACTGTAAAAAAAACTGTAGAACTGTAGGTTCTCCAAAATGTTGTGTAGTTCTCAATGATGTGCTGTAATCCCTACATAATCCTCTGCTGTGACATCAAGTGAAGATGCCCGTCACTATAACAACGTCTTATTTATGCACCTCCTCCTGCTCCTGCAAACAGGGGTGTGAAACCCTATCAGAAACGCAGCAGATATATTCATACTTTCCTGGTTTACAGCAGAATCATTCAGCATAGCTTATCCATGTCCTGTTTCTCTTCATAGAAGTGTCAACAAATCTTAATACAGCAGCCACATCAGAAATGAACACTGGCAGACTCTTACCGTCCTGGGATTCCATTCTAGTTCATAATTTTCTCAGGCACACTGTAAGATTCTTGGAAATAAATGTAATTTACTGCAAAGTCCAATTCCTGAACAGCGCACGCAGGTCTCATAACAAAGTGATGCTTACCGTAAGGTTGGGGCTGTAAAGGTCATTAGGAAAACTTATATGTGAGACCTCACAGCTGGGAGCCTGTGCCTGAGCCAAAAGCTGCTCACGCCTTCTCAGGTAGAACACCAGCAAGACAGACGCCGTCACAGCCAAGAGCACAGCCACCAGCACAGAGGCAGCAATGACCGCAGAGTTGCTATGTGAGGCTGAATGAGGTGAAGCATCAGTATCAAAAATGAAATACGGGTATGAGAGTTAAAGATGTGTGGTAGCTAAAGAAGCAAACTAAACTCTTACGTGTCTGATCCGTGTGTTCACCAGCACAGTTGACGCCCACGGTGTAGCCGAAGTCATCCAGAGCAAGAACACCCTTTATACCTTTAAACCCTTCAAACACAATCTGTTGCACACGCACATGACCACACACACACACACACACACACACACACACATTTTTGAGGTTAACCAAACACGAAAGTTAACCAAACATTTAATCCAGAAACACACACAGAATTTCTGCATTATAAGCCTCTGTGTCACTGCACTCTGTGTTTTGTAGAGGGAAATTTCTCACTTGATAGTTCTTCTCGGAGGTGATGTTCACATGGAAGTACCTCCAGCTTGCACCAGCCTCGGTCAGGACGAGCAGCTCATCCCTGAACCCTCCACCCAGCTTCCATACTGTCAGTCTGCTGTCACCTGCAGGAGAAGGTGAACAAGTGCAGCTAGTAGCCACAGGTCCTTTACCTGAGTGTCATACACAGAGCACCCATTACATTCATTTTAATTAACTCAGAGCAACTAACTCTTATGACAAGTTTACCTGAAAGAGTAATAGCCAGTTTATTACTCTGTTATTTCACAATAAATCTTGGTGTTAAGTGCTAGGATCACTGAACCCTCATAAATGATTAGTGGGAAATAACTTGCAGTTAATTAAAGATTCTGAATTAATGTCAAATCAAAGTGAAAATATAAAAGAGATTGTAGCTCTGTCTTTACTGCCAACATCCTGATATGCCCAAAACTGGAAACAGGTGCCTTTGGTGGGAGGAAGGTGAGGGCTCAGTAGCCAGGCATTCTGGCCAGCAGTGTCTCGTGCCGAGGAGGGAAGGAACAGGAAGTGACCTAGGAGAAGGAGCAAGAATTGAATACGGCTCTCAGAACTAAGCACAGTGCATTTTAGATTATGATAATAACACTAATATCAATGGAAACTAGTACTTAAGAACTTAACAGTGCAACAATTATGATATGAACAGTGTTACAAAGTTACAAAAACACTACAAAAAACAACAACAAAAAACTCAATTGACCGCTCTTGCTTCCCAGTGTGTGGTCGTGTTGTGGTGTGGGGTAGTGGGTTTCAGTAAGCAGGCTGCTTAGCTCCCAGTCTAAGTGATCCAGATAGTGGCTCTGAGTGTTGGTCCATCCACACAGCCCTCGCTCCAGATCACACACTTCATCTGAAAATGTTTACACAAACAGAAACCTAAATGACAAAACACACATCCACATCTGTTACTCTTTTGTTCACTGTTCAGAAACGGTTCTTTGCGCATGAACCTAAACAAACCTGTAGCAGGGCAACTGGAGTTTGAGAAGGTGATGTCATCAATAGCAATGTAAGTGTTTGTTTCTCCTGATCCCTCCACCTCAAACTGCAGCTGACAGACAAACCCCAAGCATCCACACACTTCAAAAGGCATCCCAGACATGCATATGTCCCGCTTGGGTGTTGCCACGAGAGATGCTATTTCTTTGCTAGGTTAGGAGTTGTGGGACTGGGAGAACCAGTGTCTCAGGTGCTGACAAAGGGCCTAACCTGCCACTGTCCATACCAGCTGATACTGCCCATGCCCAGGTGCCATCCATGCCCCTGACTCAGACTGTTGGAGAACAACAGGGTCTTGATCCCGTTCACAGGCTTTACGTACACATGTAGAGTGCCTGCATGGCATGTGTATATAAACAAACAAACAAACAAACAAAAGTAAACACACACACACACAGACTCTTCATATACACACATACACACACTTTTCAGGAGAGTGCTACTGTATTGTAAAGTATGTATTGTGTTTTTACTGTTTAACCTGGGTTTTGTCCGCCAGTGTAGTACCAGAAGTAGACGCACTTAGTGTGAGCCACACTGCTGTGTAGAGGTGAGGTCAGGGCCATTACACCACCCTGAGGAAGGACCTCCGCTCCGTTGTAGGCCAGCATGTAGTACCCTGAGGATGTATGCAAACACTCGTCTCTCAACCTGCTCCACATCAAAGACAATGACACTGAGATAATGGAGTCAAAAGTTGCTAAGTCACGGATCTCTCTATTTAATGTATTTCTTAACTTATATGCATTTGGCGATATGCAAAAAAAAAGAAAAAAGTAGAACAGAAATCCACACCCATCTCTGTCCCGAGGCTGTGGTCGGTCCCTGGGCCGGTGTTGGTGGAGGCCCAGTTCTGGTGGACCCAAAGAGCAGCTCCACTTCTGCTATAACCGCAGAGCTGACCTTCGAATGAACACATCGTGGGAAGAAAACACTGCGATTGTACAAATCCCACATCATCTATAACCACCTGCCCATCAAAGCCTGATCGTACTGCTTCAAACACCAACTGAGAGACAGAAACAGAATAAGAAGGGGAATAAAGGAATGCAAATAAACTGAAGCACATACTCAGATTGCATATTTTTGCGTTGCTCGGAAGGTCCTGTTTGTACCTGGTAGGCAGTGAGCTGTGGGGGCACAGGGCACTGTCCAACATGCCAGAGGTTTCCATGGGCTCCTCCACGAGTCCATAACAGCACCTCTGAACCGTCCGCATGGAGGATCTTAATGTTCAGGACACCTGCAAGAGTTACACATTTCCACAGCGTTTCCCCTACAGTAATGAAGAACAATCTTAAGTCTGAAATAATACCTGAAATTCCCTGTCACAGGGAACACAATGGAGGGGATACACTATATTGCTAAAAGTATTCGCTCCCCTTCCTTGACTCACATATGAGCTTAAGTGGCATCCCATTCCTAATCCATAGGGTTCAATATGACGTTGGTCCACCCTTTGCAGCTAGAACAGCTTCAA
>JAOXYF010000003.1:21832646-21865307 GCA_028565775.1 Sternarchorhynchus goeldii
CCCGGGGTTTCCACCAGTTTTCATCACAACCAGACTGAAGGCAGCATTTCCCAGACCTACCTTTTTTAGAAAAATGGAAAAACAGACCAGAAAGAAAAACACTGATATGGAGAGAAAACAAATGTTTATTTAAACATTTACATCAGTTAACTAAACACATTTACTTACAATGACATATGAATGTATATCAAAATGCTAATGTTTTATCTTAACAGACTTAGGGTTTACTGGTTTAGTGTGGTTTAGAGACATTTTGAAAAAATACATTCTGTCTTCACCCATCAACACATATCAGAATTTCCTCTCCCAGGCTGCCATGAGCAAGACAGTTATACATAGCAAAGCACGAAGAGACCGTTTATTCCTTCCTTTAAAACCCGTTGCATCAGATGATAATGTTATCGTGAGTTTTAATGAGGCCCTTCAGCATTTTATATTTTTTGTTTGTTTGTTTGTGAAGTTGTGGGTCATATATTTTTATTGTCAAAATGTACACATAATCCAGACCAGTTAAGAACTAGGTAAACATATAAAACAAATGGACCAATAAGGAAAAATAAGTAAATTAATTTAGCTTCTGATACATGTATTCCTTAACCTCAGTAACTTAAGATGCACTGAAACACCATGGTTTCCTCTTTTTTTAGGCTGAGAATTTAGGCTTTTATATAAACAGCTCAGTTTTCAATGGGCAAAATGAAAGAGCTCAATAGCCCTCGTTTGCCCAGGTGATTTCATAGTCAGGGTATCGTGCCTTTAATTTCTCTGCAGAAACGGAGTGATTTGCTCGTCCAAAGCCCTGAAAACAGAGAAAACTCAATCATGTAGTTTTACTAATACACATAACCGTCACACCATAACAATTTTCATCCTTATAGATTCATCCAAGCTGCAGGAACAGTTTAGAAATGTTTCTTACCATGGAATAGCCATAGATATGGATCTTTTGTTCTGTACTATCGTGTTTTATGCGTCCACCTCCCACACACTCACAGTCAACACCCCCTGCTCTCTCAAGCTCCCCAGAAACTTTGTCATATATATCAGCTAAAAAGAACATGAAGAGAAACAATAAAACCTCGTTATGGAGCTAGCTAGCTAGCTCATCAACAGAAAACAGTTTAACATTTTTCACGTGAGGAAAATATATGACAGCTACGAAATAATGCACAATAAACCGCCGAATATTTAGTTGCTACGTAGTTCTGATAAAACTATGATACTGTAAGGGTTAGCTATGTTAACGCTAAGCTATATGACAGCTGACTAGCTACATGATTAACTTGCAGCAATACGTATTCTATAATCTTCTAATAGATAAACAAACATTCACGTCGTTTTCAATTCAGCTAACACTATTCGCAAACCAACGCTTAAAGAAAGACACCAGCAAACTGTCAATATGAACCGGCTGGTCCGCACCATGATATTCAGCCCAGCCGTAGCCTCGCACTATATCAACATACGACTCGTCATCTTTACTGTGCACTCTTATGAGAACATATTTGAACACGCCGTTAGGGTCAATGTCAGCCTCGGGAATTTTTTTAAGTCGCTCAGCAGCCATTCTTAGCTATAAGTAACTACCTACTACATACGAGACACAACAACAACGCATGTATTTGACTCTTCATGCACTTCTAAACCTTTCATTAGCGGCGCGTGTGTAGCATTATTTCGTGTTATCTAGCAGCGTTTTCAATGCCGCTTGCGCTTTAGCGCCATCTACAGTCGAGGAGTCAACCGACACGTTTATTCGCTCTCATATTTGAAATAAGTAATGGATTAATTACGCTTATTTGTGAGGCCTAAGCGACGACCGCTATACTATGCCAGCATACTGCGAAATAAGCAAATTATAAAATTACATATAAAAAGTGATTCACCTAAGTAAATTAATTCACTATGCACTTAAATTATATTTGTGCTCACCACACAAATTCATGCAAATTTATCTGTCTGAGAAGAAACTCCCTTGTGTTTCCAGTTTACCTCCTTGTTTAACATAGCCAATAAGCAAGGGTTCACAAAAAAAACCCAAAAGTGTTAATAAAATGTTTTTATTCATTCATACAGGAGACTGATTTCTTACATGTAAAAAAATCATGAAAAATAATAACATCATGGACAAAAAAAGGACAACAAAGGCAGGAAGAGAAAGCAATGCGCGGATCACACGGCAAAGTGCTTTACTCCAGAGCGAAGTGCACACCGACCACATCTCTGCAGCTCTGAAGGAGGCCTTTGGCTGGGTCGAACTCCAGAGGAACCGACTGGCTTTGGGTTTTCAGGTCTCGCTCCATCAGCTACAGGAAACAAGTGAGGTTATGGGATTATGTGCAAAAGAAGGAAAACAGCCGAAGGTCTAGTGTTGTGGATTCATTCTCGTCCACGTCCCACACGCACCTCAAACGTGGACAGCTCTAGCAGCTCGCCGATGTCGTCCTCTGGCTCTGGCAGGGGCTGAGCGACGGCTCGGGCTGCCTTGGCCACATCTGGATGGTAGTGATTCTGCAGGGTCTGCACGAGTGAGGACGTCAGTGTGGTTATTAAAGGCACAACCAGGTGAAAAGCATTTTTGGCACCAGAATCCTCCTCCTTTCTCACCAAGCCACAGCAAAGTTATAAAGCTTGATTCACCTAAGACTCAATTTACAAGAAACATAGAAAACTGTCCAGGCTATTATGCGAGATCTTGCATTTCTATTATTATTCAACATGTTTAATGCACTGTAAGTAATGGTAGCAAATAAAAGCAACTTTAATGCAATAGAACCACAGAATGAAAATCTATTAGTTTAAAAGAAGTTGTTTTCTGTTCTGTGTTGAGCACAGGGAGACACATCAAAGTTGTTTGCATATGATAACAGAGCTTTATACAATTTACATACACGACAGTCTGCAGGAGTCAGCAGACGACTGCAGGAGACAGTTTCAATGAAAACTGAACTAATTTAAAATACAATTCACCTGAAGTTCCCACAAGCTGCTGTCTAGGGCCTGACACAGGGCAGGGTCCTCTTCCTCCATCACATAAGGGTCAATACAGGGCACTGAGAAAGACAAAGCAGTGTCTCAATTTCATTTACCATTCATTTCTTCTTTAAACACACTCTTCTACTGGACACTGGGCAAAAGTCGTGTTCTCCTGACTACAATTATATGACCGGGGGGTAGCAGAGTTTAGTGGCATACCATCAGCTGCACTGGGTCTGTGGATCAGGACTCGGCAAGAGGGATGTCTGCGAATGAGGTTACAAATAAAGGGAAGTATAACAAGGAGGGCAGTAGGGGGCGCTGTCAGGGCAAGCCGGGATAGTCGCTTGATGAATGCTGCCACAAGGTACGCTGGTAGGTGACTAGACAAAAGTAACAAACAAACAAATAAATGCAACAATACACTTTTTTCAGACTAGAGTTATTCGACTGTTATAAGGCTAATGTTAATTAAATTATTGGCCAAATGATCACTTTAATAGAGCGGCTTACCTTGAGGAGAGGAAAATGTTGGCTAAGTGGAAAAAACGTGCCCTGTACTTTACATGGAATATAGAGGGGTCCAGCAAGTTATAAAGCTTCTTGTAAAATTCAGGATAATCTCTGTTTTTAAAAAAGAGAAACTCTTTCAGGTTAATAAAAAAAAAAACCCCACCAAACATGCAAAAGAAGGTTACAGAATTATGATTAGTTCTGTAGGTCATGTACTTACAGATTGTGCTCATGAATGAGGACAAACAGGCCATTCAGAGCCAGTAAGCTGACTGCTCCCCCTACAGTCCAACAAAGGTACATCAGCATGCTTTATTATGATATATTACAAAAAAAAACAAAAAAAAAAAACCACCACCACAAACCCCCAATCAATTAATATTTGCTGGTTCAGAAAAAAATGGCCCGTTCCCACTTCCAGTTTTAAGACACCATCACAAAAAGTCATAAAAGGGTTTCTTGGTCCTGGTGAATCACTGGATATTATTAACTGTACAGACTCACCTACATCGTATGCAGCAGTCAGAAAGTCAATCATCAGTGTGGGATTGTTCATACACGGCAGAATGGATTCGTGCAGGATAACCAGCACCTTCTTATACATGCTAGCAGGCAACTGCAGGAGGATACAAAGTCTGCTTTAGGCGCAGGGAACAGCATTTCAGTCTAGCAGCTGCTTACGGGGACTTTACAGTACCTTGTACTTGAGAAAGGTCAGCCACATCTGTTCAAATGCGCGTTTGTGTTCCTTCATGATGGGATGGAGATCAGATTGATGAAGCCAGTCACTCAATGATTCGAGCAACATCAAGCATCACACAAATAACGATCACGTCAACACCGGCTTCCACTTACTTTTAATTTGGCTGCTTTCCAGTCCTCGTACGGTGCTGGAAAAGCAAGGACTACGTTAGTGCTCCTGAGAAGTGCTCCAGTTTGGAAGAATGACAGTTAGAGTTTAGGGAAGGACAGATGTTGTACAGAGGAGGAGACTTACTCTCCTGCTTGAGAAGGAAGTTGGTCATCTCTGAAGCCTGGCTGGGCACGTTGATGGTTGTGAGCAGGGTGAACACATTGTTCTGGTACACTGGCAGCACAGCCTACCAAACACAGACACACAATAAGAGGAACTCACCACGTACAACCGCACTGACCTACATAAAAGAATGGCCTGAACAGGGGAGAAAGACTGGTGCGTTTCCTAAACCAGCCATGTAAACCATCAGAATCTACTCTGTGTATAGACAGCTGTGGCAATTTCTACGTCCACCTCCATACACACACCTGCTGGTTTCTGTCCATGACTTTGCTGATGCTGCAGCGGACCAAGCTCATGACATAGTAACGCACATCATCCATTTCTAGGAACTCCTGGAACCTGGATATGAGCAGAGCCATGTCTTCCTCCTCCGAGAGAAGACCCTGCACCGCTGCCTGCACACACACACACACACTTCACTGAATGTAATATTTAATGTATATTTATTAAAAACTCCGCTTGTACTCCACACATGCAAACAACACACTGCTCAGCCACTGAATGAAAACTATACATGTAACCGTGCACAGCTCCTCTTTGCAGGACTCACCAGTATGAGCTCTACAGGAAAGCTGCAGTGTTCACTCCAGTCCTGCTCTTGGACAGGATGCTTCCCTTCTACTGCTGCCATCTTCATTAGCGCACACAGCGCACCCTCCTACAGCATCAACAGAGGGTGTAAATAGAAGGCAGAGGGGGGAAAAAAAATCAAAGAAAAACATCTACCCAGAATATACAGAGCGCAAGTTATATGTATACAGCACATAAAACAATCTAGAATGAAGTCAAATGACATTCGCTAGCTAACCTGAATGCAAAACCGAGCCTCGAGTAGCTCGAGCCCCAGTCAGTATTCAGACCTGCAGCGGTGTTGACCACCCAGACATGTTTACAACTGGAACTTGCTTTGCTCACCTTAACTTGGTACATGTCGTGCCCCATACAGTCCTGAAGCAGCTCTACACAGTTATTGTAACGGTGCCTAATGAACATCTGGTACTTTTCTTCTGCATTATGATTACCTTTCAGGACAAAAAGGAATAAAAGTTCCAGACAAGTTAAAAGCTACTACAGAACTGAGGTTCTTCCTCTTAGATAACTTTTCTATTTATTGTGCTGTCTGAAGTCTTCTAGTGTAGCACAACTACAAATTGTATCAATATCTTGAGCTGTATGAATCTCGGCACGTTTTCAATGCTGTGGGTATACGGTTAAGGGGAAAATAGCTTAGCTGAGAGAGATTAGTGATCACAAAGTGTGATTTGTCACACTTATATTTGTTATATTTCAAGCGTTTACTTAAGCACTGAAAATGTTTTTGTACGTTTTCGTAAGAAAACAAGTACGAGACATGCATCTGGCTCAACGGACTATGATGTTTGATTAATGGCTTTATAACGTTTCATACTGTAGCGACATCCAGCGACAGTTAGGCTTAGATATTTTAGTGCGCAACAGATCTTACCATTCAACATTTCTTTTTCTTTGGGTAGCTGACCAGTATATAAATCACCTCTTTCCAACAACGCACAGAATACCTTCTGGCAGGCGTTGATGGCAAAAATGACTTCTTTTGCTTCCTCAGACTGCAAATCATAAGACTCGTTTAGCTTTTTAAACAATGTAGAAAGTTTGCAAATTACAACAAGTAGTTAACAAGTTAAGAGACACCTCAAACACGAAGTTGTAGCAAACTAGCTCTCCTAGCTAGCTGGTTGGCCGGCTAGCAAGGAGTTGTGATTAGGTTCCACCAATTTCATTACAATTTATTCCCTCCAAATGGCGTACCTGTAGGTATTCCAGGACGTCGAATAACTCATTAGCATGTTTGTGGCTTTGCAGCACAAGTTCTGTTTTTGTACGTATTGTTTCTTTATAAGAAACATTGCTCTTTCCATCTGTACGGTTCTTTTTCACGTTGTCGTCTCCGGGCGGCGCCATGATAACTAGCAATGACGTCAAGTAACACGGACAAAATTTCAAGTGCCGATATCGCCCTCTTGTGGCTCATAGATGTCCAATTGATTTGTACATATTTCACGGGACCATATTATTAAATTTAAGATACACGTATTTATTTCAAAATGAATTTACAAAACATTTCAATATTCACTCAGTCCTTATTCCCTAAATCTTTTAGCTACAGGTTTGCATAGAAATGTAATGCATAAAATTTGCTAAACTAATAAAAGTCTAAATAAAACAAAGTTTATAATATCAAAAACATAATATGGCAGGTCTGGGAAGTAAATTATTGTACAGCAATATGGTTAAACATAGGTTTGTAAAAAAAAAAACACTAACTACAAAAAGAAAACAAAGAATTGTCAAACAATTCAGTCAGATGCACTTCCATCTTCATCTTCATCCTGTGGTAAAGAAAGAAAAACACAGCAGAATCAACACCCTCTTTGTGTCTATATTTATGCTTTTGAAATACTGATGCCAAGAACAAATATCTTGAAGCGTCCCAGACCAAAAAAACCTTTATTATATATGTTTATGATCACCCACCTTGCATTCCTGCTTTCCTGCTGCAGTGGCTTCAAAGTCATGAATGGGCAGCGTAGCCATCCAGTTAACCATGGATTTGTCCTGACATTCCGTCTCCACTATGCTTGGATAGATGTGTGCATCCTTAAAGGCAGCAATGATGTCCTCCTCTCGTTTCCACTCCAGGGTCTCGTGAAAGCCGTCGCCCCCGAAACGCTTGTTGTACCGGTCAAAGTGCACCCTCTCCAGCACGAGGCCAAGCCCAGGGGCCTTGGGAACGTCCACTTTCTCCTCCCCCCAGCTCCTCTCCATGATCTCCTGATCTGCATAGCCCTTTACCACGGCGATCACCAGGCCAATCATCTTCCGTATCTGGTGCATCATGAAGCTCTGACCTCGCACGGTGATGACGGCAAATTCGGCACCCTGCCGGACAAAGGGCTCTCCGCAGGCTATGTGGGTGATGTAGCGCCTGGCGCTCGGATCCCGCGGGCCCTTCTGAGAGGTGAAGTTGTGGAAGTTATGGGTGCCTTTGTAAAGGGCGAACAGCGCATTGACCCTCTGAAGGGTCTCTGCGTCAATGCGGAATGATTTATCTTCTTGGTCGCCGTCTTTTGGAGAGAAAGCCACGGTAGGAAGCATGTAGGAATATGTTCTGGCATCACAGTTGTTTTTGGAGTTGAAGCCACCTGTAACTCTCTTAATACCTGTCAGAGGAGAATATCTTCTTAGCAATCTTGGCTCACAATAATGAAAAAAACAAAAAACTGGATTATTGTTTGTACCTAAAACTCTGATCTGTAGCGGGAGATGGGTGTTGATCTTCTGCAAAATGTCATCAATCATCCACAGCTTTAGTGAGACCACCTGGCCTGCTGCAGAAACACCCTGAAACATAATTAGAAGAGATCTATTAGAAAACAATAACTGTACAAAACACATCAGCTCTGAAAAAGGAAAAAAATATACTTAATGTGCTTACTTTGTCAGTCCTTGCACATCTCTGGAAAGACATCTTTTTCATATCATCGCCATGACTCTCAGGAATACACCCAGCTTTGACAAGCGCTGTGACAAGTTCATCTTCTATAGTTTTAAACTGGGCACTTCCTAGATTTCTCTATGAAAACAGCAGAATTAATTGCAATTAGTCAAACACACACACAAGCACACATACACACTAGCACAAACACTTATCAACACTTGCCTGCATTCCATAATATCCTTTGCCAGAATATGCCATAAGGAGGGCAACTTTTCTCTTGGGAAATTTCTTCTCCTCAGCGGTCTTGGGTTCGTCTGTTTTCAGCTTTTTAGCCTCCCTGTCATGATCCACCGCAGTGCTCTCTGACGCCCTTTTCACAGGTTTGATTTGGGTGTTATTCTGTTCCTCCGACATCCTTCTGCAGAGAACTACAAGCCCACGGATCCTTTCGTTCTGGGACCAACCTACAAGAACACAAGTTACTTGGTGGCAATTCAGATTTACATGGAAACCAATACCGAAATCTTACCTTTAGCTTTAAGAGTCTGATTAATACATTTATTTGTTAAGATATGAACGAGCTGATAGAATTTCAGCATCTAGTAAACAGTCAGGCCAGCTAGCTATCTTATAAACTAAGGTTACTCCCTACAGTAAAAGAAATGACATCCTAAATCGCAATAACGACTGCTTCGTACAGTGGACTTTTAAAGCCAGCTTTAACACGACGATAATACAAGGATAAACGCGGTCTATCTCGTTCGATGGTGCTCCACTCAGCCAGGAACACACACACATGGATTAGTGAACCTTAACCTTTCACAAAGTATCGCGATGAACCAAAGCCGGTAGGGTTGCCAGAGATACAAAACCCACGTATAACGTGAAACATGAGAATGGTATGCATTTTTTAAGAAAAAAGAAAAATATATATTGTATTACCGTATATTTAATCTAAACGCTAGGTATTTTTTAATGATTTTCATTCCTGTTAATTCCTCTTTAATCTCAGATGCCTTAAGAAGGACTATATACACTACTGTAGTGCTCTCATTTTATGTTCAGCAAAAACGGACTTGTGTTTAGATAATTAACCAGTTCATTATGGGTAACGAGTTAATAAGGACTTCTTTAAGCAATATACAGCGGAATCAATGTCCAGAACATTCATTTTTTCCACACGTATTTATTCGCTGGGCTAAAAGCCAGAAATTGGGATTTTTCAGCGAGTTTCAAACTAAATTAATACTGTTTTTTTTTCTTCCATATCTTCACAGTGACGCTGTTAAGAACTGCCCCATATCATTTTTTTTTCTTTTTGAAACCTGTGGGTCTAATACGATTATGATAACCTAGCTGTGGTCCTTACCTTATACCGTATCATGTCAAATTCAGTATTTGTCAGCACCGAGATGATGATAAAATGAGGAGAAGTAGACAGAGGATACATTTTTTATTTAATCATCTTTTATTTGTGTTGTACCTTTAAAGCAAAAAGTTACACTTGGTATATGGACACTGAAATAATGTGTACATTTCTTCAAGTTACTACGAAGTTGACTATAAGAAATGGTTAACAACTGTGGAATGACGACTAGGAGATTTAGCGTTGTTCTCTTTGGTGGGGTGAGTGAATGGGGAGCACATCCTAACGAGTCTGCTTTTTGTACGTGTGTGTGTGTATGTGTGTGTATATATTATATGTACATGTGTATTAATATATTTTATATATATATATCACACACACACACACATATATACACAGAGAGAGAGAGAGAGAGAGAGATTGGCGCAATAACTTAATTTACAATAGTTATTTACAAATGGTGCTTGGAGATCAAGGTCAAATATCGCCAAAACAACAATAAATTCATCTTTAAATAAATAAAGTTATCTTTCTGGCAAGTACATGGAGTACTAAAAATACTTGGGTTTTGTGGCCTTACCTCGAGCATGATTAGTGTCTCATGAGTATTAGTGCAGCATATCAAACTAAAACATTACATCAGTTACTTCCATGGCCTCATAAACCCTATAAACAGGTCAAATGTTCTCTAGGAATTTTCAGAGGATTAAGATGCAGTACACAGTCAGACGATCTAGCTGATCCATATCTGACACTAATCAATATTTGCTCCAAAAGGGTGAAATTTTAAATGTGTATAGTTTAAAATAAAAAGGAAAAAACAAACAAACAAACAAAACAGCCCAATGTCTTTGGAACAGTGTGAGAACCCATAGAAAATCCCATGCATTTGTTAATGCACAAATGACAGGTAACACACTCACGTGGAGAAATGTGGTCAAAACACATTTATCGCATTCTGCTCGGTCCGCACTGTTACTGGCCGTATTATGCATCACCAATACCCACAGCTTTAATGCTTCACGCTTCTAAAACTAAACCTGCTCATGATTAATGTATAGCATATACTAATTAATTAAACTTTTCACAAAGTCAATTCAAACACACAACCCAATCCAAACACATAATCCACTTTGCAAACACAACTGCAGCCAATATTTATCTCAACTCAGTCAAATATGATCAGACATCAAAATACAGGCGATCCACACGACTACTAGTAAATACTAAAGACGCCCCAAAACAAACAAAAAACTTTCAGTGTTTCGATTTTTGCTTTTTTTTTTCTTGAAAGGCACATTTTTAAACATTTTAAATAGCTTAAACCTGTCTCACACACAACCACTCAAAAACACATGATGAAATCTCAAGTTTAAAAGCATTCACTGGATATACCTTAAAAACAAACATTGTAAATTGTATTACAAGTTCCACCTGTCCGAGTCCCTCCCTACCCTACAGTACTGAGGAGCCCTCAAACAGAGCAGTAAACATAAAGGTGGTGTTGGGCCAAGACCTGTCCGTTTGTCACCTGGTCCAGGTTAAGAACAGTCTACATTCATCACTTGCATGACGGAGAACATAACTGGCTACCAACATCCATTTCTGTCAAACCACCAGCCTAAATCATGATTAGGTGTGGCAAAAATCACCATTAGCTCCCTGTGTGCACGCATGTGGAATTCTAGAGCTTTACTTGAAAGGAATCTCAGAGATATGTGATCAGTAAACTTTCTGTAAGCTCTGCTGGATGCTGCAGGAAGCTGAAGGTTGCTGAGCCTGGAGTACAAAGCGAAGCACGCAGCACATTACAGGGGTCTTCATTCATTTGGCCCAGCTGCTCAAACAACAGCGAAAACCAGAAAAGAAACGCACAAAACCAGTGTCCCAGCCTGAAATAACAAAAGCTTTGGGTTCCATCTCTTCTTGCTGCGTTTTCTCCGATTTACACACACGCTTGAAAAGCAAACTCATCTACACAAATACATGATTGCCAAACATGACTCGATAAGAGGAAGATAAAAGGAAAGAAAGTGGAAAAACTGTGATCAAGAGATGTCTACACATACCCGGCAATCATGTTGTGCCTATTTAATTTGAAGATAAAACTGGAATTTAACCATCTCTTATTAACTTGGTCAGCATTCACTAAAGTGCTACACATGGCCTCACTGGTCCTACACACTAAAAAACTTCTTAAAGAAAGAAAAGCACGGGTTCTTGGGTGGGTTCATGCGTCTGGGCAAAATACCAGCGTCTGGGAGTCACAGACCGGCTGTAGCCATTAAAGTTTAAAAATCCAGCTCATCTTAACAGCAACGATCTGTTAGTACAAAGCCTTCACTCATGGTACAAAACATTCATCCAGTGAATATACCTTCTTCAGACTGGAAACTAGGGAAAAAAAACATTTAGGAGGGTGCTATAACTTTCCTAAGGATAAAGGTTTTCAGTTTGTCTGGAAGGGACTGGGTGCAGACCTGAACATTATTCTAGAGTTGCTATTGGATACTTCCAGGTCAGGATTATATGCAACTGCTGATGAGGAAGCAGGGTGATCCTGTGATTGCACACTCCCATTATAAAGTGAAATCTGTTCCTATGAATTCATCATGTCAAAATAAACACATTTACACAGTGCAGCTTATGGTTTAAGAAGAGGAGTGACGTTTCCGCATGAGATATGAGCCTTGCAGGGAGAACGTGAGGGAATCGGCTTGGACGCGCCCATTAGGATAACTGATGTGTCTGCCTGCAGCTCACTGGCTGCGCAGCAGAACGGGCCCGATGTCTGACTGACGCGCGCTGCCGTGGAGGGCTGGGCCGAAGCACACGCCCCGCCCCTCTCCAGAATGTGTCCTCGGCTTTACCGCAGGCATCCCAGTCGACCACGGCACGCGCGTCAGCAAGGGCTCTTCTTAGTCTGCTCACCCAGGCGTCCCCCGGGGATGAGCGCGCAGAGGGCAGGGGGGCGGTGGAGAGAGAGCCGAGAGACGCCAGCAGGAACGCGGGAACGTACGGCATTGCGGCCCGTGAGGAGGCTCTAAACACACAGGCCCGAATCCAGGGCTGTGAGACGCCGCTCGATGCACTGCTTACCTGCACAGAGCAAAGCAGAATCTTCATGAGGCAAGCAGTGGTAAATTGAGTAGGTGTTTAGTAAGATGGTGGGCAGGCGTGCGGAGACGCTCACACTTGCTGACGCTGAGGATGTCGGCCTGCTCCGTCAGCAGCAGGCATAGACCCTCCATCAGCAGCAAAGCTTTGTGGTAGCGCTGCACTGAAGCTTCTCCCTGGTGGAACATCTCATCCAGAGCTGCAGCCTGAACCTACAGCACCAGCCACATGCAACACACACACACACACACACACACACACACACACACACGCATGCACACATGAAAAAAAGGTTTCCTGTCTTTAGCACATTTTTTTTTTTTTTTTTAAAACCTCTAAATGATAAATTACATTTTCTAATTGTTAGTAACTAAATATTATTAAAGGTACAAAATTCATGAAAATACATATTTGGGTGCGCCTTAAATAATACTAGAGAATAACATACAATACCAAAGTCAGTAACGTATACTTGTGGTCATTAACGTATGCGTGCATCGTGGTTTCCTCGTACCATCTGGACAGTGTGACTGAAGATGAGCCTCTCTGCTGTGATGCTGTTGATGTGGTCCATAAGACGCTGCTTGCGGGAAAAGAAGCGCTCCAGTCGTGCGCTCAGAGCACGGGACGCCATCACGCTCGACTTGTACAAGTCGTTCAGCCTCCGGACCACTGGGACACACAGAGACACAGCCATCTTTACTGTTGTGTAGTTCTACTGTGAAGTTGTGAGGTTCTGCAGAGTTTCAGCCGAGGCGTGGCTTGGGTTACACTTGGGTTACACTTGGGTTTACATGGATAGGTTACAGTGAGCAAAGTTACTGAGAAGTTCAGAAGATTAGAAGTGCTCTACATACCCTGTTTGACAGAGCTGGAGGGATACAACTTGCCCTGTTTGATGCCCTCCATGGCTTTGTGAAGAGCACCAGACAACAATTCTGCATTTTTCATATACAGTACCAACTGCTCAGCAAAGCTGAAACATATGAAAATACACCACACTTTACATCTCACACTAAAGGGAACTAAAGTGCTAACTGTCCACGGGTAATATGCTCATAACTCATTATAAATATCTTCTGCTTTGATGGTAAAGGAGGATTCATCTAGCACTGGGTAAACGTCACATGGGTAATCTGTGAGGATGCAGCAAGTGTGCGTGTTGAGATTCGTTTAGGGAGTTTCCCCGTCACCTCCACTCGCGGCTCAGGGAGCTGATCTGGTCGGCCACGACGCTCTGCTGGTGCAAGCAGGTGGAGGAGGGCGACGCCCGTTCGGCATCGCCGCCCCTCATCCTGGCCACCTCCACCATGCAGCGGGCGAAGTCCAGCGTGAAGCGGAGGTGACGAAGCGTCTCCGTGTGCTCCTGCTGTAGAGGGATCACCCGGACAGACCAAAACACGCTCAGTCTGGCGCTCGGTAATATTCATGGCCACAGAGAAACAGGCTAGATGGCTGGAAGGGACAGACACTCACCTCCATCAGGGTCTCCTCGGGAAGCTCGGGGGGGTCGAAGGTTACAGCTCCCTCTAGGGAGGGCATGGGGTCGGCAAGGCCGTAGCGGGGACTCACAGGACCCTCGTAGGCGTCCACACACATGCCTGGCTGGGGATAGCGGCTGGTGAGGGATCCTATGGGGCTGGTGGAGCCTGGGGAGCCTGCTGCAAGATGGAGCAACGGGGAGCAAAACAGATGAGGGATGATTTCCTTCTCCTGTATATCCTCAAATGTCAACACCACTTAGCATCCGCAAACTGATGGCATTACATTAAAATACAATAAATGTGAGACTATACTGTAGGGGCAATCATACAGTCCAATGCCCTTCACATATTGAGAAAAATAGACTGAAGTGGTGCATTCTGGGGAGTCAATCAGGAGTAATTAATAATAATTAAAAAAAAAAACCTATGCAAAAATTCTAATGTCCAAATCTGTCATACCCAAAATGGCACCCTTCCTCACCTGAGAACTTTCTGGAGCGAGAAGCTAAAGGTGGGGTGCCTCCACTGGGCGGGGAGCCCACGGTGAACAGCACTCGTGCTGGACTGCCTGAGCCCACAACAATGGTCCCACCACCAGGTGGCACTGCAGAGAAAAGGAACAATAACCCAGTGTACTTCACCTAGTCTGGTTTGTGCATCTGCAGATCCTGTTCTCCTTGCAGTCTAAAAATAGAACTGTTCTTGGGACTAATGCTCATCCTCTAAAAAATAAACAAAACAAAGAAGTCGAAAGAACAGCACATTTTCTACTGACTCTGCACCATAACACAATTCCACCCATTAAACAATTGGATATTTTTGTCCTTACAACCACATGCAGAACAGCACATCTCTGGTGAATGTGGTGGATCTCTCTACATCTCAAATATTACGTTATTGTATAAATTTCTATAGTAATGAAATGGATCAGGTTGCCATTGGATGCAGCTATTTTTATGGCATGTTATTTCACCCTCCTTCCCAGTGGAAATGTTCCCATCCCCCTGTAGAGCCACACTGCACTCTCACCAACCTATTTACATATATAATGTACAGAATGCAGAACTTTAAGTCAGTAACAAGAAAACAGAAATGTCAATAATGTCAATACATCTGCTGTGTTTACCAGGAAAGTCTTATAAAAAATTTTTTTAAAAAGTATACAAATAATGAGAAAAATGTTCGGTGTTTAGGGGCGATTTCCTGTTGAAATGGACTTCCTGGTCCTCTTCAATCACTAATCTCATATTGACAGTTTTGTGATTGAAGTGATTGAGGTTTAAACCACGTGGTTGGATGTGTGAGCTAAATCAATAAACTGTTCCACGTCTCTGGACCTCATGTAAAGTATATCCACACTACCGATAAGTGTGTGCGTGCGAGGGTGCGTGCAAACCTGTAACATCTACGGCCTTGTCGTTGCTGACGTTCTCCATGCTGCCCCTCTCGCCCAGCTGTCCCCCGAACGCTGCCATCAGGAGCACGTCTGACAGACGCCCAGCACTCTGGGACCTGGACGTGCCACTGTGTGCATGTGGGGAGTGAGTAAACCAGGTGTGAGGGTGTGGAGAGGGACAGAGCCACGGATTTCACACAGCTTCAACACAGCAATCTCCTCATGTAATTCGTACCTTCCAAAAGCCTTGGCTTCTTCCAGCTGTCCAGAAGCAGAATGAGTGCAGCCTGCCAGGGATGGCCTGCCGGCAGCCGGAAGAACCAAACCCTGTTGGGTCAGGAAGGTGAGCATGTTTGGAGAGCTGGGAGGTTTGGGGAACTCAAACGGGGGCACAGCCTGGGAAAATATTCATATAATAATAACAAATGAGGCTTCAACTTGAAAGTTCATGATCTATGGGTTTACTGACAAAACACTTAAACAGAAACAAAAATGTTCAAACATGCACATTCTCATCACCGATATTCATGACGCACGCACACACATGAAAAAGGGAGCGTACCCTTGATGGGGAGCCCAGGATGGTGGGCAGGGGGCTGCGCTGCATCAGCTCACTGAGTCTGGGAGAGGAATGCAGGGGTCGAAGAGCCACCGGGCCCCCATGAGGCCCCACCACCGGCTCCGAGTGCTGCTTCCTGATGGGCTGCTTGCAGCCGCCAGCAGCCTCCAGCAGACAGGGGGCACTGTGAAGACGCGATCCAAGCCCTTGCTGTTGGGGCTGGGCCTTAGTCTCCGGAAGCTGGGGCACTAGAGCAAATGGGATGGAGAAAGGAGACAGGCAAGTTGTGCTGATGTAAATACAACACTCTGGCTTTCTTTTCTCCTAAAGGGCAGTACGAATCCTAAAGAAGACCACACATGACAGACCCAACATAAACAACTACAGACTGGTATCACTTCTCTCAATCCCAGTAAATCTGAGCTTCTATACATCCCAGGGACTCCCAATCACCATCATGACCTCACCCTTTCCTTCGAGAACCTACTGGTATCACCATCTGAAGCTGCCCGTAGGCTGGGCATAACTTTGGACAACCAGTCGTCATTCTCCACTCATGCGTCGAACCTGACCTGGTCCTGTAGATTTCTCCTTAGTAGCATATGAAGGATTCGGCCTTTTCTGTCACAGGAAGCCACCCAGGTACTTGTGCAGTTTCTTGTCTTCCCCTACAGGCCAAGGGCCCTTCACAACTGATCCAGAACGCAGCAGCACAACTAGTCCATAACCTTGAAACGCTCACTCCATTGCTGCGTTCCCTTCACTGGTTTCCTGTAGCCGCCACATCAATTTTATAACCCTGATTCTTGCCTACAAAAGCCTGATTCTTGCCTACAAAAGCCTGATTCTTGCCTACAAAAGCCTGATTCTTGCCTACAAAATGTACCATTTATCTCCTACATGTTGAGAATGGTCAAAGCCTTATCTGTACCTTAAGTATTTCGAACATCAAGCATAGCTTAGCTTGAAACACCATGCTTCAAGTCTCATGGAAGACAAGGTGAAAACTCATCTATTTTCAATGACCACTGCTCCTATACTTATCAAACTTTATACAACTGCTGAATAACTGAAACTCTAGCACTTACTTGTTAATGTTCGTTACTGCACTCATCATTGTCCAACAAAGCTTACTGTAGTATCAGCATCAATTCCTGTATTTTAGCAATATTCTAGTTCAAAGGTATATTGAATTTATTCTACTTACTGGACAGGAGACATTCTGTGAGCTAACGACAAAGCGCTTTTGTAAGTCACTCTGGATAAGAGTGTCTGCTAAAGGCCTTAAATTGCTGCGTGAGGTGGAGCACAATCAGGACAGACAAGAACATGTAGATGGAGCTTCAGACCTTCTGTTTAGAATACAGACTCCAAATCAAATCAGGTGATGACTGTGCAAGCACTGTAATTCGGTAACTACAGTAATCCAGTAAACAGAAAACCATGCAGACACAACAATAAGCATCTAGAGCTACAAAGTACAATCGTAAGTATAAAATGAGGGTCCAGGAAGTGCATCTATATCCCTTTTCACTACAGGGTGCACAGGAAATCTCCCTCTTCATCATATTTACACTGTTCTACTTACAGCACCCCTGAACTTAATGTTTCGCCACCTGTTGTGTGGACCGTAGAGAGCGGAATTACAGCTGGCAGTGCTCAGGACGTGCATTTAGAGCAGTTGTCTTCATTCGGATCAACCACACGGTTAACCCTCATCTGCAGACTGCAAAGCATGCCAGGAGGGAAGTAACAGAGAGAGGGCGCTCTCTCTCCTCCGCCCCAGCATGCCCGGCTCTGCCCGGCTCTGCTCCCAGTGGCCTAGCCAGGCCTGGTAGCTCCGTCACCCAAACCAAGTTCTTCCACAAACTTCCCAAATACACAGACAGCAGGAAGCGATGCTCACCATGTGGGGAACCTTGGAACGGCTTGGCGCCCCCTACGGAGAGCCTGCGGTAGTGGAGGGGCGGAGCGAAGCCTCCAGGCTGAGGGGGGGAGGGGCCAGTCCTCCCACAGGCCAGAGGACCGTCACTGCTGCAATGGCGCGTGGGAGTGCACCTGCACAAGACAGCCAGCCAGGGAGCCACACCCACACGCAAGAGGCATTCAGGAGACACCATAAACATACACTCAAACATGGCACAAGACTGGCATGAAATTTTATATGAGGTAATGTCCTCCGACATGATAAATAGGTAGCAACAGTGTGTCAAGGGTGAAAAGGTATTTTAGTATGTCTGTATTTAGTGCTTGGTAGGGAGACGAACATAAAATATGATTTTCTTTTTTTAAATCTAGCTTTTATTTCGAAACTAAAAGAACCTAAAGAACCTATATAACCTAAATACTAAAAGAACTTAATATATACCTAAATAATCTTACTTTGGTTAGTTAAGGTTGAGCCTAGGTGTAGGTACTAAATTATTTAGTTACTGTCAACAAGTCAGTGGAAATAGCCCACAAAGTCAGTAGTACAAGGGGTGTGTATGTGTGCGTTTATATACTGACCGTGGGGAACTGTCCTGGCTGGGAGAGTGCAGATTCTGCTCCATGCGCTGGTAGTTGACGATCTGTGTGGGCACTGGAATGGGCACAGACTGACCATAGTTGCCATAGTTACTTGTGGAGTATTCAGGGGGCCTGCTGAGAGTGAGAGATGATCAGGGTCAGATGGACCATTAGGACCGAGGCAGGCCCAAAGCACAGAGACGTGCGCACCAGAACACAGTGGAGCATGCACACAAACCAAGAACACTTCTAATGTTTAAAAAAAACAAAAAACAAGACAGACAGAAAAAACATTTTTCTTTCATTAGAGGAAGCAGTCAGACGGGCAGACAGGCAGAGAATCCAGAGCTGCGATGAGTTCGTGACTTCTTTTACATTGGCTAAGGGTAGAAACTGAACTGAGATCAGTGCCCAGCTTCCACATGTATGTTTATTTAACATGTCTATGCTCTCCCACTGTCGACTACTAAAAGATCTTCCCAATATTATCTTCCCCTTGGTTCACAACTCACATTATGAACATCACATTTCCACTGACCCAGAAAACATTCACACTCCTTAGAGAACCTCCAAGTGGTTTTGAGGGCATCATTTTCCTTTTTCCTCAATTCCCATATTTCAGCGCTGAAATGTTCCATTTGCTGATGGAATTTTCGACTATTATTAAGAAAACCATCTGCTTCTCCAACTCACCAGTGCTGATGCGGCACTTAACGGCAGGATGTTAACAAAGCAAAGCGAATCGTTGCTGACTTCAGCAGACACAATGCCACTCGCACGCCAGTTGGCATTTATGGGCTGAGGGCACAAACTGCACATTACTCAGGCTGCCCTGGTCCCACAAACTCAGTTCAAGAAAAGAACAGCCGGTTTGCCGGGCACTTCCTGTGCGGGCCGAGCAGGACGCCCATGCGAAACCTCCCGAAACTTTTTTTCTCCCCACACAGCAGCACTCGGAATCTCATCAACGAGGCTCGGCGTGTCGACTGTGGAACATGTACCAGGTCCCTGCAGATTCGTTACTGGCTATGAAACGCACCACATACTGATCACACCTTTCAGATTTTTCACAGGGTGATATAATAATGAAACACTGCTGGACCCACGAAACCATTTCTTTTATGTTACAGTTTGGTTCAGGACTTTAATGGTCAAAGCCCATGATGATCTCTACCCTGTTTAACTCGCTGCGTTTCTCTGTTCGCTCTGGCCTTCCTGCTACCCCTGGAGCCAGTCTCTGCTCACCACATTGTTCAGTGCTGATGCTCCAGTACTCTGGAATTCTGTGCTGCAGTCTCTCTGCATCTGTTCTTTCTAACTTTTCTCCAAAACTTCCAACACACTACACCTACAAACTACTTTTAGCTCTGTTAAAGCATCCTTGAGTTTGGGAACGGAACTATGTAAACTGATCTACATATTACTATATAATAGTAATTACTTATTATAGTAGTAATCTTATTATAATAAGATTATGCAAAATGATTGCAGTAATATAAGGTTAATTTCCTAGACAGTGTATGGTACCGTGTTTTATTAAGGATTCTGTCAAACAACTGGCAAACATTGAGCGAGCAAAGGCTAAAGAGCCTGAGATGAAAGGTGTGAAGGTCCATGGCATCACTCTGGCATTCATCCACATACACACACCTCAGACCCAGACACCACCCCCCCCACCCCCACCCCCGGGTTTTACCCTGCCGTTGGTCCCGCGCTGCTGCTGCCGTAGGATGGGGAGCACGGCGGGCTCTTGGCCTGGCCCCCAGACGCCAGGAGAGAACACCTACCAGAGACAAACGCTATTATTACACCGTGAGCAGCAGTGAAGTGCTTTCCACTGACTCAGGTGACTGCGTGAGAGAGACAACGTAGGCAGAGGACAAGACTGTGTAGAGTTTTGTTTAAACTACAAAGAAAGTAACAGATCCTGTGTCAAGCTTTGGTGGAGAGATCAAGAAGGTTCCTCACCCACTGTACATCAAACTATCCTGAAGAACCTTCCCTGAGGCCGTTTCACATGTGAGCTCACCTAAAACACAACGAGAGAGAGAGCGAGCGAGCCCATGTGTTAGAGAGAGAGAGAGAGAGAGAGAGAGAGAGAGAGAGAGAGAGAGAGAGAGAGGGAGAGAGAGAGAGGGAGAGAGAGGGAGAGAGAGAGAGAGAGAGAGGGAGAGAGAGAGAGGGAGAGAGGGAGAGGGAGAGAGGGAGAGGGAGAGAGGGAGAGGGAGAGAGGGAGAGAGGGAGAGGGAGAGAGAGGGAGGGTTACTACAGTGAAATAATAATGGAATAACAAAAAGTCCAAATCCTGCTTTCCCACTCTGCCACATTCCAACGGTGGTGAGCCAGTTCTCTCCAGGAGGTTTCAAAGTGGAGTTGAGACACAGGCTTACTGGGGAAGTGAGCCGGAACCATGACGAAGTCGTCTGTGTCGCAGGACGAGTTCTTGCTGCTGCAGCCCGCCCCCTCGCCCGAGCCTTGCGGGGAACCCTGGCTGGGAGACGTCACGGCCTTCGCTCGATTCTGCTGGATCTCACCAAGGGATTGCTGATGTGACGGAGAGAGGGAGATGGATAGGGAAGTTTGTCTTGGTTGTACTGCTTTTTGCCAAAAAAAACAAAAAAACAAAACACACTACAACAGTACAATAACAAATGCAACCAAACTGTGTATTAAAATATGAAATATTGCATATTAAAACATTAAAATTTCAACTCGATAGTGAACACTCAGCTTTTAACATAAAGGTCTTTAACATCGCTGGGGAGCCCAAGCACAGATCACCTGGGGGTGTGGTGGTAAACATCAGCTGTGTGTGTGTGTGTGTGTGTGTGAGGTGTTGAATCAACCACAGGATCAAAAGCTTAAGCTCTGGAACTCAAAGACCAGCTGTTCACAGTACATATGAGCTTCACTGAACGAACACACACACACTTACAGGAGGAGAAGCAAGATGTGAGGTGGAGGAGCTGCTACATGAGCTTGCTGAAGCTGAGCTGGGAAAACACGTCAGGGTCACTGGTACTGCTGTACACACACACACACACACACACACACACACACACACACACACACACGTACGTCAGAGTCACTGGTACTGCTGTAAACATGAACACATGTCAGTTTAAACATTTTTAGCTTATCTATTGAATACATATGATAAAAATATAAAAAAGTCAAAATGTGAGATTATCTGCTAAATCAGAGATCTGTGGGGAGAGTAGAGCGACTCACATTTCTTCATGGTGGAGCTCGCCTCTAGGAAAGGGTGTTTGAAAAACTCATCTAAAAAT
This sequence comes from Sternarchorhynchus goeldii, assembly GCA_028565775.1. Taxonomy (NCBI): domain Eukaryota; kingdom Metazoa; phylum Chordata; class Actinopteri; order Gymnotiformes; family Apteronotidae; genus Sternarchorhynchus; species Sternarchorhynchus goeldii. The sequence goes on from JAOXYF010000003.1 coordinate 21,854,373, forward strand.
TCGAGGAGAGTTTAAGATTAACATGACATCAGACAAACACAGTGACGTGCAAGTGCCGTTGAGGGTTTAAATGCGTCTTAGGAGAACCAAAAATCCACGGTTACAGAAATGGATAGAAACCACAATCCGAAACCCTGCCCGAGGGTGGAGCCTGTGCGGCGAAGGGGCGGGACATTCTGCCCACAGCCACACCCACCGAAGTCCATGCGGTCCTTGTGGTTGCGCCGCAGCAGACCCAGCAGAAGGTGGCAGAGGTGACCGGACGTCTCGCGGGGAATACTGAGATGACAGGGAGGAGAGAGAGTGGCGTGAACGCGGGCAGCGAGCAAGGGAGAGGGCGAGCACACGCCACGTGGGATACCACACTTACTTTGGACTGAGGTTTTTGTTTTTCTCATAAAACAAGCGGAGGTCCTGAGGACTGCTCGCCTGAAGACAACATGGGCAAAAAAAAAAACAAAACAGTCACATATACCTAATATGTAAATCTTAGTTAATAAATACATGAGTCATGTGAAAATTAAAGCAATATTCATTACTATTAACTTTTGCATGTTTACCACAATTATCACCATCCTCATCACCATGATCCTCTCAGGGTGAGTAAACGCAGTATATAGCAGTATACACTAAATAAAACACTGAGTAGGAGCACTGCCGATGCCACATCACACAGCCAAACCAACACAGTAATCACAACAAACTCATTTGTTATCTTCTTGTGGTATGTGGTTTCTCTCCAAGAGAAGGCTTCTAAATGAAAGAATGGTGCTCACCTGAAATGGGGCCTTCCCAGTCAGGCACTGAAACACAATAGTTCCTATACTCCACAGATCAGCCTTGGCATCGTAGTTCTGTGACATTATGACCTCTGGAGCCTGTGTGGTGAAGAAAACGAACATTTCAGTACCTCTGTGTAGATACACGTGGAAAAACTCACGTACAAGCCAACGCACTCTAGGCCAGTTCATACCACATCTGAACCAAGCAATGCATTCTGGGAGGGGGGGGGGGTTTGGCTGGGAAAAAACTGCTTAAAGAAAGTGCTGTGATGAGGTCTAAGGAGGATACTTGCCATGTACATGGGAGAGCCACAGAGTGTGGCAGCCATCATGTTGTTCTGAAGGTGTCGCGCAAAGCCAAAGTCAGCTAAGGAGAGAGGGAGGAGCTTAGGTTACCATGGTGAGCATGGTTTCCCAGTAACAGACTGATTGCCATGCTGAGCACAGAGGGCCACACTGCATTTGCAGTTCTGTGTTAACATGAACGCTGTTTGGCACATGAAGTTCACGATGGGCAGAGATGCTCAAACCAGTGACTGGAGACACAGCTTTGAAAACCAGACTGAAGTGAAAACCCACATTCTTACCGTTAAAAAGGTGAAAGCAAATTAAATGTTTTATATATTTGTCTAGCTCCTGCATATACATACTGTTGATATACTCTGATACGACAGGAGAACTTTCTGGGCTGGTCATTAACAGCAACTGAATAGTAAATTAATCAAATTCCTACACTACAAGCTTGTACTTAGGTGGAAAACATATGATTTTAAAATAGCAACATTTAAACCCAACATTTGTAAACCCCTGACTGGTAGCTTATAGATATAGCAGCTATAAATTTCTTTACATAAATGCAGTAAAAACACACATTAAAGTTGGTGTAGCTAAACCACACCATTCTGCAGTTTATACCACATATACATTCACCTAAACTTTATTATGCTGAGGTGGATAAGTTGCAGTGCATTCTGGGGCAGTGATTTATGCTGTTTAACAGATATTACAGGACTAATTTACTTACATCAACCAAACTATGTAAATGTGGCTGTTAACAGTGAAACAGGAATAGAGAGAAAAGAAAAAGTAGATGTGTGAATACACACAAATCTGCATGCAAGCACCTCCCCCCAACCTCTTCTCACCCACCCCCCCCAATAACACCCCTACACCACTAACCCCCTACCGATTTTGATGCAGGTGTTGTTGGATTGGGACTTGCGGCCGGCTGGGTGGGACAGCAGGATGTTCTGAGGTTTCAGGTCCCTGTGGATTATACCTTTTGCCTGCAGGACTCTCATTGCACCTGCTATCTGCTGCAGGAAAACCCGAATGGTGTCCTCACTCAGAGTGCCCTTGGCTGGGGGAGAGGGGGGGGGCATGTCATTACTGCCATCTGCACCACTTCACACTGCTACAACTATATACGCAAACCACTGACATACAGACCTGCTGGATCGGCCTGCTAAAAGAAGTAAGTGAAGGTTCACTTAACAGCGCATGCTAAACGATCCGTGTCTGTGTCTCCTGTGAGCTTGCCCTTTCTAGGTCTCTCGAGTTCCTTCTAAAGGATCTGTTGGAGTATTCTATTAAATCTCTATTGAAGTAAATGTTGTGCTACTTCGGTGTGATGCAATTCTATCAGCTGATCTCCACCGTTCCTTTCTGTGTGCACAGAACACTTCCTGCAGCCTGCAACTCTAAACAAGACACACACCCCTTCTAGCTTGACTTCCTGAGCCCTGCGCCTGTTTTGCTGTGCTAAAAATGTCTACAATATTGTTCAGTTCATCTTTAAAACAAGAGGAAATGCTTCTCCAGTGCCTTTAGATACGTCTTCAAAAGCTCCAAAAAAAGCATTTTGGTTAATATAACCACTCATAAAACCCAGTTCCAAGCAAAGCACTGGAACCTTTAAGGAGTCAGAGAAAGTTGTTTTTTTTCCTAAAAGAAGTGCTTATGATTCTTGATTATATCACCATCATACCTATATCTTGCAATTAAATATTTCATGCCTTTAAAAGAAAGGCTTGGAAGAACTTCAGCATCTTGCGTCATGAGCAAAAACCAAAATCACATTGATTTGCATGGCGTGCTGATCCACTTACAGTGCAGGTAGTCAGCCAGGTCTCCTCCATTACAATACTGTTGATGGTTAAGAGAAGATTAAATAAAGCAGCATTACTCTCATGCATGACTGCACAGAAACACTGTGCTATGCAAACACTTTCACTATGCAATAAGTGAGTCTCAAATATAAACAATCGAGAATTACTTTATTGAATGAGGCTGGCATATTGAAATGTATATTAAAGCCGGGTCCTGTGGTGAGTTTTCTACTTAATGAAGTGACCAGGCAGTGACCCCTGATGATACGATAGTCTGAATCAAAAGCTTCAAGCCAGAAATAATAAAGCATTTTGGTCAAACTAGCTGTCATTTTTATTTATTTATTTATTTATTTTTTTTAAGTACCCAACTGCTATATCATGCACAGCTATATTTATGAGCCAGAGGGGTGAGCTGACCTTAGCTAGTATCAGAAAGAAGTGTGTTTAGACTAAGGGCTCCAAACAAAAACAAGGAATGAAATACTGAAGGATGATGCTCAACCCTTACCTCCATCACCAAATACACAGAGCTCGCAGTTTCCTAGAAAATGCAAAAAACAATGGATAAAAATGCTCACATTCATAAAATACATTTCCACTGGTCGCCAATCACATCTGAAACCACACACAACTACAAGGGTGACTGTAGAAAGAACAGTTTCCACCTTAAAAGGTGTGAATGTTGAGGGATTTTTTTTACACTGGACTCACACCAACGCCTGCTGACTCTCCCTCACTCCTATATGCCTATCTGCACTGAGGTTACATAGGGCAACATGGGGCCACTGTTGTTCCAACTGAAAACCAGACAAAATAATAACAATACTAACAATAATACTAATAAAACCTAGTTAGGTTTTTTTAATAAACCACACAAGCCAAAATAATAATAAAATAATATCTTACTTGTATAGCAACACAATTTAAAGTGTTTTACAGAAAATAAACGGTTATTGAACTAGTCAAGTGCAGACAGACAATGTAATTAAAGGCCTTACAGAGTTAAAAGGTCTTAACTTTCATGTCTTTATGTGTTCCAGAGCCTTTAGGCTCCATCTGGAGGAGAATTTCAGAGTTTGGTGTCGTCATGGCAGCAGAATGCAGCTTCCATGCTCTTTGTTTGGGTGGGAGGCATCACCAGCTTGTTTCTACCAGCCGACCTGAGGGCCTTCAGTGGAACATGCCTAGTAATTCTGCTGCTAGTAATCATACTGCTGAGGTGAAGAGGTGCACAACCACACAAACATTTCCTTCAGCAAAAGGAAATAGCACAGACATCCAGTCATCAGCTGAAAGACTGGTGCAATATGTGCTCTCATACACATGCTAGGACTCTAGCTGCGTTCTGGAGCCTCTGAAAGTTTGAAACAGTTTTCCTCAGCAGTCCTGCTTGTAGCTTAATAGTCCAGATGGAATGAAACAAATGCACATTTGAGTTTTTCCATTAAGGGTTGCTGTGAGGATTCTTCTGACATTGGGTGTGTTAGACAGAAGATAGAACGCTGTTCTAGAGACCCTGCCTACATGGCATTTAAAGTGTGACTGGGTATCTCTAAGCACTTTTGTGATTTGCTCTGGATAAGAGCATCTGCCAAATGCCATAAATGTAAATGTGACTGTGACTGGGGTTTAACGGACAAAATCCAGATAAGCGCATCATCATTCCCAGTGATGAATTCCATTTTGTCATCATCGAGTTTGCAGGAAATTGTGAGCCATCCAGGATTTGATGTCTTCCAGGCAATTAAGAATCAAGTCAACAGGACCCTGAGGATCAGTGCTTAGGGACAAATATAATTCTGCATTGTCTGCATAAACGAAATATTATATTTACTGATGACTCTGGCCAGCTGAAGCAAACAGGGATTAAAGGGTGCTAGTTCCAGAATCAAGCCCTGGGGTACACCACAGGAAAGAGTACAGCATTTAGATCGGCTCTCACCCACTGATACATGGTACTCGCGATAAGAATGATATCACTTCAGAGCAATACCAGTTAGACCAACCTAGCCTTTTGGTTTAGCAGTATGGAATGATCCACTGCATCAAATGCAGCACCAAGTTCAAGAAGTCTTGCAGGTTACTGCTGTCAAAGTTTAGACTGGTTTAAGATTTTGGTTAGTATGGTTTCTGTACTGTCATGAGCTCTGAAGCTAGACTGAAAAGTTTCATTTAATTCAGTGTTAAAGTAATTAAAGACACACCGCCTTCTCACTGATCTATCCTAAGTATAGTGTGTTGGAGATCAGGCTATTGTTGTTAAGATTTTCAGGGCCTGTTTTACTCTTCTACAGAAGAAGCCTGATAACTAGTGTTTTCAGACTGTGGGATAAAGCCCGTGTTTAAGCCCTGATTAACAACATTAACAACGTCAGTCGGACAGCGTGTTGAAACCTCCTGAATGTGGTTGGAATGTGACGTAGGGGACAAACATAAGTAGTTAAGTGTGAAATCAGTTTTGTAAGTGTCTAGTGGTCCATCTCTGAGAATCAGAGCCAGAGCCTCCTTGTTCACTGCGACAGTGCAGGGCTGCAAGGGAGGGGGGGGGGGGCCTAGAAAATTAGGCCGTCCTCACAAAGCCATTTTGCTTGTGGAGCTCAGTTTACTTTAAATTGGATAGAGAGTGGATAGAGAGTTTAGTCCATTCCGTCTGTGCTGCACTGTCCTGCAGTCTCCCAACCCCGATAATTTAAGTATTTTTCCATTGGGTTTCAGTTGTTGTGCCCCAGCTTAGCTGTCACCAATTCAGCTTTAGAGTAATCAGTGATAGCACTTGGTAATAGTTTTCTTAATACGTTTTAAACTAGAAAGCACAGTGAATGTAAAGAGTCTGAGAACATCAACATAGGACAACTTGGTCTCCAACCCAAGAAATATTATTGAATACAAAGTATAGCCATTTTAATTTATGGGGCCAATTACAAGTGTTGGGTCAAAGAAATGTCACATGAAGAAATCATCAGTGGCAAAGTCTGTTGGCTTATCGAAGTGGATATTAAAATCACCAGTGTGTAAAATATAGTCAGTCATTTTGATGACAGTTCGCTACATTCCTCAAGAAAACCTGGGTAATGTCTAGGACATGATGCAGGACTATCATTAGAACTGACTGTTTACTCCCAAGATTAATAGCTGTATTCCCCAAAACACTGTTGTCGAAGACACATTTTGCTATGACAAACACACTCCCGTCTCTTTTATTAATAACGGGAACATTGAGAAGACAGTATTTAGGTGGAGTCCATTCATTAAGAGACATCGTCATCACTGCTGAGCCAGGTTTCATTCATAAAGATGATATCTAAATCACAATCTTCAACCAGTCACCCACAGAGGAGCAGCTAACAACATTCTGACTGCAAACTGAAGGTGACTTCCATATATACAGTTATTAACTTCATCATCATTGGTTCTCCCCAAAGAAGACTTGCTGTAACACATCACACTAATTAAATTTTCGGGACCAAACTTGTCTTTAAAAAACACGAAACAAAACCAAAAAAAATTCTATTCATGCACAATCATAAACAAACTGCTCTGTTCAGTATTTGCCTCCATGTCAACCTTAAGGTCCAAACAAAGCCAGACCAGCCAAGTCAGAACTTACTCATAACTTAGCAACAGCTGACCTCTCTAGCCTCTGCAGCCAAACCAGATAAGCCCTGATAAATGAAGAGGGCAGTTCCTCTGACTCAGTGAGGGTAAAGAGTTTTTTCCAGTCTTTCCACTGGGGTGAAGACAAATGCCAGGCAAAGAGACTGCATCTCCTATTGTGGGATCAGATGAGTGTCTCTAGCCTAAACCCAGACTTCAATGCCCAACTGTGGCAATCATCACAGATCTAAGCCATCCTTTATGATACCTGAAGTATAAGGTTACAGTTTTGGCTACATCAGCTGGGAAGAACCCTCAGATCTGCGTTGTACACTGGCTGACTTGTGCACTCCCCAGTGAGTGCCAGTTGCCTGGCAGATAAACCAGTGTAACTAATATAGACAGCAAGGCTTCAGTGATGATAACAGGCTGTATTAGGACAGGCTTAACAGTAAGACTACAAACTTTCTTTCCCCCTCTATTATTATGAGGGGAAGATAATTACTCTGAATGACTTCCCCTTTTAGATATGTCCAAATCGAGGTTACTGGTGCTTTAAAAATTGTTGCCATGACAATCGATGTTGCCTTTCTTCATGTACACAGAAACATCCCCAGATTGGTTCATTTTATCCAAGAGTGGTAGCACATTTCTCCTGTTCCTGTAGTTTTCCAGAGAACACTTTTCTATTTTGATTATGATCATATAATAATCAAAACTTGCTAGTAATGAAGCTGGGAGCAAGGAACCTATTGAGAGCATAAAAGTGAGCAAACAACCATATTTGAAATGTCTACGTGTTTTTGACAAGACCTAGAGTACAGGTCATGGATCCTGGAGATCCACACACTGAAGAGTTTAGCTCAAGCCCTAATCTAACACACATGATCTAGGCAATCAAGGTCTTCAGTAGCATCTAAATAATAGAGACAGGTGTGTTGGAACTAAACTCCACTGGGCAGTGGATCTCCAGGAATGGAGTTGGATACCTCCAGTCTAACTTTACCTGGCAATAAACAAGATCCCAACCTGAGCAGGGTGTCACTAAAGACACAATGCAGCTTGCACTCCCTCATATACATTTACACATTCATCTTGAGATGATCAAGTATATTTTTCCCCTCTCAGGCTAAAAAACAATAAAAAGGTAATCAAATTATTCAAAACTGAATAAACTACCAGGTATGACAGACAATGACGGTCACATATAAAGCTGATGTGCATTGCTAAAAAGTACAGCAAACTACTGCTCTCTTAACTCTGCATGTACATTTGTAGATCAACCAGTTAGAAGAAGCACAACGTAACGTCAAACAAGAACACAGGGCGGTAATGTACCGGTGTCGCGCAGCTTTAACTGTGATGGTGGAGACAACACTATGAAACAGCGGGTTGAATATTACATACGATTAACCTACTTATGGAAAATGGACTCAAAATACTGTAACATAAATTGTTAGATCAGACTTACCTGGAAATCATGCAATGCGACGATGTTTTCATGTTTCAGTTCCTTGGGAGATAACATGTAAATATCAGTTTTACATGTTTTTAATTAGCCTACACTTCCCTCCCCAAAACATTGTGGTCTTACCTTTAATATCTTTATCTCTTTTCCTAAGAGTGTCTGGGACTTGGCCAAGTTCTTCTTATTTATGCATTTAATGGCAACCTCCCAGTCATGTTTCTGTCGATCAAAGCAAACATAATTCAAGTCATGTCTGCCCGTTTCACATATGTACCTTGCACGGCCACTGAGCTACTCCAAACTGTGCATGTCCGGACTTGTCTAGGATATACAAAAAATACGAAAAGTGACATTGCCAAACATATGCTTATTATAAAGTGTGACAAAGTGTAATGTACCATAATTGAATTGATTGCATAGTTAAAATATCCTTCCATTCGTGTTAAAATAAATAAGATATCTGTCAGTGTCGATTCCTGTAGGCTGTACTACCTCTGCAATTATTCGATGATAACAAAGGAAACAGACTCAACGATTATAATCTTAAACTACATACTGAATAATAAACTAGGCAAAAAAATCGACCACAAAACAAAAACATTGTAGTCATAACGAGTAAGCCTCGGAGGTGGCCGAGGCCTGTATTTAAGGTGGCACGACGTAGTCCTTGGGATCAAGTATTTGTACTCAGTAGACAGCAAAACACACAAAAGAATTCAGGTTAAATATAAAACGATCTGATTTTAACATCTTGACCAACATGTTTTATTACCTCGCGATGCCTGCCTTTAAACACCACAGCGAATGCCCCATGTCCTACGAGGTCCTTCCTGCTGAACTCGAATTTCCCAACTGTCTCCATCTCCCTGGATTTCTCTACGATTTGATTATTTTCTTGACAAACAAGTAACAATTTTGGTCCACAGAATCCCCCTCTCTGCCCCCTTCTCCGCTGATTTGATGAGGCAGCTGGAAAGTTCAATCCCTCTTTCGTGTTCCATGGGCTGCCTTTCCGAATAAATATTCCCTTCGTCTTTCATGGTAGATTGCAAACAAAACGGAGCCACACTCCCTTCAACTCTGGAAGAGTCGCATATTTGTTTTGTTGTCGATTTTGCGTCGTGCACTGACAAATGTTTTAAAGTATGCTTTAAATAAAATCGATAGAAATCAGCTTCTCAACTGCAAACCATCCCTTATACCACCTTAAGCAAGCGCGTTGGTTTTGTTTGTGTACATCCGATATGGTCAGTTTACATCAACGCGTTTTGTAGGTAATCTAAGTACTCGCGCTGAACATCGACGGTGACATCAACAGTTATTACCACTACTGTTCACTTTGACTACGCCTAAAATATGTACAAAAAATAAAGAACATGAATCAGTTTGTGCTAACAAAGACTTCAGCTTAACCGAGACCCGAAATAGGACGCATGCGTGCACCATCTCCTCTTTACCGACTGTTGACGTAAAGGGAAGTCTATCACGTCCCAGCCTATGACAAATTCTTGCGTATCGTAAACCATGGGGCATAACAAACAGAACACTACGGTTTTGATGAATATTCATGAGACTAGCAAAATAGAAATTTTGCATGAACTATTGCATCAGTGCTCAACCTTTAGCTCATTTGTTTGCGTTTAAAAATTATTTAGCACATGATTTAACTTGTCTGCAGCAAACTGGGCGCTAGGCAGTCCTTAGTAGTATTATATAGTGTCCTTATATTGTCCCCATGTGGTATATTTGGATATTGCAATCGCGGACTATCAAATAACAACAACAACAACAACAATAATAATAATAATATTGCTGACTCTTTCTGATTCCCATATGCCCTATCTGCACAGAGGTTATAAGGGGTCAACATGGGGCCAGTGTTCCAATTGAGAATCAGACAAAATAATAATAATAATAATAATAATAATAATAATAATAATAATAATAACAATAATAATAACAATAATAACAACAACAATAATAACAACAACAACAATAATAATAATAATAATACAATATAGTTAATATTTGTAATAAACCAAATTTGTTGACATAAAAAGTAATAGTAATATCTTACTTATATAGCACCACAATTTAAAATGTTTTACAGAAAATAAAAGGTTATTAAACTAAAGTCAAATGTAGCAAAACCCAAATAAAAAAAGCAGACAGACAATGTAATTAAAGGCCTTACAGAGTTAAAAGGTCTTAACTTTCATGTCTTTATGTGTTCCAGAGCCTTTAGGCTCCATCTGGAGGAGAACTTCAGAGTTTGGTGTTGTCATGGCAGCAGAATGCAGCTTCCATGCTCTTTGTTTGGGTGGGAGGCACCACCAGCTTGTTTCTACCAGCCGACCTGAGGGCCTTCAGTGGGACATGCCTAGTAATCCTGCTGCTAGTAATCATACTGCTGAGGTGAAGAGGCAGTACACCAGTCAGCCACAACATTAAATATCACTAACAGATAAAGTGAATAACATTGATGATCTCATTACAATGTCACATGTCAACTAACCGATGTGGAGGGGGAGTGAAAGTTAGCTCAGCTGGTACAGTCCCACAGAAGAACTACTGGAGTGCAATTTCTTGAAAAAAAATCATGCTGGCTGTGATCTAAATGGGAGAAGATCATCATATTTGTTTGAGCACCATGTGAAATTTGTCCCATGTGCTTCGTTGCTTATTCGTGCTTCATTACTTTTCCTGCATTTAAAATGGTTCTGAAACAGACAGCTTGCCTGTTGGATGATTGAATGAACCTGCCAGTGGAAGACACCAGATCAATTTATTTGACTCTGTTCCTGCCCAGACAGTAGCTGATGTATATGTGTACTATTTTGTCTGTTGACTCTATTTATCACAGCACAAACAGCGAACATAAATAGAACACACCAACGGTTCTTACACTAGAACCCCCACTAAGGTTCTCACACTAGAACCTTCACTTACATTCTCACACTAGAACCCCCACTAAGGTTCT
>JAOXYF010000003.1:21871219-21917033 GCA_028565775.1 Sternarchorhynchus goeldii
ACACTAGAACCCCCACTAAGGTTCTCACACTAGAACCTTCACTTACATTCTCACACTAGAACCCCCACTAAGGTTCTTACACTAGAACCCCCACTTGGTTTACTGAGACATTTTCTTTATATTATATTTTATGCCTTATAGTATTGCAGCATTTACTCATATGTTGAAATAAACCATAACATTTAATCAACCTTATGCAGATTTTGGAACATTAATAGTTTTCATGTTACAACAAACATATTCAGATCCATACTTTTATTGTGCAAAAGCTCCAATTTTTTCCTTCAAATTTGGCACTGTATTTATAGGAGCAATAATATTTTTTTACCACCAAAGAGTACCAAACAATATTTATGAAAGCCATTATGATGGTTTATTTTTTTCAAAAAAACAATGAAGGTCACACGAGATGAAGAATCAAAGTGCTCTGTAGTCTTTAAATGAACCAGTCTATGTTCCTTCGAACAACATGGAAGTGGGCAAATTTCATTTAGTACAGAATCTCTGAAACATCCAGGCCACTAGGTGTCAGTATATTAGCTGTTTCACCTACTTAAAAAAAGGTTTTAATGTTTTAATTTAAAGGTATGAGCCATTGAGGAATTACATAGTGTTTTCCAGATAGTAGCTGATTTGGGATGCAAAGGGAATATGGAAAATAAAGTTTAAGTTTTATTCTTTGTATTTTGGTGTATATGTGTCTACATCAAACTGAAAAGTTTCCCTGCTGATCCTCTACAAACATACGGTATATAAAGTGAAAAAACCCATTCATTGCATGATCTGTGTTTTTTGGATGTTATATTGCTCATAGCTGAAAGGTAACAGTTAATAGTACTTGAATGACTCTCTTTTAGAATTTTTTTTGTCTGTTTACGATTTACAAAATTTTGTCAACACTTCTTTTTTTCTTCTTGTTTATTTGTTTTTATATTCACTTATTTTCCTTATGTTCTTCAGTTACCATGAAATTTCATAAATTACTACTCTTCTGTATGTACTAATTAGTTTATAGTTTCATATCCAAATTCACGTTTGCCATTTACATTCACTGTCTGAGCTACTATGTGGGGTTCACATCCTCAATCCTAGATTCATTTGTCAGTGAAGAAAATAATTTCCATTGCATAATTTGGCAGAAAAAAATATTGTGGTCATGCAAATACACCATTAGATGAGTGGAATGTCATATAACTTAAGTTAAGCTTTTTCACAAAACACACATCGATTTCTATGTTCATTTTTTATGCTCTTTCCAGTACTGGTCCTGTTCTATTTTCACACTGTGATAGAAGTTTAATCTCTATCATACTTGTTTGTAACAGTTCTGTAGGGTCCTAGTGCATAAATAATGTTACCTTAGTTGGTAAGATGTTAGCATAGCTTATATTCATTCACCACCCACTGGAGTTTTTGTATGTGCCAGTGTCATTGCTGGGTTGAATTGCCTGCCACCCTAAAACATCCATTCAATAGCAATTCTCTAACCAGAGAATGACCAGGCATGGCATGGAGAGGACAAATTACACATGGCAACAGATGGGTTATAGTCTCTTGTTGTGCACCTGTAAAATGAGTGGTATGTGTGTATTCACCTTGAAATTTAATGGTATGTGTGTGTAGTTTGTTTATGCATGATGAAGAATAATAACCAGAAATGCAAGGCAAAGAGGATGTGCGCATTCATCCACTAAAACTCTTAAATATTTCAAATCCAAATCAACAAAAAATTGTTTTGTCATTAAACATTTGTTTGTTTTTTTCTCATGAAGAGAATGAAGAATGAAGCTTAAAAGCAGCTCATGGATTATTTTTCGTATAAAATGAAAAAAAAAATGTTTGCCATCAATGAATCTGACAACCTCACTCTACTGTGAGATTTCGACAAGGATTTGCGGGGGTTTAATCAAACTCTAGTCGTACTTAGTCTTGAGTAAATCACAAAATAAATAGTGGTGTTGGATCAGAAACCGCACATTATGAAAATATTTACTGTTATATAAAATTACTTTATGACTTTATGTTTTTTTTTGTCTAGAAAATGTTTGTAAAATGTGTTACTTGTAAAAGCAGTTGAACATTCCTGGTGTTCCCACATAAAACACGCAGTGTAGCTTTCACATCATTCTTTTCAGGGAAAAATCTATCTTTAAGACGTTTGTGTAATACCCCATTGTCAGCCTGCACAAAACACAGTAAGAATTCAGTTTCTAAAGATACTTTTGATAATTGCCATTTCATTACGCTGCCTGTTCTGAATGTTGATGTACGAGTCAAGAAAGTGCAAATGATTTTCTTTTCAGTGACTTGAGCCATTTATTCTTTTGCACCATTACAGAAAAATGAAAAATTGTTTTTTTAGCCATTTAAATCAACAGTGTGGAGTCGATGCTATAATAACGAAATGGTAAAAAAAGCTAACTTTGTGAACTCATTGGTAGATGCACTGTACTGTTCTGTGCTTGGGAACAAATAAATGTTTATTTCAATGTGATGTGTAAATTGGGAGTGACATGGTAAAGAATGCAGATGGATTATAAAATCTTGAAAATTATCCCTGCTGTTAGATGGTGAATTTGCCCTGGGTTTTAATTAATTTGGTGAATTCGTTAGTTTATCATATGGCGAATTGATTTTGAATAACAACACAGACATATCTACTGTTTTTTTCTGATGGTTTCTTTTTATAAGTCAAGGAAAGAGACTTGAAATTGGAGGTAAGACTCTTCAGTACTTTTTTAACACCACAAGGGGGTGCTGCATTTCTATAGAAGACCACGGTCTTGACGCTAGAGGTGGATTTGACGTCCAAGTTTTCAGCTATTATAAGAAGAGCAGACTAACTGTTAAGGCTGGACCCAGCTGAGAATAGTAAGAATTCTACATTATAATCCACTTACTGCACTAGCAGAGACACTTCAGATTCCCCCACTGTGAACAGTGGGTTTGCGTGACCACCAGTGAGGGCAATTGCAGGGGGGGGGGGGGGCGGTGGGTTCATGACCATGATGATGAAAGCCATCAAGCTGCTTCTTTGTGCATGCTGAGTCCCCCATTCCTCTGAAAGAACACATTGGCAACCTGCTCACGTTCTTGATTTTGCCTAGAAATGCTCTGTTCTTTCCCCGGTGACTTGTCCCCCCCCCCCGTTTCATGTCCTGTTATGCTTCGGAGCCACAGAGTTGAAACTCATGGGCTGCACGAGCCTTTTTGTTTTTGTATCCCATATGCAGGCGGCTGGAAATGAAACCGACAACGTCATTTCAGCGGTGACGGCCGAACGCTTGCCCCTCCCCACGGGCTGCTGACGGCTCTGGGGGAGTGAATGTTAACAGCTCAACGCTGCTGCTGCGCCTTCAGCGGCCGACAGATCTCGAGGGCGCTCGAAATACAGGCCTGATGGGAAATGCGGTTCAAAGAGCCGGCATGCCCCAGCCTGGGCCGGAGTGTGCAGGTTAGACAGGGCTGGGGGACTTGTCTTTCCCGACACATCAGCAAGCTGAGTGGAACTGCTTAGCCAGTAACCCAGTAGAGCAGGAGAAAGCTGCACTGAATGCATTATGGTGGAGCAGTCGCTAAGGTTGCCTCCAAGATAGACGGCTCCTGAGCTCCATCAGGTGTCATGGTTTATCAGAGGCTGTCAGGGAGGCAGGGGTGTGGCATCGGGTGGTAGCTAAAGACAGCTTGCTGTGTGTCTGCCACCGCTATCAGCAGTGGTCCACACCAGCGCTTTGTGTTCCACCAGAGTGGGTTGCGAGCGCAGAGCTGAATGCCGATTTGCCAGGCAAGGATGGGTCAGACCATACGAACCATCTGGAGATTCCCCTGCTGAAGCTTTACGCTCTGCGGCACCAGCAGAGCTCCAGCCACGCTTGATATTTCAGAATGGTTTTGCCCTAGAAAACCCACATGTAGTCGTATGAGCACCTAGTCTAAGCTAAGGTGGGGAACACAGCACAGCCCAGGACCAATCCCTCTTCATTGGGATTAGCCATTGACAGCAATCAGCGATGTCCAGCAGTTTCCTTAAAGATACCACAGACGCTCAGAACCAGGATGATTGCCCTGGGCTAAGGTGGTTCACTTGACACACACACACTCGTTCCTCTTTAAGCTTGATTATGGGATCTCTATGTGATGGGATCTCTATGTGATGGAATCTCTATGTGAGGGGATCTCTATGTGATGGGATCTCTATGTGAGGGGATCTCTATGTGAGGGGATCTCTATGTGATGGGATCTCTATGTGATGGGATCTCTATGTGATGGCCATGGGAGGAAAGCCTGCCAAGACAAAGCCAAGGCACAGACCCAGACCATACGTCCACAACTACCCAGCAGGCATTGCTGCTGAACATTTGGTTTATGGATGCGACCAGCCTTCATGCTAGAAGGCACTGCTGATCTCTGGGCAGCTTTTAAGTCTTTAAAGTGCACTGCAGCGTATCATGGGAAAAAACAGCCAGTCTAAGTATAAGATTCAACAGTCAAAATAAAATGAACAGCATTCAGACAGATCGGATTTGTTTCGACTGGCAATGTACATGCTTAAATAGGCAATTCACAGAACACATACAGTCTATGGTCGTTCATGTGTCCCTTCTGTCCACATCTCTTGTATGAGGTGAATCAGAGTCTTGTTACCAAGGCGACAGATCGTTTTCATACTTGTCAGATAAGCACGCGGTGCGAGTTGGTGTGGTGATAGAACAGTGTGTTATCTGGAGCCCTTGGCTCACACTTCCCTGCACAAAGGAGACCAGCTAGCAAAATGCAGGGCCTTCACCCCAGGTACATGCCATACACAGCCGTAAAAACCCACCACTAGAGGAACACACACACCGCTTTGATTGCTCGAGTTGTGTGTATTCACCCTTTGGTGGGTGAAAAGACACAGCAGTTAGGACAACTGCCAAGGGCTCATGAGTCTGTCATAATGGCAGAGAGATGGGTTCTCTCTCTTTGGTTTCCCAGTGATAAAAACACAGAAGTCATCGCACAGCTCCACCATTCACTTCTCTTTTCCTGTTTATTTTTCTACAAAAATATTTCCCCTTAGAAAAGACAGCTTGGAATTTACATTGGGTTTTTTTTGCAACTGAAGTAGAAGTTTTCATCTTAAATATATCTGTATATATATAGATATATATATATATATTTCTATATGTATTGTATATAAGTAAATGTTGTCCAGGTGTAATGTGAGTGCCCAGGGTGTCTGACTTAAACATCACTCTGTGCCTCCAGGTACAACACTGTCTATAAAATTTCCCATCCTGGACAGTATAAGAGTTAGAAAGCCATAAACTAAAGAAAATAGACAGCCCCTTCATAAATAAAGCTGTAAAATATTTATAGCTGTGGTAACCAAGGCATTGAAAACATAACCTCATGCACGCTCTTGATGACTGCTCCAAAACGTTTGCTTCTTACAAAAATATACACAATTCATAAATTAATAGTCATCAGTAATTAGGTGGAGGCCCAATGACCTCTGACAGTCAGAGAGGGGAGAAGGAGGAGAGAGAGTGTATGATACAAGACCTAAGAAAGACAGCAAGGAGTGAAAGTCAGTGCTTCCAGACCAGGAGCCGGTCGGTGGCGATGAGCACAGAGACAGGGGAGCTAAAGCACTTGAAGTGATGAAGAGAGATGAGAGGCCACTGATGCGTGGTGTCCCATGGTGCTTTGAACTACACTGCAGACACATGGCAGGGAGCTGCTCCTACCTCCACAGCATTTGAAGTGTTACTACAATCACTATCATTGTTGTCATTATTATTAAGCATTGTTACAAGTTTTAATAAACTCTTCAAAAATATGTATGTTAAAATGAAAAGTATATTGGACACGTACTCCAAGCAAAGTGCATAAAATGAACCTTTTTAGGCACAAAAATAATTTCAATATACCCTTATAATAATAGTAATAATAATAATAATAATAATAATAATAATACCACAAACCTTTTGTTAAAAACAATCAAACCGATAACAAAATGAAATGAAAAAAAGCCATGTTATACAGGTAAGTTCACTGATCAGAGCGCGAGTCTCACGCCAGACAGCAGGGGGCGCTGTGTCCGAGTGTATCCCAAGCCCACAGGCCGTTGGGTGTGGGGTCTCAGCGTCCACGTTCGCGTCCGCACCGGCCTGTGGTCGGGGCCCCTGTCAGAGAGTGGCGGGCAGCAGGGCCCGCGCCAGCGTCCACAGCGGCCCCAACAACCAGGCGGCCGAGAGCTGGAGCCGCAGGGTAGCGGGGGATCCGGAGTCTGAGGAGCACGAGCACACCTCGAAGCCGTTCTCCGCGTGGTCGGCATGGTGCTGGACGGGCAGGCGCGGGCCCGTGCCATTGTTCTGCGTCTCCGGGGCATCTGATTGCATGTCTGTGCACACCAGCCAGTCTTTGCCAATAGGGCGCGGGTAGCCGGACTCTACCTCCATGTCACTACCCACCACACGCCAGTACTCCTTCCCTTTGAAGAAGTAGGAGGCACCTGTATGGGTGAGGATAGAGACATGAATCAATACCAGTTTGACAAAGAGCCAGGTTAAAAAAGCTCTTTTTCTAATCTGTCAAGATATTTATTATTGATGTTGGATGGAAAGATTTTCTGCCAAATCAGTGATGGTTTTCATACTATTTTTCCACTTTTCTCTTTGTCTGTCTGTCTGCCTGTCTCTCTGTCTGTCTTTCTCTCTCTGTTTCTCTCTCTCTCTCGCTATGTGCCTCTGTCTCTCTCTCTGTTAGTGGAAGCGTCCTCTGATTGTGAGAGGAGTCAGTGTCCAGGCCTCCAGGCTGCAGGTGGGGTTCACCCCTTTGGGACTGTTGGGCCTGTGGCCTGTCACTTCTGAGCTTGGTCCATGATCACATGTGCTGCAAACAGGCTGGAGGGCTGGCGTCATCTTAAAAGATGCTAACATGCTAACGTGTCTCCTCCACACACATCCATCTATCATCCATCAGACTGGCTGCAGGACAGATTGTTTACACGGCTTCCTCTGAGCACGATGCAGTGTGTTCATGTGTATGCGTTGAGAAAGAGACAGTCAGGGCAGATGTGGGGAAATACAGAGACAAAGAGATTTCTGCTTGAGGGAGAGAGTGAAGGAGACAGAAAATGGTTACCTGGATTTTAATGGGGTATTTGCGTGCGAGGGTGTGTCTGTGTTTGTGGGGTTTTTTTATGTGTGTTTATGGGCAGGGAATATCGAGCTTTTCTTTGTAAACAGAGAAATAAAGAAGCAGCATGTTATTGAAAAAGTGGGATAAATGAAAGAAAAGGTGGATGGAGAGAGATAGTTTAGCCAGAGGGAGCAGTGAATATATCCTCTCCTCAGAAGTTCTTTGTACTGTAAGCTTTTGTAGATCTGAATGGCTGCCTGTCATTGCATTCTTGGCATTGTTTATTAAAATTTTTTTTTTTCAATCAACTACACGTATTAATCCTATCAGTATATCATATTTATAACACACATGAATCACACGAAAGGTAAATAAACCACATGAAAGAATAAAAAACAATGTGTATACTTTCATATACATGCATTATCTACGTATATACTGGCTCTATTATTAAAACGGCCAACCCAGACAGAAGAGCATTAGTGTACACCAACTGTGCTGTCACTGTTTACAGCCTATGTGATGAATGCATACAGCGTTGAATACTCACTGTCAGACCAGTGCATGGCATCGTCCAGTTGAGAAGGAACCCCCTTCCACAGTGCCGTGTCTTTCGGATAGCCGAGGTCCATGCACCGCAGGTGGTCGTCATAGCGCCAGTAGCGATTGTCCTTAAAAAAGTAGGTCTTGTCGTTGTGAAGCCAGACGAACACAGCATCCACCCCCTCCATGGGCAACCCAAAGTCACTGATGGGCCGGGGATAGCCTTCCTCTACAATGTTGTCCTTGAACACCCAGTACTTCACTCCTAAAGCAGAAAAGAGGACAAATCTGTTATTGTGAGCTGCCAAAACACCAAAACAGAACAAATCCTAAACTACGCCAGCCAATAGACAAACGCCAGCCTTTGGTTATTCTATTAAGCGGGTCATGTGACCTGAGTAGCCCTGTTCCAGCCTTGACATACCTTTGAAGAACACAATCTTATGGTCTCCAGGTCTTTCATACACGGCGTCTACCCCATCCAGGTTGGCTGGCAGGCCACGCCAGAAGCGCTGGATCTGTGCTGGCCTCAGGGACACCAGATGCCTCTCCCTCGTCAGGCGCCAAAAGTACTTCCCTAAGAGCATTTCCCAGAGTCGGTTCAGCGCGTCTGTGTTTAGGCTCGTGTGACTGCACGTTTGCCTCTGTTGTGTTCACTCAGGCTGTTATGTGTTGCAAGGACTCCACAGTGGTTCACCCAGGGGAGAACATCTGCAAATGCCCCCGAGCTTTGGCTCGCAGAGCAAATGCAACAAGGTGCGTTTTTACTTCAGCGCAGGGACACAAGCTGAACCCCCACGGCCATTGCAAACTCCATCCCGTTCCCAGTTAAAACCCAGAAATAAAAGGCCAGTTTCGCTGAATGTCAGCGCTCGACGATCAAATACTCGCAGTCAGAGATCTGGTTGTTTCTGAAAAATGTTTTCCTGACTTAAAGTGTCTTAATATAGCCACAGATTTGTTCGGCAGATAGCTGTATGAACTGCGAGGGCATTGCTTAGCTGTTAGTTTGTATTGATTGTGCTGTTGTGCTCCTTTCCAAGCCTGTCTGTACCTTTGAAAAAAAAGGCCTCCCCTCGGATCTGGGCCACTGCATCAAAGTGACTCGTGCATCTATCAGGGCCGTCGTGCACCGGCCTGAGGAGCCGAAGGAAAAATAAAGCAAAAGGAGAGAGAGCATACGGAGGAAAACTATGGCTGAGCATCGTGTTCAGAAATACAGGACAATGAAGAACATATAACCTTTCACGCTATTGATCTGTTGTGTAACAGAAAAGAGACTGTGATTGTGTGTGTGCGTATTTATGTATGTGTGTGTGTGTGTGTGAGAAGGGTCTGTGAATGTGTGTGTGTAATTTTAATTTTTATTAATTTGCAGTCATATGAGCACTCTGTGTTTGCATAGACACCTGAAACATGTTTGTCATGTGTTCAGTTAAAACTGGCAGAACATGAACAAAGATGTTACCACCTTCTTGCAGGAGGGACTTTTACATGCAATATTCCTTTGACTAATTACTGATTTATGGGTTTGTGGTGTTTGGGGGGTTGCTAACGAAGCAGCAATAATGTCTGTCTTTTGTGAGCTAAAACTTGCCCTGCACCTTATTAACAAAGACCTTCATTCACAGCCTATTAAGAAAGCTTTCAGAGAAGAACGCATTAATGCCCTCTGTCAGGTTAAATCTACCTTTTCCACACATCTTCAGTAAAAAGTGTAGAAACATTCAAATGGCAAGATATAGCCAGCACGCATCAGCAATATGTCCACTTTCTGGACTACAGGATTATTATTATTTTCTACTGACATTTGCTTGAGGAGGGCTAAGTGTTATTTTGTGAAAAAAAATGATATATATATATATATATATATATATATATGTGTGTGTGTGTGCCTATGTGTGTACAAGGGTGTGTGTGTGTGTGTGTGTGTGTGTATGTTTACTCACGGCATGGTGGATCTGTTCCCCGGCAGGTCCAGTAGCACAGGTGGTTCTGCAGTGTTAGAGGGGTCTCCGGGACGGACCGTGTGTGAGACTGAGTCCCGTACACCTGGCAGACGAGCCAACAGCCCAAGTCAGCACACATCACCACGGTTAAATCCACTCACGCTTTTGACACGTTCATACTGAGGTAAAGGCCAAAATACACTCACCACTGTTTTCTAGGAAATATAGATTCATTAGGAACACCTTTTAGGTGCACGGTTAGCATCTGGTGCCATGCACAGTGTGAGTTTAGCTTCCTGTTGTGCTTTCATCACTTGGTGTTTCCTGTCAACAGGACTGCAGTGGGCGGGACATTTTTGAGTGACAGCACTTCTCAACCCATCAGTGAACCCATATAAACACAATGGCGCATAAAAAAAAACTTCAGCAATACTACAGTGCATAATGGACTGATCCTATAGCATACAGCTATAAACACATATACAAGAAAGGTGTAGCTAAGACAGCAGCCTATGGGTGTAGATGAGTATGAAACACATGCATGAGCAATGCACATGTATTTTAATGAATGAACTGGACTTTGCAATATATTAAATAGACAATAGCCATGCTCTGCTCGTTCCAGCCGTGCTAGTATTGATGCTTTCTATAGTGTGGTCTATTGTGGATTTAACAAATGAATGTTTGGTTAATACCGGGAGTTAGGACTTTATTCTAATAGATGTGGGCAGTCTAGGAAGACCTCTTATAGGAAACTGATATGCACAATTAAGCATTAGCCGATGTGTTGGCAATAGTTACCTCGTGTTCTCTCAGCACTTAAGAGACATCGCACAGTCAAACCAAATATATTATTTGACCAAATTTACTATTCAATCAAATCCTGGAATAACCATGAAACAGAGCAACACGTATAAGCACAAAAGATCAAATGTACAGATGAAACAATGGCTGTTCATGATGGTGCGGGATGGTTGGAATATAGTTCATCAAAGACCGTGTGTCTCATGCTTTGAGCAGTTAAAGAACCAGGTCAAGTTAACCAATGGGGTATCAGATGGGGGGAACTTGAGGATGTTGGCAATAAAGAGAAAAGCAATAAACTCAAGAGCCAGAAAGATGTCAGGTGCGTTCTGAGCTGTCTGAGCTGTGAGTCACCGACCAAAACTCTGTCGTGATCTGAAGGTGTATCAAATAAATCTGTGTGTCCCCAATTGTTTCACTATATTGTTCAGTCTGATACATGCTGTAAAACATAACCAAACATGGCAGGAAAATCTGTCCAACTAAGCTGAATAATGAAATCTCTTGTCATGGAGGTATGAACTTGAATGCACACCAACTGTGTGTGATGAGACGTTTTCCTGAGAACATATGAACACCCACTACCACTAACACCCTAATTGAATGACTGATGAATAGTTATACATAAAACAAAAGTTATAAAGAGTATCAAGAGTCATTTGGTTTGCAGAATGATAATTTATTACTAATTATAGCCCACATCTATACTGACCTCCACAAACCTAGAAGAATGTTATTTAAGAAGCAAACCATCACACTGGTATATAGTAAGATGTCTGCCGGTCACTGACTAGTGAAAAGTGGCCATATGCTGTAGAAGCAACTCCCAAATAACAATAGTAACTTGAATCAGAGCCACAGAATCTCACACATGACCAGACAGGACTTTGATAGGTCAACCTCTTGTAACAGGGCAGGGACCAAAGCATTGTAATATGATCTCATATCTCTTCCAGCATGCAGGTGTGTCAGTCTTTAGAGAGAGAGAGAGAGAAAGAAAGAGAGAGAGAGACAGAGACTGCACTTCAAGTGAAAGAGCAAAAACTCTCAGGGTAATGGCGTGAGTCCAGGAGTCAGACAGACACTCCCTGGATTTATCTGTCTTGATCACAGGATCTTCAAGGCTCTGATCAGTCCATGGCATTTTTCATCGTTGCCCTCCTGTCCCTGCGATAGCTCTCTGTTATCCTTGGTGCTGTCCATTAACCATATCTCTGTGTGTCTCGCTCCCTCCTTTCCCCCGGCCTCTGCGCTGCATTCGAGGGCGTAGGGGCTGCTCTCGGTGGCATGTTGTGTCATGACAGACTCCGCCTGAGCCACCGAGACGCCCAATTAAAGCTCTCGGTCTCCATCTGTCTGGGCACCGCCATGTAATTAAATCAATAATCCCCCAATATAAACAAATCAATTCTCTTCCCAGCTCCCCCATTTTGAGCCTTTGCGTCTGTGCGCCACAGGATCATTCGGTGAGGGGCTTCTGGTGAGAGGGTATGTAGCATCACAGACTCGCCCACAATCCCTGCTAATTATGGGGCTTGTTTGTGCTGTGGAGTGAGACAGGGTGTTGAGCACAGCATGCGCTGTCTGTTCTGAATGGATTTCAGCCTCTTTTTGTCTGTTGGTCTGGGTTCTTTCACCTAGTCTCCTTCCACGGCGCAGATCTGCAGTGTGCTTCACTCAAAGGCCTGCATGCAGCAGGCACTGTGCAGTTCACATAGGCTAACAGGGTTCTATATGGCTGACCGGGGAGCAGAACCAGGAGGTGGAGCGAGGAAGAGAGAGAGAGTGAGGAAACAAACAGAGAGAGATGCAGGACAAAGGTCTGCAGAAAACAGAGAAAGCTGAATGTAGGATTCTACAAGCTTCACAGACAGAAGAACAATATCACAGTGGAAAGGAAATCAAGGAATGGAACAGCGAGAGGGGATAGAAGCACAGAAGACGAGGAGACACGAGGCTGCTTAAACCCTACCATAAAGCTGCCAGACGCGGACCTTGTCTTCGTACGGCAGGTCGTACTTGAGCGGATCACCCACCGGCCCTTGGTAATAAGGTCGCATGATAGACTCCATGGCCGAGGTGTGTGCGAGGCCGATGGCGTGGCCAAACTCATGCACGGCCACAGCGAACAGGTCCATCCCGTGGGAATCTGCAGACAAACAGGACAAAAGCAGGAATCTTAAGTGCGCTCACAGTCGAGAAACACTCCTGGAGTTGAACACAGTGTGCTCTGATTTGATGGGAGACAGTGTCGTGTCATTTTTTAAAGAGCGCTTCTTATTCCTGAATTGCTCTCCACAGAGATACAGTTCTGTCAAACATGAAGGACATCACACCTTCCTGTTAAACCACCCTGAGAGACTCCTACGGAGTCGTGGCCAGGAAGCTGTCAGTCAAACGTGAAATAAGAGACGCAGAGTGATCCCCCAACCTTCGTGGCTGAGTGAAAAATGCAAATGCTCAATCTGTTGTGCTTCGCAAATCTACACAAAGGCAGAAACTCTGTAAGTCTGCGGTGTCATACGCCAAGAACCAAAGCTGCAATTTGTTGATTAAGATTAAGTCGTAAAGATTCTACTGAATGTATCCACAGCACCCCACCCCAGTGGTGGTGGCTCGAACGAGCTTTGCATTCATGCACTTCAAAGACTCCGTGACACAAAAGGCAACTTTTCCTGGTCTGACGAAGCAACCTGGGTGACTTATGGACACAATGCGGACTCTAATCTCCAGACGCAGCCGCTCCGTAAGGAGAGAGCGGAGACGTTTTAATGCCTGGGGTTCGTTCTTTAAAAGCTGCGTCGTCTATTTGTGTCTGCCGGAGGCTTGCGGGACTTGTCAACGATCGTTTGGGAGTGGTACCGAACTCTTTCGGATTAGATCACACCACGTCTCGGCCGCTCCGAGGAAGGAGATGCACGCTGAGGCGGATGAAGGTGCGTCTGCAAGCGTGTGGAGAGCGTTGCTTATGGAGTACTCTGTGAAAGATGATAACAGTGGAGGAAAGAGAGGGGCCTTTGAGCCTGTGAGTCTGAGTCCTTTCTACGTGTCTGAATGTAGCTTCTCCCACACCAGCTCATACTTCCTTCCTTTCATAAAATAACTCCAATGTTTTACTTAAAGTAGTATAAGGACTCTTAAAAAATAAATAAATAAAAAATCGTATACAGACAATGTAACTCCAAGACATTTTCAGAGTGTTAAGAAAAGAAGCCATTGTTCAAGTGTTAATAACTGGCATCTATGCATTACTGGTGATAATATGCAATACTGGTGATAATGGAACAGGCTAATTGCACCTACGCACTCTCAGCACACACACACACACACACACACACACACACACACACGGCAGGAAGACACACACAGATGCAAATAAGAAGCTTGGACCAACTATCAAAAGTAATCAAAACTACACCTGCTTAATGAGGCTTGTTTCAGCTACAATAATCAGCCTGCAATATCAGTCAGACAAGTGATAATTAATGAAATCACTACGTATTGTGTCAAAACAAAGCACTGCCTCGACTCCACTTAAGTGACCCCCAGGAGGTTCCCAATAGGGTTCTTTGGCTGTCAATCAACTTGTGAGGCACAGCCAATTGTCTTAAATGAAGGCATTTAGCATTTTGCAAGACAGGCGCTTCTCCTAACGCCCTGCTTGAGTCTGGAGGTAATTAGACATATTGGCAGAGAGCCCTGCCAACAGTACGCTGTGAGATGTTTCTCCAGACTATGGTTGAAGCACAGGAGGTGGTGAAGGAGCACGTGCAATTACTCAACTTCTTGTTCCTGTGATGAGCTCCAGAAGATTCAGGTCTGCAAATCCTGCTTAACCTCAGAGGTTTGGCTTGTTCTCCTGATCTTGCTTACAGCATGTCACCTTGTTACTGGTAAACTGTGATGTGTGACCAGCCTGCTGTAACATAACGGACCCCTTATTGAGTGTCTCCAAACTTAAGTGTATGTCTTTCCATTTAGCAAGTCTGTCCACTGTGGAAAATAGCCAACAGACGTTAAAGGCTGTTTAATTATCTTGTAAAAAAAAACAAAAACCAAAAAAAAAAACCTATAAAAGTGCAGGAGCAAACAGCCCTCATTTCTCTTCCACAGATGTGAACTAGGAGGAAGGAGGAAGCTGCATGTTATTTGCGGTGGCCTTTAAAAACTTTAAGCGAAAGGTCTCATTTGTAATTTATTTTCAAAAATTCTCCGAGTGTCCTAAATGAGGACTGATAAAGACAAGGGTTTTTAAAGCTGCTTTAAAAATGAGATCTCAGGTGATGAGTCTCGTTTGGTGGCCCAGGAGTTCGGGGTAATGGGTGCTCTCTGAAGAGTGAAGCCAGCAGCAAGTGGTGTGTTCATTAAGCAGAGATGGTATGGATAGCTAAGTGTGAACATGAAGATGACACTGCACCCAAGACTGGCAAACACGCTTTAAATTGGGTGAGTTGTATGAGACAGTATGAGTCACTCTACCATGGATGGATAGTGGCAAAGAGAAATTTAAAGTCTCTCTCTCTCTCTCTCTCTGTTTCTCTCTATTTCTCTCTGGCTTCTCTCTCTACTCTTTGTAATCACAATCACACCTGTCATGCTAACATCTGCTTGTCTGACGGGAGTCCTAATTGTTGGAGGCTCAGCTACTGTGTGGTAGCATATGTCCCTAGGCTGCAGGGGAAGGTGGATGGAGGGTCAGGAGAGCTTGGCCTGAGTCCAACAGCCGCCTGGGGCAGCTTCATATAACAAAGCCTCCTGATGCACAGAACCACATCCAGCAAGGTCTCTCAGCCAGGCTATGGACCTCTGGCACAGAGTGTGGTACAAAGGCACACACAAAGACGGACGGAGCTGTCAGACAAAGGGGAAGGGCATCTGTTGAGAGTAGCACCACCTCCAGAGGCGTGGCCAGCAGATGACTGACACGCCCATTCATTCCTGCCGCTCTCACCTGGAGATCTGAACGTCCAGGCCTCGTCGTCATCGAAGTGCGTGTCCCCCGCGCTGAAGCGCTCCCCGGGGAAGAAGGCGTGGGCCACAGTTCCACCCGGCCCGTCGAAAGGGTAGCCGTCGTTGTGGTCGGCTTTGGTGAAGTCGATCTGGATGTCAGCCTCGTTACCCGCGACCTCGTGGAAGTTGAGGGGGGCGATGTCACTCCACACCTTCAGTGCGTAGTACATGAGCGCCCGGACCGTGTCCCGGCCCAGCTGAGCTGACTCCTTAGGGAACATCCGAACCCTGGAAACACAGCAGTGCACCCGGCGTGACGAGGACACGAAGAGGCGGGCTGCGGTCCACAGAGAAAACGGAATGTGAATCAGTGCCTAACGGAGGGCTCTGATCTCCCCTTGGGGTTAAGCTGTTTTTGAAATCCCATTTCACGGACAAGCAAATTTAAAAAAAATTACATAAAACCAGACTGATTTTGGCCACAGCATTAAAAATGAGTTAAGACTAAAACAAACATCAACTAACCCCTAGATGCATAATTCTCTCCTAAGACACTTTTTGAATATCTCTCATCTACAACTTAGATTAGGGTTTGTATGAACAATTGCCCTGACAGTTTATCTTTCTTTCTTGTTCTCCTATGTGTCTCATTCAAACACTTCACAAGTGGAAGACAAGTTCTACTTGCAAATGTGATCATTTTTTCCACCAAGAACAATCTGAGCCTTCACTCAGACAGGAAACGGAAATCAATCGGGAATTAATCGGACAGGGTAGTACCCTCCGAACAGAATTCACCTTCCTTCCTGTAGATAAGATCAGGCTAACAGATAGCACTGTTCTCAGGCTTTACAGGTGTTGTTTGGGTTCCAGTAATGTACTGGCCTGCAGTGTGTGTGTGTGTGTGTGTGTGTGTGTGTGATGGCTCAAAGGTAGTGTGAAGTGTGTTAATGTTAAGCCCACAGACATATGTGTGTGCAGACTTGCTGTGCTGCAGTGTGGAGCCACCAGTGCTCACCCAGTGCTCCTCGTGCTCACCCAGTGCTCCCCCAGTGCTGCTCATGCTCACTCAGTGCTCCCCCAGTGCTCCTTGTGCTCACCCAGTGCTCCCCCAGTGCTCCTCATGCTCACTCAGTGCTCACTTAAAGAGGAATTGAGCATTGTGTGTTGACTAGTGCATGCCACACGCACATGTTGTTTTCTTCAGCCTGCTGTTTGCTTCAGCCTGCTGTTTGCTTCAGCCTGTGTTTGCTTCAGCCTGTGTTTTCTGATGACCTGGGCCATGCATTCTGACTGACATATGAGCTGTGCAATGATGTGTAATGATTGAATTTTAATATAGCAGCAATTAATGTGCACCCTGTAATTCGAATGAAGCCTAAAGAAAAGGAAAAAAAAATGTTTTTGCCTGGGTGGAGGCAGTAGATCTAAGGGTATCATTATTTGGTTTCACTAGCCTTTCATATTTTAGTTTGCATATCTCAGCTCTAAAAAATGTATTTATATGAATCTGAAGATGGCTCCAGATGAGTAACTGCAGTGTAGGATAGTACAGATATTTAAAAATGAAGTACACATGGTTTCCAAAGAAACAGGATATTTCAGACAGGCTTCCTTTATCAGCTGTGCATGCAAAGTGCATATGCAGTATATATGAAATGATGTCTTTGTTAGCAAATTTGATCAAATCTGAGCGGTGTGGTCCTTCACATTCACAGAAAGCTGAAGGTTTTTCGCTTTTCTTCTCTTCTAAGGGTCATTTATTGGCTTTACTTTTTCACATGAAACTTCAGCAACATCATCGACCGTCGGAAGGAACTCCATTTTGCCTTGTTACCACGAAGCTTCGATTTTTCCTCTTACGTTCTAATTTGTATCTATATATCTCGATGTCAAAACATAAGGAATTAATCTGAAGTAAATCGAGAGTGGCTTCCCCAGGGGGCATGGTGGGGGGGTCACAGAGGTCAGCTTGGAAACAAAGGGTGAGGAGTTGGGGAGTACATCTCAAGCTCAATTTTCTCATCCATTTTCTCCACACCACACTCTCAGCAGGGTTTTTTGCTCTATGGCCTCTGGTCTGGGTCTAACTCAGTGGCAGAATGAGCAGCAGCTGAGGCTAAGCTGGGGGGGGGTGGGTGGGGTTGGGTGGGTGTTGTTGGGTGGAGAGGCAGGGCTTTCTCTCTCCCCCCCCCCACCCTTCCCCAGAGACTCTTTGTCCCATCACTTGTCCACGTGTCTGTTCTAAAACATTGCCTTTTAATTTCCAGTCAAGAAAATTTCCAGCCTGCCTTTTGCCTCTGAGCTATGCAAGGAAGATTAAACAGGCAGGGGAGAGACAACAGGGGGGTGGCTGGGAGGGGAGGGGGGTAACTAAGAAGCATCAAAGGAGCTCATTTCCCCCGTCCTCTCATCTGAATCTCACAGCAGGACTGACTTCCCTTGACTCCAGGGCCCTGGACATTTACTTTGTGGGGGTTCATTCACCAATCACTCCTGGCCACACACAGGCTCCAGAAGAAACACCAGCCTGCAGGACCTGCGCCCAAAAGCAGGATTTCATTCATTCCTGTTCATTACAGTAGCTGCCTTTCTTTAGCCCTCTGCGATCACTTACACATGCTGTAATGACTGGATGACCAGGCTGGAAGATGCTATATAGACCCACAACCCTGGAGTCAGACATTATCCATCAGCATCATGTGTTAAGAGATCAGCCCATTTACCCCCAAAAGCACTCTGTTTGGGATGATTGCGCACTCACACGGCATCCTGGTTCTTTGGTCTCAAAATAATGGTGAACTGTCAAAAGGCACAAGGCTTCAAGGGAAGAGCCATACACCCGCAAGTCCTTCACGCAGCTCACGACCACCACGTTTATTCCTGAGAATACAGCCACAGCAGAGAATGTGCCAAGTAAAATCCTCTGGCACCATCTGTGCCGACCCGATGAAGCCACCATCAGCATCCTCGCAGCCCACAGAACAGCTCAGCTTAGTGCCACACCAGCAGTTCTCTTGCAAAAGGTCACCAGGTACCAACTGAATACTAGTACTGCAGAACTGCCAGCCTGGATTACGGTAAACACCAGGACACACACCATAACCTACAGCTGCACCGTTCATAACAGATTCCTACCCCCTGTTTAGTGATCCGTGTGTGTCTCATGTTGCATAAGCATGGTGTATGTGTGTTACATAGATATCTGCACGCTTTAGCACTACATCCATATGCAGATGTACATGATGGATGAGAATAAGTGCTACGCCCTCCCTCTCCTTCATGCTCCTGTTCAGAGGTGAGGTGAGGCACCATGTGAGGTGCCCCGTTTGCATGAGTGACTAAAGGGTTAAGTGCGACAGAAGGCTATTAGACCAGAATGTGGCAGAGAGTAATGAAGGGCGCTGAGCAGAGAGATGCTTATCATAATGCCATTCAACTCCGCTCCCCTGTAATCGGCACGGGAAATCAAGATCTTGTGCTGTGACTCCACGGGGAAAATCCTAATCTATTTGGGATAATTATAGGGTGGTGTTAACAAGGGCCAGACCAATCTCTTGTGCGGTAATGGCCTAATGTAGAGCGGCCATCCTGCGGCCTCGTGCTGGCTCCGCCCCCATGTTGGCTCTGGTCTGTGTTTGGCTGCACCTCTCGCTGACTCCGCCCCTCGCTGGCTCCACCCCTGCACTCTTGAGTGAACAGCTGCGTGTTTAAGTTTGATCTTCCACTGCATAACAAATCAGCTCTGCTTCAGTTCTCCCCGAGCTCTGATATGCGGCTGAGGCTCTAGTCCTGTCTGTCTGGTCACCAGCGCTTTCTTCCCCCAGAGATATTTGAGCTTGATCTGTTCAGCTAGCTGGACGCTGCAGGCCAAAGAGAGGAAATGCTAATGTTCTACTCCCTATCACTGATTTACATACCATTACTTAAATCTAAACATTTGTGAGTTCAGCTCCCAAGAGCAGGGAAAATATTGGGTGTGATACCGAACGGCGAAGAAGCTTTAATAGTATATATATTCTTCCCCAAGGACTCATAACATGCACATCAAAGAAAGGAACTGAACAGGAGCCGATCAGAGAGCCATGCTTGTGCCGCCTGTATCACTGCTGTGTGCTATTGATCCACCTCTGCTCTGGAGTCTGCAAGAAAAAAGCTCACCTCAGTGCCACCTCAATAACGGTGTATCATGGTGTGTGGCAGCAACCAGACCCTCCAACTCTCCTTTTCTCTCTCTTTTCTCTCTCTGTGACTCCCTGCTTCTTCGTACCTACTCAATTACCCTGAGTTCAAACATGTTGTTTTTTTCATCACTCCTCTTAAAACAAGTCATTATGAGGGTTATTACCACCTCTGGTCTTTCATCTGGTTCCTCTATTGCCCCATCTGGACACACACACACACACACACACACACGTGCACACGCACACGCACACATGCACATGGGTAGGCACAGTCATGTATGTAATGAGATCTCTGAACTGCATCTCTGCTGATACATAAGCTGTACTGCTCTCTCAGACAGATACGCATCTCTTCATATTTGTCTAATTTTGAATAATTCAAGCAAAAATTTTCATTAAAAAAAAAAAACAGTTTGATTAGGTACCCAATGGCTTAAACCCTTACATTTCGCCACTTAATTAAAATTTATGCACTGAGAAAGACCTTGCTTTGAGCATATCTACAAATCCTAATCATTTCCGAATAACACATTCATAATTGCATTAATTTGTCCTCACAAGCTAACAACCAAGAACTATGGCGAAATAAACTCTGATCCAGTGATCAGTGTAATAAGGTACCTAAAGCAAACAAATGCATGTTTCTGGAGCAGCTTCCATATAATTCTCACAGCTGGGAATGAGAGTGTGCCCAGCAGGACCTGAAAACGAGAGACACGGATGGATGTGAGAAACCTGAGACGCCAGCCTGCCAGAGTCGCCCAGCGCTAAAGCACACGGTGCGGGTTAAAGCCACGCCAGCGGTCCTGCTGACACACGTAAGGGAACACCCTCTCTCATCAGGACACACTTTACTCTCATCAGTAGTCACTCTCCACTCAGCGCCCATCTGTGTCGAGGCTCTACGCTGAAAGGAAACTGACGTGCTGCTTTTATGACACCATGAAGACATGGAACTCCATTCCTGCCTCTCACCCCTCACTGCCAGCATGGCTAAACTGAGATTAAATCGGCATTGCAGTCTTTAGAGGCACGGGCAGGGCCTGTGTGCTGACTGGGCTGACCCAGGGGCTGTGTGCTGACTGGGCTGACCCAGGGGCTGTGTGCTGACTGGGCTGACCCAGGGGCTGTGTGCTGGCAGTTTACCTCCAAGACAGGTGTCTTTTTTTCCATTTGTTCAGAGGAGCGAGGGTCCGCCTCTTCCTGCCCACCACTGCCTCTTCCTCTGACATGTCTGGCAGAGAACAGCGCGGTGTTTTCATTAGGCCTAGGGTGGCCTGGTCTGTATAGAAAATACACATGAACACACACACACACACACACACACACACACACACACATGCACACACACGCACACATGCATACACACACACATGCACACACACACATGCACACGCACGAACACACACGCACACACACACACACACACACACACACACACACATACAAAAGAATGCACAAATACGGTCATTCAATAAGTCATTCGATATTTTTTACATAATGATCAGTATTCAATAGAGTGTAGACCCTTACCCAGAACACCAGTCTCCTCCAGCCCCCCAAACCGCTGCATGGCTTTGATGGCTTTGGTCAGGGCCTCCTTGGTCTGGAGCTGCCCAGTCACGGGATCTGCTGGCGGAAGGTAGCCAAACTTACTCAGCCAGTCCTGGGAACAAACGGAAAAAACACGGCTTTGTTATGGCTGTGCTCCTTCCAGCAGAGTCGCGTGATCTCCATGAAAGATGTGTTGGAAGGAAGCAGGAGTTTGGGTTTTCAGAAAATGACCCTTAGGGTAAATTAAGTCCTCGAAGCTACTGAGCCCTGGCTCCCGTTGGGTGTGTTGCTGTGAGGGCGAGGTGCATCCAGAGGGGTAGCATCCGTCTCGCTCTGTCATTGTGCTACTCCAGCGCTAACCATCGGCTCAGACCACAGCACATTACTCTCTGCTGCTCTCACATACACAGGTCCTGACACACATGGTCAAAATTATTAATAACCCTTAATAGCATTTAACATGTGCAAAATTGCTGCCTATAAACTTTAACTAACAGTTGAGTCTCTGAATCATCTTTAAAACTACTACTGTGGTCCAGTAATTGGGAGCATCTAGAATTTAAAGAGTTTTGACAAGTATGTACTGTTGGTGGATTACAGAGATCAATATGGCCATTTTCACTTACAAAGGCTCATTTCCAATTTCCAAGGTATTTACCAGGCAATTTCGGCATGGAGAGAAAGCTCTAAAAACAGCCCCCTAACCCAATACATTTAAGAAGTGTTTAGGTCAAAGGTCAAGTCTTGCTGTGGATTAAACTCACTAATAATATGGGTTTTCGATTGAAATTTCTGCCCTTGAATCCACTTGTTCTTTGTCCATAAAGATAACGGGGCTGCCAGTTAAGTCTTCCAGTAGTTCTCCTTCTTGACTCCTTTAAGGCCGCGTTGAAGTGCAATTGCAGGTTAATCCGATCCATTAAAAAGCTTCAGAGGGAACCTTCACCAAAGGAACTGGGCCATCGTCATAAAATACCAAGGTACACCAGCGTTACGAAGCTAATCAGACGTGCCGTGGTGAGTGATAAGGGAGCATAGATGATGGGTGACCTTGGGAAGATTGGTGGCGTGCACTCTTCCTCACGCACCACAGGATACGAACTGACAGGCTTCTGAGCTGGATGGAGTTCACCTGGTTTGACCACCAACAAAAGGTCCTCATGAGTGACCGAGCGGAGCTAGAAAAAGATAGCAGGGTGTTGCAGGCTGACCTCACACCTTTGGTTTGCTGCACCCGTGAAGGCCAAAAGAGATGAAGTTTGGAGCTTCCGTCAGTCACGGACGAGTTTCAGACTTTTATAAAGTCCTCTTTCTACCAGTGGCCTTTCCCCTAAGGAAACAATGGGCCAGGTTCATAAACGTAATGGTAACTGTGTTTAATTCCTATTCATAACATTACCATGGTGATAATTAGTGCAACACTGTCAACTTACTGCTGCGATAAATTCACCTGTGCTCAGGTGAAAGCCATTGAAAATCAATGTATATAAGGCCATACACGAACACCAAGAGACATATGACAGATTAACTCCATTCATGAGATCAGCAGTATGCCGACACCTGCCAGTTACATAAAAATGAAATACACTTGTAACTTTTACCAAGGCATAAACTACATGGTTGTGCTGAATGAATTATGACTTATAATCATGGCAGAGCAGCAAACTGTTTCTATCTGTCTATATCAGTTTATAGTTTCTTTCTCTGTAACCCCTACATTCGCATTTTTTATGGCACAGGATCATGGAGATCCTGTCCAATGAAATCACTCTTCCTCTTTACCTTCTCCTACCACTGCTTTTGGCAAACATCTCACCACGTGCCTTCATCATCAGCTTCTTAGTGGGACTGTTGGGACAGGTTCAGCACATTTTGCCAGAAGGGTTGTTCTCTTATGAAGTGCTAACATCATATGCAAATGAGAACCAAATTCAGTAGCACCATATATCACACTAACAGTAACATTTGCTGCCAATCCAAGTTTCTGAAGGAGGAAACGTGTTGCTGGGGAGCTACTTGCGGTTATCACTTTAAGTCTGGTGGCGGGTTTTATGTAACCTAATAGTCACTGACTTAACACAGCTGTTGAAGCTTTGTCATGAGCATCTCAGTTTTGAGATGCTGAGAGTGGAAAAGTGAGTGAGGTTGCCATGATGAGGAAAAGAGAGAGACTCAACAGACCGAGAGAGACTGGCTGCTCCTTCCATGTCTGGCTCAGCCCACCTCGAATTAGCGGAAACCACGAACAAAACACAGCATTTATCTGTTAGTCATTATAGCCTCTCTATTACGACCCTCTCCGTCCGCCAGAGTTATTTCTGTTCACCAAGAAAGAGCACGCACACAGTCTAGCACATTTAAGCCCCTAGCCAGGAGAAAACAACTCCACAAAGGTGATAGGATGCTTTCAAGGGTGGCGTAACTTGACCCAGTGTGATGATGTGTGTGGCCTAGGCCCCGCCCACTCAGCTCAAGCACTGCCCATCTGAATCACACTGTGGGGAAAGAGCTCTCTCCATCCGGATGAAACTCTCTGCCTCTCTCTCTCAAACACACACACACACACACACACACACACACACACACACACACACAGGATCAACTCTTAGATAAAGGGTATGTCACCAGCTTCCACAGTGCAAAGACAATTATGTTAGACCTTGCAGAAGCATCAATACTTAGAATGTCGTACAGTTTATCAACTGTCATAACTACATCACAACACAACAGAGCTGTGTAAATGCCTGAAAAATCAACTCACTCTGTAATTTGCTGTGTTCCTGTCCTTAGTCTGAGCTTACTGAGGCCGAGGGGAAGCCTGAGGAAACTCCTCTGTCCCACTGCAGAGCTTGTTAGTCTTCGCCTGAGACAACATTTTACGAAAGATCAACTTCATGAGGGCCACTGGCTTTGAGCAAGGACACTTTTCTCTTCTCTCTCTCTCTCACTCTCTCTCTCTCTCTCTCTCTTTCTCTCTCTCTCTCTCTCTGGGCTGTGGGGCTGGGACAGACACTATGATGAAGGTTAGTCTGCTGCAGTGTCAGGAATCCTGAAATACAGCATTCATCTCACTCACACAGGTCACTCCTCCTACAGAAAGAGCCAGCGATGAGAAATGGCCTTAACTTTACCAACAAGCCCAAAAGTTTTTATAAAGCCTTCATGCACTGAGTAGAGAGAATATTGTACATCGAGCTCATTCTTAAGTATGAAGACCTCCTCTGCAAAGCTGTGTTTCTGAACCAAACCTGAAATTGATGCAATATCAGATGGTTGTGCTCCTAGAATACTGATCACACAGCTCAATATGGGTTTGTGTATATGAGCCACCACCTCAGGAAGGATTGCACAGGGCTTGTTACACTGATTTTTAACCCTAATTGCACAGTGAGAGACAGGGACCAGCCCAGGCGCAACTACCTACCTTACCACTAACCCAGGTCATACCGTGCATCCTTACCACTAACCCAGGTCATACTGTGCATCCTTACCACTAACCCAGGTTATATTGTGCATCCTTACCACTAACCCAGGTCATACTGTGCATCCTTACACAACCCAGGAAAGGCCAACTTTCAAATTTTGGAGAGCCGCTTTTGGTTGCTCTCATTCAACAAGCTGGGCTTGGAGTAGCACAGCTTGTCATTTGTTTGCTTAGTAATCAAAAACAACACCTCAGAGGCACAGCTTTGAAATGGAGAAGGAAAAACAGAAATTCACGTTTTCTTACCAACCTCACGGGATGCATGAAAATGAGGAATGTATAGAATCAGAACTGGGCAGCGTTGTGAAGATGTGCACTGAAGTGGCAGGAGGAAACCATAGGCCTCTCTCTCCTGCTCTGTCTCTCCTGTGTTCTTTTACGCTCACAGTTTTGACACGTCTCAGCACTGATCCATGGGGCTGTCAGTCACAGCCTCGGCCCCGTCCAGCTGCGGCTCGTGTCCCTCTCAGCACAGCTGAGAGAGAGAGTGTGTGTGTGTGTATACGTGAGGGAGGACAGAATCGAGAGGCTTGTGCCTTGCCCTTGGGAACACCCACTGAGTACATATCTGCTAGTGCTTAAAACACACTTGTTAGTCTGTGTATGTGGAAGGGGGGGGGGGTCGTGTGTTCAGTCTTGACTGTTGGGATACACACACTACCATGCAGAGGAGCAGGAAGATGCAGGAGTGTGTGCAGGCCACACAGAAACAGATCTGTTGTGCTTGCTGTGCCAGAGCGATATCTGCTCCTTGCTCATGTTAGCAAAGTGCACACACACACCCTTGGAGCCTGTCAAAACATCTCCACCCCCCCCCCCCCCATTAATCCCAAACAAGCCTTCAGCCCTCAGCTACAGTATCAACCGACTGGAGACTGCAGGAATTACGGGGTGTGAAACAGGTTCTTGTTGCTGTGGTTGGACCCCAATCTGGGCATATGAGCTGGACTACAAACACAAAACACACTCATTTTATAGAAGACAGGCAGCACAAACAGAGAGCACTCTACCCATAATCCTCCAAAACATCCCTGTTCCAGCAGACTTCCAAAGTTCAACATTTACTTCCAGTTGGAGGTTAAAACGCCTGATCTCTCTCCATGCTGTAATCCCAATCCCAGATGCACTGATCCTGGTTGCCAGGAGACAAGCACCAAAGGATGATAACAGGATGGGCAAACCCAACTGATGGGCTTTGCCCCTGCACATGTTCAGGGCAAGCTCATGCATATTGGCACAGTCTAATCAACATCAGCCATGACATCATTTGTCACGCGCCACAGACAAGAGAATGTGTTTCCTAAAAGGGTTTCCTGTGTTCATCCTCTCGCTAAGCCTTTCTTAAGAAGGCCTTTGTGAAACCCGTGATGAGTAAGTCTGGGTCATGCTGTCCAAAACAAAAAAAAAGAAAGAAATGTAGAGAGAAGCTCTTTCTCTCTGGATCCTGAAAGGTCACAAGGAAATGTCGAATGGCAGAACCTTTCTTGGTCCTCCTGTGGCCAGAGATGAGTGACTGTCTCAATGTTGAATGTTCCCGTCAGGTGTGGTGCACGCACACCCACAGAGTGGTCCGTCAGGGACCCTTCGTCCGTCCTCCCCGGAGAGGAAGTGAGCGACTAGTCCAGGCCTCGCTGGTGACCGCATCTCCTTACAGCACACGGCTTGAGTGAATTAAAGAATGCTTGCAAATCTAAATGTCACAGCAGGAGAGAGATGCACGAGAGGAGGATGATACACGTTCTTCTCCAGACATGTCAAATACATCACAGATGTCTAGTGCACACACACGTACACACACACACACACACACACACATATGCACATTAACACAGTGCAATCTCAAGCACTCATATATGTACACAAACCCAGACAAGGAGAGATTATGCTGCTGCAAAGTAATAAATCTGGTGATCTAATCTATTACTAATCCACATATCCATGCTATAGTACCATATGTGATCTAATACTGATTATTCACTCTTTTTCTCTGTATTAAACACACACACACACACACACACACACACACACACACAGATACAAACATGTATGCATACACAAATACAAACTGACTTAGAGATGTATCAAAAAAACTTCAGGAAATGTGTTTTTGACATCTCAACATTTTCATCTGGGTAAGAGGTAGCAACATGTTACACACCTTTTTGAAATCAGATGGAAATCATTAAATCCCCCAAGAAATTATATTCTTAAACCTTTATTAGATGTGCAGGATCACTGCAGGATCACAGAATTATTTATACATACAATCCTGCAGTTCAACACATCCAACAGTTTGGTTAAATGTTGCTTGTTTATGAGAATCAACAGATTTGAAAAAGGAATGAATTTGCTGTGTGTTTGTGTGTGTGTGTGTGTGTGTGTGTGTGTGTGCGTGCATGCATCCGTGTGTGTGTGTGCTTGAGTGCCCACGTACATGTATCTGTGTGTGCGCGTGTGTGTGCATGCATCCATGTGTATGTGTGTGTGTGTGTATATATGTGTTAGGATGTGCATGCGTGTGTGTGTGTACGTCAACGCTGCTCTGTGTCTGTCTGTCCTGTCTGCGGGACGTGGAGATTGAGGGAGTAACTTTGCTGTGTGTCTGTCGTGTTGATGCTCCTGCTTTCCCTGCCAATCTCCTCCTACAGCAAAGCTAACGCCTTCACTCGTGATGAAACGGGGAGAAAAGCTTCCTGGCCATGTCCGTCATTCATCAAAAGTTTTTATATCAAAGTATATCAAAGAACACTTTCAGACACTCTTCCCTGGGTTAAGGCTCACATGCTACCATCTGCAGATTACCTCAGACTCAAAAAAACCCGACATCAAAACAAACAGAAAGGTTTGTCCATAAGAGCCGGTTTATTTCTCCAAGGTCTCAAGGCTGCAGTCACTAGGCCAGTCGGTTGCATCACTCTGTAGGAGGCTGGAAAAAAGTAACAAGCTTCATCATAACAAACCAAACATCTGCTCTTTCATGTTCTCACCACCGTTATGACATCTAACTCCGCCACCTTAGTGCTGATGCAGCTCTTCAGTGCTCAGTAGGTAATTTGCTAAATGGCCACTAGGGACAGTGGCATCCTGCGTTTTTTCAGAAGGGATGGGGGGTTGGGATTCGTCAGATCAACTGAAGCAAGGAACGGAAAGTCATTGGGCCAACAGTTCACATGCCTGCCCACTCTACCAAGAGGCATTAGTGAGAGAGTAAATGCATGGGCAGAGTTGAAAGAGGGGAAGAAAGAGAGAGACGAAAGTGTGGCACAGAACTGGGAATGTCGACTGCAGAATGAAACATGTCGGGTAGATTTGAATGCCTGCCGAAGTCCTTGCAAATAGACAACATACACAGATAATCGAATAACAGATTCAAATGAAGTCAGAGTTCAGAGCACTGAGTTGGGTGAGATTTAGGGGAATAATGAGAGACGGATGCAAAACAGAGAGAACGATGGGCAAGGAGAGAGAGGGGGGGGGGGGAGCAGGATGAGATAAAGTGGAGCTG
Source organism: Sternarchorhynchus goeldii (assembly GCA_028565775.1). NCBI lineage: Eukaryota > Metazoa > Chordata > Actinopteri > Gymnotiformes > Apteronotidae > Sternarchorhynchus > Sternarchorhynchus goeldii. The sequence goes on from JAOXYF010000003.1 coordinate 21,899,318, forward strand.
TCTCTCACTCCCTGGACATGCATATTCATCAGCAGGCAGAGGCAACACAAACAACAGACAGGCTGGATCGATACAATAACACATTTAAGCATTCACTGCACAACTGCTTTACCGTGCAGCTGAGCCGGGGGCCGCTCACTCATCTTCATCGACGGAGTCATCCGCGGCGCAGATGCACGTGGCCTCCGCCCGGCTCCCCGCCACAGCCATTACACTCATTACTTTAGAGGAAGGACCCGGAGGCCCTTTCACAGCGGGGGCCGGTTACGGGCGTAGCGCCGACCCCAGCTCTGACAGCAAGGTGGTGAGTCCTGCACAAATGCTGGGCTTCCGACTCGAACCTCTGCTCAGTCTTTGTTTCAAACTTTGTTTGTTGTGTCCTGATATAACTGACCTTGCTGGAAGGTTAAAGCTGGATTTATATATTTAAATGCCTTTGTTTTAAACAAAAGGTCTACTTATCGATCAAAACGGTGCACAGAAGAGGCGTTCCACTCAATGTATGCCTATACAAACATGTTTATCAGCTTATCAACACAGCAGAGGATGTCCTTGTAATGAACATGACGCTTCTCTTCACGGGGTCATGTGAGGCACCTGACCGGCCTATCGGACTACGGGAACAGTGCACGCACATAACCATGGTTACACAACTCCAAGCTCAGTTGTGTAAAACCACAGTTTTGCACTTAAGGCTGTGGTTTACAGAGTTGCTTGGGAATGGTCACCTCAGTTCACTGCATGAGCTGATACAGAACTGCTGTTAGGGGCAGAACTGAAAGGCAGAATTTCAACATAGTCGATTCGCTTTCATTGTTTTTCATATAAAACATAACATACATAAAATGCTCTGTCTCCACTTACTGAATCTATACCACATCTGTGGCTCAGCTGAGCGTATAGTTTGTTCCTGACAGTAATGCTCATCACAATGTTACACTCATGTGAACTGGCAAACCCTTGAGCTCCTGACAAACAATAACTCACTCCACACGTCTCTTAGCTGCTGCAAGGAGCTCTCAGTGCCCCCCGTCTCACACAGGATCATTCTTAGTAAATGTTAACACACCTTTCAGATGGACTGAGGAGGGTTTGGGTAGAAAAAACATGTTTATATGCAGGTTATTAACATTCTCAGATCCAGGTAATGTAACAAGCTTATATGCTGATTATTATCATGATCACATACAGGTTATTTAACTTTCTCAAATGCAGGTTATTAACATGTTCAATCAAACACACACACACATAGACACACACAGACACACACACAGACACACACGCTTAGGTTTGAGTGTTGAATGATCAAAGTGGGCATGTGGGAGCAGTAAGGTGATTAATGGAACATGTGTGCCAAAACTGCATATCCAGAATGTTTTCTACCATACAGACCAGTGGCAGTGCACAGCTGACTCACGTATCATGTGTGCATGCGCACGTCTATCTGTGTGTGTGTGTGTGTGTGTGTGTGTGTGTGCGCGCATGTTTTTTATGTGTGTTTGTCTGTGTGCATGTGTGTATGCATGCGATTGTGTGTGTGTACGTTTGTATGTGTGTTTGTGTGTGTGCATGTGTGTATGCATGCGATTGTGTGTGTGTGTGTGTATGTTTGTATGTGTGTTTGTGTGTCTGAGTTTATTTCCCACTGAGCAGCCTTTGGCTCGCTTGTGCAGTACAGCAGTTGTGCTGTGAATGCTTAAAGGTGTTATTGTATGTGTTTGGTCCAGATGCCTGAATGTGGAAATGTGTTCTTTTATGTATTATCATAGAATTGCCTGCATATCAGAGAAAGCAGGAATGGGTGTTTGATGTCTGCCTAAATGTGTAAGACAGGATTCTTTACCTCTCTCTTACGCTTCATCTCTTTATTATAACTCTGGTCCTCTCTCTTGCTCTCTCTTTTCCATCTGTCTGCCTGCCTGTCTCCCCCTTCCTTCTCTCTCTCTCTCTCTCTCTCTCTCTTTCTCTTTAGATCTTACCCTTTGGAATTTTGGAATGTAAAGGTTTCTATCTCAGTGGTAGGGACAGGGCTTGCAACTACTCCTTGATTTCTAATAAGACCCTGTCAACAGCAGAAAGATCTCTGTGGACTAAGAATTAAGTGCACATACACGCACCGACTTCAAACAACAGAGGGATGGAGAGAAAGAGAAATGACCACAGATTCGACCATTCTACCGCACTGAAGGGAAGCAGTCACCCTTAGCACACGCACTCAATGAGATTCATTAAAACCATCAGGGGGATCAATAAGGCAGATCCTTCATACAGACGCTCCTTCTGCGCTCCTCCAACGAGCCTGACTTCATTTTGTTTTTCTGGCAGCTAACGAGGCCTTTTCTGCCCAGGTGACGAGGAGGTGTGCTGCGGGGGGCGGGAGCGAGGAAGGAGGCGCAGCTGTGTGTTGCCTGAAAAACCCCAGGAGTGTAAAAGCCTCGTCGGTGGGTCACTGGAGCAGGCCTTGTTTACAGCGCCAGGATTTCCGTGGCCCATCCCTTGCCCAGACGCACCTCCGACAGAGATCCCCCGCACGCCTGGCCAATCTGGACTTTTCTCATGCCAAGAAATAGATGCAGTACTTCTGCTGAAGGCTGGTACAAAATAAAATCAATTGTGATTGCATTGGATGGAGAAACCCAGGTCCTGCTTCCTGAACTACAGCTTTCGTTACTATTCTACTCTCCAACCATTGCGCTCTCGCTCTCGCCTCCTCCCCTAATCACTGAGAAGGTGTAAGTGAGATCCAACTTTCTCTTTCAGAATCGCCTTCAAAGCTTAAATTGGCTTGAATATTTCTAGATCTCTGAGGAAGTACATGCTTACGTTGGAAGCTTTTGATCTGTGCTGCTGTCTTCACCTTTCTTACCAAGGAAACATTCCCAACTCCGGCATATGGAGTTCCAAAATAACTCTCCAATAAGAACGCCACATCAGAGTCACTTGTGGCGAGTCCTTGTGTGTGTGTGTGTGTGTGTGTGTGTGTGTGTGTGTGTGGGTGCTTTCCACCCCAACTGCACGGCTTGAACAGCAAACAAGAATCGGCTCAAGTTTTAAAATAAACAAACCCTGATGTCAAGAGCAATTCTCAGACCTCCTATTACAGCAGTTAAATATAACCGCCACGCGGTGCGCCAAACCTCAGCAGCCGTTTGATGTTGAGTCTCTTTGGCACCAGGCAGAGATGGCAGTGAACCAGAGCCCTCAAACCAAGGAGCAGAGCAGATCTAGTCCAGTGCCCCCACTCCCATATTCATTACTAACTCCACCCAACGCGCAGGGTGGCAGACCTGCAGCATACGCTTGCTGCTTCCTGTGTGATGCTCTCACTCCTCAAGAACGTTCCGTGAAGGAGCAGTGTGCAAAACTGCACCCATGTCGGCCAATTACGAGAATGAGGGTGGCTGGGGGATGAGCTCCAACAGCCTGTACGAAGTGGAAAACTGAGGCCATCGCTTTGTTATTCCCGCGCGCCAAAACGACTCACATCTGCATGCATACGCCGCTTCCGTAGGGTCTCCGATTTCCCTCCCCTGCATGTTAACCAAGAGCCAGCTGCCCTGCACAGCCATTGTCATGGAGATGATTTACACACCGCCTCAGTCCAGAGCCTCGCTGACAGAGAACTGAGGAAAGCTGGCAACTGGCCCTCAACCCCATGAGATACTTGAGGATTAACCACACATTCGTGGTCATGAACAAGAGTTGAAGAGCTGCTATCAGCTTTCACAGTGACAACATGGCCACCATTTACACAAACATGGAGGCAGACGCTTGAGAGCTCAGTAATGCTCAAATAATCACGCAGAAACAGTCTCGTTTAGTAAAAAGTTCCGCTCGGCTACATCTCCCGCGTTGCATCGACTCCTTGCGGCAATCTCAGCGAAAGCGCTGTGTGGCGAAGCTTCAGGGCTGAGGTTTTTCCAGCCTGTCTCTCCTCCCTTCGCGGGGTTGGCAATGGAAAGGCGGCCTGCTCCCTTTCCCTCTGTCATTAAGCGTAGTAGCAGCCAATCAGGTCAGCACTTAGCTGGTACAATCAAACGCTGATGTCTCAGTGCCTGGGGCACTTGCCACTACCCTTTGGTGCCTTTGAAAAAAAAGTGAGGACTGTCTTTCTCAGGAAGTGCACACTAGTCTTCTCTCTCTTAAGTAGGCTGTGCTGTACCTTAGGTTAGACATATACTGCCCAAGGGAAATGACTCAAATTGAATTGACAGAGAAAAGGAAATGTGGTTGCACTTTCATTGTTAAGAAAAGCTCACCGTGAACGGTTTACCATTTTGGGAGATAGCTTTAAGATGCTGTGCCTTTATGTGGATGAACTAGGCAAAGGGTGGTATATGAGACAGCTTTACATTCTCGAATCTGACTCCGAATCAAAAAGAACTCCAGCTGAAATGCATAAAACTAGCCATCACCCTCCCACCCCTCCAAGTCAATGAATCAATTCAACCTCCGTCCTGTACGCTCGCCTCTCCACTTGGGCTAAATTGGATCTCCATTCTCTAGCGGCCGCGCTGCTGTTATGGACACACGGCGTACGGGGAGCTGCCATATAATCACCCAGACGGCTCCAGGGAGGGCGTCAGAGCTCTGCGTGTGTTCCCTGTGATCCTGGTCGTCCGTGCACCTAACAACTGCTAATTACTCGCCGTCCTCCCTCCCTCTGAGGCCAGACCGACGAACCTCAGCAGCTGGGAGTACAACATCAGCACCAGGGATGAGAGGCTCCTCTCTGCTGCACTTCCCAGATGAGATTGGATAAGAGAGGAGTGTCTGCCACAACCACCTCTGTTAGGGGTAATTAGATCTAATGTGAGAGGGTGATGGGTGTTGTGGGAACAGGGAACAGTGGAAGTGTGAAGCTGCACAGTGAGTGTGTGCACACAGAGCCGACCAAACGCACGCAGACAAGACTGGATAAAAACAAAGATCAGACCTCAGTTGTGCTTGAATGATTAAACCAGCCACACCAGTGTCTGATACTGGCTCTGAAAACATAAAACAGTTCTACTGACCGTGAGTAACTCCTTATTAATGTACATTCACCACACTAAGCACATTATTAGAATCACTGTAACGAGCAGTAATGAGCAGTTTTACTTTGTTTAATTTTTTCCCCCTGCAATGTCACTGATCAGTTATTACAGAATTTTGTTCTGTGGATGGTGAAATGAGGATGAATGATGAAGAAACTGATCTAACGGCGTATGAAATCATTGTAATGAATCCAAAAACAATTCATAACCCCTTTTGATTTATTGAAAAGTCTTAAGAGACTTTTGGACTTTCTCAGATTAATTTATTCATAGTGTTGCATATTGGCACTTAGTGAAACAGATCCATTTAACTCCCAAAGAGAGAAGAGCAGGTATCATTAATAGTCTCCAGTCTTTGGGCAAACTAGGATCAGGGCAGAAAGAGAGAGAGAGAGAGAGAGAGAGAGAGTTTGCAGAGAGAAAGTGACGCCTGATCCAGATAAAATCACAACAACACAACAACACATACGACAGAGTGTCATATGTGCCTTAACCCCGGAACCTGAATGTTACACTGCAAACTGGGACTAAAGGCTCACGAGATGCAAGCTTTCCATCGTGTCTGTAGTATTTCTGTAGATCTTGCTTTCTTTCTCTTTCTGTCTTACTCTCTAACGCGCTCAAATATAATCATCATGGGTATATCTTCATAAACTGGTCAATAAACTTAAAGTGAATATTTCTAAGAAAGAAGAGAGCTATTTTGCAGTTTTACTTTAAATTTCATTGCACCCAGCCATGCCAAGAAGTGCTCATCAAATCAAAGCCTAACCTCCTGAAATAATAATGACTAAAAGCATTAGTGGAACTGATGATGCAGTACATAAGTGAATTAACGATAAGCCATTAAGACCCAGAGATCTGTCTCACTATTAAGCAGAGTCCCATTGCTCACTTCAGTGCTGTTTCCACGAGATCGTGAGCCCAGCCAATCTCAAGCTCGGAAGAGAGAGGCGTATGGAGGGAGAGCAGGGTGCAGAAACACAAGACGGAGACAAGAGGGGTGAGGTTCATCTTCAAGCTGAACTGTGAATATTCAATCGCACCTCTTTAGGCATATGGTTCATTTATCTAGAAAATTAACAAGCTTCTTTCACCAACATTAGAAGGCCATGCTTCAACCTGGCTCTCTCCTTTCTCTCCAGAGATGCAGAGCTGTGAGGAACACCATTGCTAAAAACCTCTCTAATATTGTGGTTTTGCAGCAGGGCTGCCTTATGTGATGTGCGTACTTGTCAAAGTGTTTTTGACATCACATATCAGCAACTGAGACACTAAACAAACATGGCAACTGAAAGGAAGAACATATGAACGACTCCACACTGATGCTGTGTACTGGTTGTATGACTTGTTTTTTTTTTTATTTGTTTGTGCAGTTACAGATTCTTTTTTACTCTTTTTTCTCTCTCTCTCACACACACACACACACACACACACACACACACACACACACACATACACATACACACACACACACACACACACACACACACACACATACACATACACACGCGCTCATGTGTGCGCGCATGTGTGCATACACACATACACACACACACACACACACACACTTTAATCCATTTATTGAATATGTTTTAACCAAGGGTATGGAGCTGGGTGAAGCTGAACAATGACACTACTGGCTTTTCTAAAAACTATGTTTTTTGCTCAATCCTCCTTGTAATACTTATTTTACGTTTTACAAGGTGACATGTAAGTGATTTGTTCTGGGATTTTGGGGGTAAATGCAGGTGGTAACACAATATCACTACAAGTACAATGTCTGGTTGGAAGCGGTGGGAACAAAGACTAAAGCAATGAGAAGGTTTACTACCATGCTGAAGCATGTGTTACTCTACAGTGACCCTAAACATTATACTGCCAGTATTCAAATCAAATTTGTCCTAAAGATGGATGGCCCTATTAGAGAAGCTCAGTTTAAATCCAGCTCCAGGCTCTGTTCTGAATTCCTTCACTTTTAATGATGAAGGATAATGTCTTGATTGAATTGTCTAGTCTATCATTCATCTTTGTGAAAAGCAGTCCAGCCTGGGTTCCCTCTGTCTCTCTCGCTCACAGACACACCCACTCTCCGTTAGACCAGAGTTAAAAGCAGCCATGTCATTGGCACATGAAAAACCTTGGATCTTGAAGAGCTTGAAGCTGATTCTTTGCTCTGAGTCACAGGCGTCCACTTTCCCAAAATGGATTCGGTGGAACGCCGTACACATGGCGAAGCCTCTTCCGGCCTTCCCTGTTGCCTTGTTAGGAGCTGACAAATGCAAACGAGAGGGAAACATCTGAAACACTGGGGTTTCCTATCAAACTTATTAAAACTGAAAAATGGCTCCCACTGAAACCAGCAACGTGGCGCCTCTGAAAACATTTGACCTGCACGGCAGTCGACTTAAAACATGCAAATCTCCTTAAAACTTTTTTTGCTAACTTTCTGCAGGCAACTTAAGGGAAGCTGTGTGTTGTTGCTCTTTGGTTTTCTTGACAGCACTTTATGGCTGCCAGATATACTCCGTGCCTCATGGATTATTTTGAGATGCTAGAAGCAACCCTAGCATGTACCAAGCCAAACCCATAGCAGAACCACAGTAATGACTAGGGTCTGTTGGTCGTTTGGTCGGCGCTGGCATGGGTGTCCTTGATCTCAGCCTGAACAAGGAAGAAGGACTAAAATAAGAGGAGCTGCACATGGAGCTGATTTGAGGTTTTCTTTGGCAGAACGTGGAGTGGAAAAGCTTTGGTCTGAACCTCATCACACAGCTCGGAGTCAGACCGGACCAATCGAAAAGAGCACAGCTTCGGGTGCAGCTTCAGTGTGGGAAGAGGTCATTTCTTCACACTTGACCACACAATTTCATCTATTACTGCTGTGAGTCGGCCTCTGGAAAGGGTCCTAGCTTTTTCATACCTTCATACGTTTAACTTATTACAGAACGCTGCTTAGCTTCCTGTGGTCTATCTGCTGGGGCTTTTGGGCAAATCCCTGCCTTGGTCTGCTGAATTATCCAGAAGCAGCTCAAAATTACAGTATCACTGTGCAAAAAAACATAAATTTGTTTTAAGTTTGTGTGCATTAAGCTTTGGGACGTTTTGCATGGGAATATGGAATGGATCTCATTATAATAATAGATGTGGTTCTTATGAGCTCATAGTGCCAGTCCTAGCTGTTCTAGTTCATCCCAACTGGCCCTGAGTTGGACAGGCCTGTCACCCGGCGAGATCAGGAATGTGTCGAGACACAGATAGGGAACGTTCTGATTGGCAAGATGTCACGAGTCTGAGCCTTCTGTGGAGTGGCCTCAGAGGGAACTAGAAGGGCATATCTATCTGACAGCCTTCAGCTTGATACAGAGGCATGAAAGCCTGTTTCTGCTCAGTGAGGGCCAGAGCACTGTTCTTAGTCTTTTCTTGTGGACTACCTTCAAGTGCTGAACCATTACCTGCACTGCCTTTTCACTTTGTGTAATTTATTCTCCCCCTCTCCATGGTTACCTCCCCATAGACACTGTTCCTGAAATAATCTGCTCGTCCTAAATCTACACCCCCAAGATGCTTGTAGATAGATGGCGGGTCACAGGAATCCAGAGTGTTTGGTGAAAGTGGAGCATGCTCCAAAACCCACCCTACAGTCCGCTGGAAGAGAAACGTGAAACAGTGCATCGCCGTGGCTGGGCTCCTAGCTATTTGCACGAAGGAACACATTCTGTTCTGACACCTCTAGTGGAACTCTTCCTCAGCTCCATGCCTCACTCTTAACGCATTAACCCTGAAAGACAGGTCTATCCCGGGCTGAGAAAAACCCTATCGATTTCATGTTTGCCACTTGTTTAAATTCTGCAGCCCTTTCTTTTGCTGATCTCCCTCTCCTGCTCTTTGGCTGCCGGTCGTTCTCATTTGTTCCCTCTGTGATTACTTTACTCGGCGCCCACGCTGTTACCCACTTCCCTTCAACTGTCAATCAGCCCCCTCCCTCCTCACCCTCCTCATCCTCCTGCCACGTGCGCTAAGTGTATGTGAAAGTCAACGAGGAAGGATACATCAGGGTGAACAGGATGGGAGATAATGACAGGCACATGCCACAGTTAACAGCCTGGCATCCTGGTGCCCCTGGCATGGCTGGAGCGGCGTGCTAATGTGCGCACTGCGGCGTAATGAGCATGGCGCGGATGTGCTCACATGGCGCGTGCCTGTATGTGTGTGTGTGCGGCAGGCTGAAGGAGTGATGCAGGAATCTCTCTGGGAAGATGAGGTTTACTCTGCTCTGCCCCACTGCTGACGAGTCCAGATGGTGCTCTCATTATGGAAATTACTGCAAAGTCTGAGTCCTGGGTTTCAAGGAAGAAAGCAGCTCATGATGTATGATCACTGTTGATCACCAAACACCAAAAAATCACGAAGACCTTTCTGTTGTACATAATGTACTAAAGCGTTCAGGTTACCACAGCTGCACTTACCCAAATACTTTATTTACACTCATTAGAAGAGCAGGCAAGTGTGTGATTCTTAGACTTAAGCTTAACGTTTAGAAAATAATTACTTGTACCCAAGCATATCCTCTCTACTCACTTTATCAGACCTAACTTGCAGATTGGCCAGTCACTTTCTTATAGGTACATTTTCTAGGTGTACAGTTTCACACTGTCACCCATCTATTGCCATGCAGAATTTGGCCAGTTCCTGACCACATGAGCACAGCTGACAGGATATTATTTTGGGTGCTGGAACTTTCTCAGCACCCCATTAACCCTGCCATGGTAGAGGCAGGTCTGTGGGAGTCGTGCTGGTGTGAGGACCTCTGAGACTGCAGAGGTACTGGAGTTTCTATACGTCATTATCATGGTTGGTTTGCAAGTGGCCCGCCACATAAAAGTATCTAACCAATAACATCTAGAGTAATGAGCTAATAAATACATGTTTCTAACTGGCATGTATACTCTACCAATGTACCAATGATTCATTATAATTAATAGGTATTGTGGTAATACTGAAAGATTCTGGGGTCCTGAAGGAAATAAATGGTCAAAAGAAACATCCATCTCTTTGGGCAGTTAAACAAAAGGGCATCTTACCTTGCTAACCTGTTACATAGATTACAGAAGGTAAATGTGCAGTTGAAAACCTCCTAATTAATTTCTGATTTATTCATTTTTGGAGAGGCTGCCACACCATTCTTTGCGTCGCTGAGTAGTGTGGGGGTGAGAGAAAGCTCGGGTGGGGGTGAGAGAAGGCTTGGGTGGGGGTGAGAGAAGGCTTGGGTGGGGGTGGAGGCCAAGGCATCAGACGGGGTTCTCCTGACTGCATGGCCTGTTTCCTGTGAGACCCTCCAGTCACAGAGCATGCTACACACCACCATGCCAAACCACCCTGTAGCTCTGATCAGATCATGTAACACCATCACCCCACGGATTTGGCACCTGAAGTCCGTTCACGCATAAAGCCTGGACAAGAAGATGATCACAGCAGGGTTTTCTCCTGCAGGTGCTGACAGAGGTAGGGGAGAGCCATGACTGCTGTGGGAGGACAGCGATGAGAAAGATGACAAGTGTGGTTATGATCAGTTACTGTCACAGAAAGCTGGAACTCATCACAGGAGTTGAGCGGTGTCCAATATCAAAGAGGCCATGCAGTGACATCCGTGAGTGACTAGGCTGGATGCTCATCACCCTCCAACTTTCACCGTGACCTGTCATGAACTACAGCTTCGCTTTCAACCCCATTCATCACAGCAGCTGATTTCACAAATCAAGTTTCATTCATTGCCAACACCCTGCAGCACCCTGGTTAAGAATCGCTTCAAGACACAGGATAGTTTAAGTGAGACCAGTCCACCAGTTCCCGCGTTAGTGGTATATGTCTTGTATCTCTGGAGGGCACCTGACAAGTGTAACCAGTTGGGGTGGTGGTCTTTCATGGGGGTTTTGTGCATCTATCTAACAAATGGACATAATCTGAATTTAAAATTAGAGTGAGCGGAAGGAAATAATCTCTTTCAAACATGGAAAATATGAAGCACATCCCATGTGTAAAGGGTGTGCATAAACGTTAAGAATACAGTACTTCGAATATGTGATAAAGAAGTAGAATTTATAACTTATAACAAACTTATAACAGCTCATTAACACGCAGACTAGGTCCTATAGATATGACTATGATATGAGTTGATTACGATTACGTTAGAAGTGTGTGAAAGCAGGCATGTATGAAAATGTCCATGTAAAACATAGTGTATGATTTATAATAACCATATAACCTCATCATCGTATGCCATTTTACTGACCTTTTTACTGACCTTTTGCACATGGGATACCAAGAACTGCACACATGAGTAATTCCTACGTAAACTGAAGATTATTAGGTATCCATCTTTGACGCAAGACAAATTATTGTTCGAGTGAGGGTGATGCGTCCTATAATATGAGCGGAGTCTTTTTCAACACAATTAAACTTTTTTTTTAATTATTAAAATAATTTTGGATTTCTGAATTAGCAAATACTATCTTAATCATTCTGTCATACATGCAAAACACTGTCGATTTAGAACAAACGAATGAGGTATTTTCATCTTTGTAATTCAATTTGTTGTAAATGCGTTTTTCTGTCCGAGTGAATCTTTTTGATACACAGCAACCCCCCCCTCCCGTTTACTCTCAAAATCCTGTACGCATCAAAACGCACTGACGGGTAATGTTTACGAGCGCTGTCTGTTAGACGCGTTCAGCCTGCGCTCAAAACAGAGGAAGTTTCATCTATTACACAAAACCGCTACTTCTGATAAACGCATACTGGTACTTACAAGACAGAACCGGGCAGGATATACCCGCTGCTACACTTGCTAAGTAAAATTCATTGTTCTCCTCATTACGATCAGTTATTACCTTTTTGCACACTATTACTACCTTTTTGCACATTATTCGGCAAAACGCTATATAACTTATATGTAAGGCAAAATATGTAACGTAGAAAGACTACATGTTAGTCCCGCGCACAGGATGGCTCCTGTGTGACTATATTTGTCAATTATGCCTGAAGTCGCGAAGATTCGTTGGGGGTAGGGGTGAAGAAAGACAGGATTCGCAAACTTAGATCCTCTACTGGAAGGATGCACGAAGTCAATCCATGAAAGGAACTAATTAAACACAGAATATTTGAGAAAAGCGATGCCTCGTTTTAGATTCGGCAGATGCATACCTCGACGGACGCGAGGCTTTGCACGAGACGCCTTTCTCCATAGCTGCTTCAGAAATAGTTATTAGTGTAAGACAGGAAACACTTACCACCCCCATGTCCATCTGCTCAGCCGTTAGAGAGGGCGCCGCACGAGCTTGGGATAAAAACCAAAGGACTGGAACAAGAATCATTTCAGGATAAATAATCCAAACGTTCCGTGCGAAATTCCACTTAAAAAAAATTTGAGACTTCATGCCCTCCACCCCTGGAACCCACGGTGTTCTCACACCGGGTTTGTATCACTGCATCCACCGTCTGTATCACCCAAATCCGGAGCCTTGAATCAGTTGATGGTAACGAGCCGATAAGGTAATTACCTCACTGTTGCGCGCAAACACGTGAAACACATATCATGTAGAACCGGTGTGCTAGGAATAACAACGAAAAAAAACCAAAAAACAATTAATCTTCTCCACTATTTATTTTTCTTCAAAACATGATCTTTGACTAATATTTGCCATCGTTGTTTAACAGTTTAATGAAAGTCTCTCCGAATAATGAATCGCCAGTAGCATTATTTTCCTTAGACAAGTTTTTAGACGTCAGTTGTGAACACGAGCAAGCGGCACCGAAGCAGACATCCCTTTGAAATTCAAGTCTGTTTCTGCAACATGGGTACAGCTCCCTCTCCTAAGCACATCGGTTCCCGACTGACGCGCGGGGAGCAAGATGAGAGGAACTTAGATCCTGTGAGGGAGGGGGAGTCGAAAAGCACCCGTCCAGTTGGAACGCTGATTCCCTATGATTCATAATGCGCGACCATTTACGTGAAAGAACTCGTTTATTTCATACTTTATTTAAACAAATAACTAGAAATCATTAATTAAATAACGAGGTTTTTGGTGCAACCATGTAAAGATGACAACAGCACCCGGGTGGCTGGGTGGGAGCTGGTGGTGTTTGCTGGAAGGTTTGGTATGAGGAAGATAAAATAAATCCCTTCTGCAACCTCAAACCAGCAGGCTGCAGTTTATTCCTTCCTGGTGGATCAGTATAATAAGACTGGCACAGATGTGCCACGTTGCACAGCCCTCATCAATACCCTGCACCAATGTCTGACGTAATATTAAAGCTTCACATTATAAATGTAAGAGAACCTTTTTGGACCATGCAGAACATGATCAATGTGCATCTGCACATTTATATCTTACCTATAAGGTCATCAAGGTTTATGATTAAACGCGAAGCAGTCAAGCAATATCAGTACGTTTATTCCTGTGAGTAATGCTATAAAATACTAGGGATAGACTAGGGAAAGAATTTTAGAGATTATCATGTTTCAACTGTTTCTCATTTTTCAGCATGTGAGTAGTTCAGAACTGTTATACATTAAAGTAGCGATGCTTTATCTACAATGTATCTCTGTGCAATGACAGGCATACAGAATGACCTCAGGAATGGTGGTGACAACTGGTGAAAAATGACCACCTGACACCACAGGGTACGGAATCACACCCAGACAGCAGAGGGGCGATGACTTCAGACTGCACATTATGAAGATCGGCAGTCAGGAATGGATGTTGCTGGTGGTGGTGTTTGCAGGATGAGCAGTATGGAAGACACAACTAACCGCATAACAGTGGGCTAAAGGGAGGTTGCTGGTAATCGTGGTAGTGCAGTGGTGTGAGGGAGGAGCTCTGCTAATCAACACACGCTCATGGGGGGGGCGGGGGGAGGAGACATCAGTATTATGTTTATTGGAGTGATAATTCAAACTGATTATAGCCCTCTCCCATGGTTCTCCATCATTAGGCGGTTTGCATTTGATATGCTGTGGCACCACTCAGATGCCAGAGAAGTAAACATAGTTTAAAGAAGAGCACTGGTGTAAGATGGCGTTGACGGGAATGAATTTGGTCAACATCATCCTTTCGCAGAACATCTGAGCATGAAAACTTTCATCTTAGATCTCTTTATAGTGAAGGAAACATGGCAGTGCACATATCTGTCTTTGCATGCTCTTCAAGCAGGAATAATGAATAATGAATAATTAATAATTAATAATGGTGTTTCCGAGCTGTGGAAAATATTATGTTAATTCTCACTCCTAAAAACATCAATATGCTAAAATGTTAGAACATCCCCATCTTACTGCTGGCAGCAGGAAGATCATGAAATGAATATTCAGGAGCAAATGATTAGGTCCTCTAGGTCTCTCAAGGCTAAACAGAACGATGGGATTTGCTGTTTCTCAGATTCTGGGGGATCCCTTTCCATTCGTGCTGTCTGTGAGGACTATTAACATTCAGGGCTGTTAACTGTTTTCCCTGGTTTATGAAAGGATGAGGTGACATTTTATGAAAAACGTGAATTATTTCATGCATCTTGCTAAAGATTTATTGGATTTTGGGCTAAGCATTTTAACTTTCTGCACATGTTTATGTACACACACATGTGGCTGCGCGCACACACCCTCTCTCTCTCTCTCTCTCTCACACACACACACACACACACATGAAGGTTTACTGCCTTCATCAACCCTTATGAAGTGTTGACATCTGTGAACTGAGAAAAGGGGTGATATGTTAACATTTCCAGAGAAAGAAATATAAAGCATAATCATCTTAAAAGCTTCCGGTATTAAGCACTCTACTGATAGGTGTTAAAGTCTAGGAGGTTCAGAATGTACCCAGTGAGTATCCAGTGGGAGTGAACTGACTCCCAATTAAATATACATATATTGCCAGGAGCAAAGTCCTTCAACTGAAAAGACTTTGTATGCCACTAAAATACTGAGGTGTTTTATTTTCTCTTTCTCATTACTGTGGGCTTTCAAAAGACATCACGGAGAAGCATTGCTTGTTTCAAAGACATGATCATCACAATTACCAAATCTCACAGCGCTCACCAAGGAGAAGTCTAGCATCTCTCCTGCTTTCTTTGAAATTATGTAATTATTTTTGTTTGTATTTATTGACATTTGAAGGAAAAGACAAACCAATAATGCAATTATACTTGTGAAGGTGTTGGAGGTGGGTAATGAAGTGCTGTTACAGCTGCGATTCATCTGTGCCCTCCAGCCCCCCACTGTTTGGTGTCCCAAGCTTGACTCAGTACAGGCGTGGTTCTTGCTGTACCAGACCACTGACCCTTCCACTGGGACTGACTCTGGTTGGCAAAAAGCTAAATGCAAGCACCAAGCATTTTAGCAGGGTTTGATTTTTTGCCACCTGTTAACAAGATTAAATGGATCCAGAAGAGTGACAGAAAAAGCTGTACAGGGTGCAGTGAAGAGGCCCAGGGTGTGTGCCAAAGTCTGCGCTGGTGCAAATGCCCACCCCGGCACCAATGTCAACCCTGGCACAAACACCAGCCCTCATGCAAACGCCGGCCCTCGTGCAATCGCCGGCCCTCGTGCAAACACCGGCCCTCGTGCAAACGCCAGCCCTCGCGCACAAGCTCGTTCCGGCTCTGCTACTCATCTGCAGCCCTGACAGATTTAGACAGATACGATGTTACTTTTGTTAAATTAGGAATAAAGGCAATGGTAAATTACCATGGTGAGCATGTACTTGTTCTGGCTTTGAAAAGGAGTCAGAGCCCTTGCTGGAGCACTTTTATGTTAAGTGATGGTGGCAAAGACTTAGTGATTTGGCAAAGAAGAGCAGGAAAAACTCATTTAAAAAAATCTAAACCCATGTGTAGAGGGAAAAATATAAATGAATATTACAATCGCACATTAATTAGCATTTAAACTGCTGACTCAGAACTGTAAGAGCTGTCGTGAAGGAGACCATACCTCACATATTAAACCCAACAAAATCAATGACACAGCAGTCTCATCCTTTTAAAGCTGCTTCACTCTGTCTCTGGAGAAGCTGTCTGGAATTTGGCTTACGTACTTATATCAGATCTGTATAAGCCCTAATCTAAAATTCTAAAACTGGTCGCTTATTCTGAATGGTGTGTGTGTGTGTGTGTGTGTGTGTATGTGTAAGAACTAGAGAGGTTGTTTTCAGGTCTTTGTTTATCATGCTGAGTTTTTTACCCCAACATTCTATAGCTCAACATTGAGAGCACCAGCATGCTCTAAGAGAATTCCCCTCAGCCAGGATAAGACTAGAGAAAAGCAGACAGAGATGGCAACTGGGCATTAATTAAACTCTCTGGTCCCACTCCACATCTCAGGCTGTGCACTTGTCTGTGAAAATGAATTGAGTTTTACAGAACGCGCATTTGATGATGTGAGTTCAGCATCGTGAAAGCAAGGCATTGTGACGGCCATGTTGGAAACTGATGAGATCATAAAGGCATGTTTGAGTTGACATGTCTCTCTTCACTGTACTGACTTTGTTCATAAACAGATGTCAAGTAGTACTGAGCACTGGAAAATGCAATACGAAGAAGAAGACGTTTCAAGTAGGTGAGCATCAGTACTGCAATGGCTGTCTCTGTTAATAAAATGTCCCCCTGTGTTTTTCATTCAAAGGACGGATACTTTCTCTTAAAACACCTGGCTCTCAATCACTGTCTTTGGGATTTTCGGACGTGCTGTGAAGAGCATCTGGTTATGAAGAGGTCAGGGTCAGTTTCACACAATCCACACAGTTATGGCACCACAGGCTGTGCATCATGAGCGGGAGCCTCTGCAAGTATGTGTGTAGTCAGAGTGATTCAGGAAAATGCCCTGTTGTCAAGGGCCAATTCCCCAGGCTGCAGGCTCCTTGCTGTTCTCTTAGCGTTGGAGTCGCCCAGGAGGGGTTTCCACTCAGTCCTGCTCACTGCTGATGGCCACTGTAAATGTTACGTGTATGACATTCAGAAGTTATAATGTAATAAAACAGACAGAATGACTAACAGACGGAATGACTAATGATGTGAAGCAATGATCCATAAGTGATGCACCAAAGTAGCAACATCTGAGAAGAAACAGGAAGCAGGTTTTCAGGTGGAGACAAGGACTGGATCTGCTCATTGTGTTTGGATCTTTGATTCTTAATTGCTTTCTTTTTCAGTGCTCTTCAGAAGATTTTGTGTATTGACATTTCAGAAAGAGAGTAAAAAATACATTGTCAGGATGCATCGGATTGGATTAGACATGTCTGTGTGGAGCCGGGGTGAGGCCGACAGGATTGTTTGCAACAGGACAGCTTCTGATTTATGGCTGTGGTGTACATCTCTCCAGTTCTCCTCAAAGTCACCCTTTAACCTGCCTCTGATTACATGCCAAGCAGATAATACCAATTGAGCAGATAGGAAAGCAGAGGGCCTTCAGATCCCTGGTTCACAACACTGGAGTTGCCATTGAGAATGACTGCACAATCACTACTAAGAATTTCACATTATCGCTTATAGCTGTGTTGATAACCCCCATTTGGCCAAGGTCTGAGACAAGATGGTAAGGCCTCAGGTTAGATCTGTCCTTCAACATTACCTGCCTTTGAGTTAATGAAAGGCCTCCACTGGTAGTGACGTCCTATGGCATCTATCTATATATA
>JAOXYF010000003.1:21917133-21934610 GCA_028565775.1 Sternarchorhynchus goeldii
ATACACACCTGTGTCTAGAGTCTGCAGATCTGGAGAACGAGACATTGTTACAAACGTCTGTCATCACAAGAGAAGCTTCACCACTGCGTTTCAGACTCAGGTGCTGTTTCAGAAATGATAACTTTTTTCCACTGGACAAGAATGCACAACACAAACCACATTCATACTGCTTTTATTACAGTGCTGGATAAACACACATACACACACACACTTACAATCAAACTACTTCTACCTTCTGACCAAAATGGTATCTAGATGGTTGTGTTCTGTTCAGGAATCTAATGCACAAATGATGAATGACCTGCCTTTCAGTAACATCTTTCAATGCAATGCAGACAGTGATGCACATCAAAATGTGTAAATGTGTTCACAGATCAAAGAATTGATCAATCAATAAATCAATCAAAGTCTCTAATGCGTCACTCAAACTAAATTGAAGGAGACCTTAACGAATGAACCGATTAATACATCACAAAGATTCAAACTGTAAAAACCACTAACAAACCTCCAACAGCTAAGAAAGACTCTTTGTGATTTTGCTAATCGATTAAATTAACCTTCCAACAAAGGAAGTGCAAATTAACACTGATGAATGCAGCGGCGTTGAAGTGTAACAAGATTTTCTCCCTCATTTTAAAGATAAGGATATCTTATAATAGCTTAAAAATTACTTAATCTACACTCACCAGTCCATTTATCAGAAGCATACACTTTACTGGAAACCCAGGTGCAGAGTATGAGACCTTAGCTCATCTGTTGCAGAGGGTGTGTTAGCCATATTCTACACTCACCTTGCCAGGCTTGTTTGGGCGGTGCTTCTGCGGTTGAGATTGACCATACTCCAGCCATTTATCAGTGGAACGTTACTCATGTGAAGACACGAGCATTACTGCACTGCTACATACGTGTGTTCCACAACTAGCTCAGCACCAATAGTTAGACCTTTTGTGTCAGTGTTAATGCTGTGGTTAGAACGTTCAGCCATCCAAGTACTGATCCGCGGTGGTTATGTAGCTTCAGTAGTTGTGTATGTGTCTATGAGTGTCTATTAGACTCCAAACTAGGAACACACTCTTTGCACCAAAACATATATTTGCAGCATTGAGAATGATGATCCTAAGCTACCCAAGTAACGAAATCTTACAGGTTGTCTGCCCTGACTTGAAGTAACATTAGCTCATTATGGAGGCAGATTTTATTTTACAACACTGATGATTTGCCATTCATAATATGTCCGTGTGATGAGACGGCAATCTGGCATGGGGAAATTAAAAGTGTGGTGAGACACACATTCAAATGTGTTAGATGATACCTGTCCTCTACTGGCCTTTGCACACCCAGCCCAATATATAATCTTGCCTTGGCTGGGAAATCTTTCTGTACCAAACTCATCTTAGAGATTGGATGCTTAAAACTCTATGTATGACACCCATATGTGTCTGTCACTTGGAACATATTGTGGGTGCTCTCTTTAATTACCCGTGGGCATCTCCTAGTGACATACACTTGTGTGCAGCACAGATTGTCTTCCAATTCCATTTCTGTGTCGAGGGATCTATGAGTGTGTGTATATGAGTGTCTATGTGTGTTTATGTTTTAGTGTTTATGTACACCTCTGTTTGCATATGTTTGCACGTGTCTGCTGTTTAGCATTGCTTGGGGTCTACTGCAGAGAAATGGGGAGTTTGTGGCTTGACAGATAACAAACAGCCTTGCCACAAGGGATGGGGGAAACGAATGCATCTTGGGAATTGATGCCAAAGTCCCCACCCACTCACCGCATCCCACAATCATTATAAGAATTCATCAGCACTGCAGGTCATGCAGCATCTAAAAAGGATGGTACAAACAAGTTTATACTCCAGCATTCGATTGGCACGAAAGGAAAAATTTAAAAACGTGGCTTAGAGAGAAAATAAATTCTGTCTGTGTACACATGAAAATATGAACACCTAAGACACATAAAAGGATCCTCTACACATCGTTTTTGTTATAACAATCAAACTTTCAGGGTTAGAGCAAAAGTCACCTTTTGTGCCTGGTCTTCAGAATTCTGTTTGCTGCCTGCCTGTATCAGTAGTGCTGTCTCGCACATTGTATTGATGGCTCACTAACGACTCACCAAATAATGGGGGAGTTAGAAGCAGACAATTATTGGTATCTTAGCTTGCATCATGGCATGGGGTAGAAATGAGGCCATGGCCCATACCACTGAGGCCAATTAAGACGGGATAATTTTAGACACTAACACTGGAAAAAAAAAAAAAACTTACTTGCAGAGTTAATAGGTTTTTAGTTACTCAGCTAATTACTGGCATAAAGTCTCCTTAGACTACTAGAGTTTTTAGGCCGGAGGTATGGTTAAAAAAAGAAGTCTAATTATGTCAACACTCTGGGTTTTGGCACCAAATGTGAGGCTGAATTGAGGACAAATTCCATCGATATCTAACATTATTCCCTCTCTCTAATTTCCTTTTCCCCAGAATGTAGTCGTCATCAACCTCCTACTGGAAGGCAGTGTAAAACTTACCTTTTTAAAAGGAGTTCATGTTCCTTGTTTAAGATTGTTTTCAAGTTTTGAGCTGCTGTGGAGCAGGACATGAAGGTGAGGAATTTTGTAGCCTGAGTAGATATTCTGCTCGTCACCGGAGAGCAAGACAGCGCCCCCTAGAGGCCAGGAGCTCTGAGCTGGAAGATGCTGTTCCGATACCTTTATTTTCTGTGGTGGCTTATCTACCCCAGGCTGTTGCCGTAGCAGGGCCACTGTTGCCTGTGGTTCCTCATGAATGGTAATTATTTGCTGTAATGAACTAGTGGCTGGAACTCTTTTTAGATCACTGCTCAGTCTGGCCATCTAATTAAAAGTGCATTTCCTAATGGTTTTAATTAATTCAAAGTCTCCCTGGTGAAATTATCAAGTGAAACGCAATGTCATCTTCTGAACGTGAGTCTGTGCTCCAACTTTTAAAAACAAATGACCAAAGTCTGATGCTCTTTTAATTATGAGATACAATAATTGCCTGCAAGACCCATTAGCATTAAATGCCTTCAACAAAAACCTTAGAATAGGAGCACCTTGGCACACTTCATATTTATTGGGATGAGTGATACAGATTCATGAGCCACTTTATTAGAAACCATGTCAGTGTTAATGCTGTGCTGAGAATGTTCCTTCCAGTGATATTCAATCCGGAGTTGTCCTGTGGTCAGCACTGAACAGCTCTGCAGACAAATTGGACATGCCAAGCAGAGTGGCTCAGGACCATACCTGTACACCTATAAAATACATCTATAAAATAGGAGCCACCTAATACAGTGTAGATGACAGGCAGGTGATTCTATTAAACTGGGTGGTGAAGGTACACAATTAGCTTCCTTAGAAAAAAAAGCATACCAAACCAAACCCCAGGTCCCTGATTAAATAGCTTTCAATAATTCATTTAGATGTTAAAGCTGAAAAACATAATTTATAATGTCTGTGCAGCAGAATTCCTAAGCTCTGGTCCCAGAGGTAGATAGAGTTGGCAAAACTGTACTTATGTAAGTAAAATAACTGTTACTTTAGAAAAATAATGACTCAAGTACAAATTTGAGTAGGGGGTAAAAGGATCACATCAAAAACACAATGACCTGCATGTAAGTGCCTACATACCACATCTAGAAGCAGAAGAACTGAAGTTATCTCAGCTTTTATTGTTTTCTTATTACAATACCTTTGAGCAATAATAAGATGAATAAGTGCAACTATGCAAAAAGTGCTTAATTTAAGAATTTTGATTTAAATTAACATCAAAAAGAAAACTCCCTTACATTTTCAAATTGCTAAATGTAACTGAGCAAATGTGACTAGTTAATACCTATTTTTGCTTAGTTCTGCAGGGCAGCGGCACTGAACAGTAGACTGCTTCCATATTTTAACATGTCTGACTAATCTCTTGAAAGACTGGATAATTAGCTGATGGATTGATTTGGGTATAAGAGCAAAGAAACCCACTAAATGATGCCCTGCTGTGGACTCAAGCACTTGTGTTTGAGAATGTGACTGTCCTTAGGATTTAGGAGGCTGTCCTTAGTGTTTAGGGGGATGTCCTTACTGTTTAGGAGGGTGTGCTTAGCTGGTAGGAGGCTTGTTGCTGTGTAATTCTAGCTCTGAGAGATTTGCATAATCAGTGCCTTGCCACAGTTCCTACTGAGCTGAAACATAAAACAAGCTAATAGTTATGAGGGGTACCGAGCTTGAAACCCTATAATCGATAAAACAGGTAATAGTGCAACCCAACCCTAGATGGTGAGTGTTATACGAGTTACTTGGCCCACGTATAGCTTAGTGTTACAATTTAGGAAGCAGTAAGCTCATTAAAGTCTAATGGAAGCGTTTATTCAGTGTTTCTATGCTGAGCTTGGTGGCACTTGGCCATATGAGCAGAATGTTGAAATCTCCTCCAGATCTCACAGGCTCGCTTACATATGCTGATGATCTGATAAGAAGAGAAGAGTTCCTACAGGGACAAGTTCCTCAAGCCTGCTCTGAGTGCCTGTCTCTGGAACACAGACACATCAAAAGCTGCAGACACACACCAGAGCTTCCTGGACCTACTCACAGGCAGTTTGTTTAACTAAACAATTAGAATGTCACAGGGCCAGTCCTTCTGAGACCCTGGAGAGAGAGTGGACAGGGAATCTTATTAGAAGTGTAAAACAGCCTCTGGCACTTTTGAAGGGGCTAAATTTCCAACGAGTTAAATCTGGCTCATTCAGATGGGCCTACAGTCTCTTGTGTTTATAATGAGATCAATTTGGCTTCAGTTCCTTACCAATAATCTTTGTATAAACATTCACGAACCGCATGCCTGAATGTATCAAGTTTCTTTTTAGGCTTCACTTAGTGACAGGCTGTTTATACAAATATGCACCCCAATTGAAAGCAATGCTTTTCTATAATGCACCATATTGGAAAAATACTCTGGAATGCAGACATGTAATCGGAACTGAACATTGTGTGGTTCTATATCAGGGTATATCTGCTTTACTGCTTTATTACTAGTGCTGAAGCCAGTCTGCATAGTCACAGGTCACGCAGAGCCACTCACAACTGTGCAGTCCTGTTAGAATAAGAAAGGGACTTCATTTTGACATGCCATTCTTTTTAATAAACACAAGTTATTACTCTGTGATGACTCTTTCTCCATCTGGGCACCCACAGGGAAAGCCACAATGAGAGATTGCAGGGCGGAAGTCTGAGACAAAAATCAATGCCATGGTTTTACCTAATCAGTTTGAGTGAGATTTTACACAAGATACTGGTAGCCTGAAACGTTTATTCAGTAGGTGTTTTTTTTTTTCTTTCTTACCGTGGACACAGACATATTTAGTCATTATTCTTAATATATTTTACAGGACTGTGTACGTTTGAAATGTTTCGGCAAAAGTTT
This sequence comes from Sternarchorhynchus goeldii, assembly GCA_028565775.1. Lineage (NCBI taxonomy): Eukaryota > Metazoa > Chordata > Actinopteri > Gymnotiformes > Apteronotidae > Sternarchorhynchus > Sternarchorhynchus goeldii. The sequence goes on from JAOXYF010000003.1 coordinate 21,922,566, forward strand.
TGTAATGCAAACTGCTCTGTAAATCACAGACACAATGTACCATCATAGTTTTTCACATTCAAATAGGGGACATCACTTACACAACAAAACACAGATGGAAAAAGGAGAACAAATAGGAAATTTATAGAAACTATTTATAGCTTTTCCCTGGTTTAAACTCACTTGCAGCTTTTCTTAATGTTTATATTGAAACAAAAGAATGTTTGTGTGTGTATGAGAGAGAGAGAGAGAGAGAGAGAGAGAGAGAGAGAGAGACAAACTCTGGGAAAGAAACATGGAAGGTAAATGAGAGAAGCAACGTGGGAGAGCTGATTTGCTCCCATACAGGGCATCTCTTTGTCCACTATTAGAAGCCTTGGTGTGTGCCAGTCATTTATCAGAGTTTGGAGTTGTTACAATGGCTACACGTTTCCCCGTAAGACAACGGCAGTGTTGTGCACTTTTATAATTAGAACGATCCCCTGCGGCGAGCCAGAATTTGAGTGGATCAGATTTACTGCCGCCTGCAATCGTAGCTTTTAGTGCCTCTGCGGTGCTACAGCTGAGAGATAAATAGCGTTGCGAATCAGACCCACGTTTTAATCACTCGCACTGCCAGGCAGAGCGCACCCACAATTTAAGGACCCCGGCGGTAACTGCACATCAAGCGTCACCCGCAGGCAGGCAACGCAACGCCGTCTGGAGTCGTTAAACTGCGCCGCACAGGTGGGATAACGCCGGCGTTTTTCATTCTGTGCAAGTGCCGTGCGTCGCTCACCGCTACCTTTGTTTGAAGCGGCAGCACAGCAGAGTGGCCCGGTATCACCGCACTGGGGTTATATCAGTGGCCTTCTCAGTGTGCGGAGATATGCGGAGCTGACAGGTTGGGAGTTCTCGTGACGGGTCGGGAGTTCCCGTTGTGAGAGGCATGCTGTCGGCATGCCTGCACCTCCTGGATATGTCGGAAACCTGAGTCAGGCCACACACAGAGACGCACCGGTGAACCACTCCATCTGACTCAGCCTTCTTCTCTGAAATGCACATTTATACTTATTCCATTTGAAAACTCACCGCCATTTCTGCAGATGAACTGGGTGGTCGGTTTAGCAACGTGACAAAATATTCTGTCAATTTTTCGAGTGCAGCTTGGGGCTTACTGGAGCAGGAAGAATATCAATTCTAATCAGTTTAACGATTAGTGTGCACAAATCTTCATGAGGATTAATGTAGACAAATGGGGACCCACTGACATTCGCATTTCTCATTCTAACTTGATTATCTTTCTTCTTCAGTGCCGTGACTTCAATGCAACTGTCCATTCACCGTTTCCTTTCCAATCCTCTTCTGTCCAAACACTTTGGTACATTGCTGAGTAATGGAAGCGAGAGGAAGCATTACTATCCTCACTGGCTCCTCCCACCCCTCTCATAAAACCTTACGCCCTCGTCCTCCTCTTTGCCCCCAGATCCATTTGGCTAATAAGTCCAGGCTCAAACGTGACACAGTACCACCAACCCCAGATGGATGACTGACAAAGTCCAGGGCATGCTTCGGTTACCACGCCCACCCACATGCTCCCTCAATAAGGGACCAGACAAGAGAGAGAGAGAGTCCTTATTTATGGATCCCAGTGGACGGGCTGCGTAAACCTTTCAAAGCACTCCATTAATTATCCCCTGGATCAGTGTGGGAAGCTTTCTCCCTTGATTACTGAGCCTCGGTCTGTGGCAGAACGACCAGACCAAAGATGGAATGAAGTGACAGGTTTCGGCTTTTCTCTGGCTTGGTCGTGTCCCGAGGTCTTTAGGTGGCCCTCATCAGAGCTGCTGTTGCTCTGTGCTAGCAAACATCACCCAGCCACACACACGGCCGCCTGAGTAAATCGAAGGACTCACGGATCTGTCCCATATTCAGGGACAACCATGAGCAGTCCCATGTGATGTTTGCCAACTTTAACTGCACCTCCCACTCTCCTAGGAACCCTGGGTGCTTCCTTTTGAGATGGCATGTAATTTTTCACATGAAAGGAGTGTAGATACAGATATTCCCTTAGAAACCAACTGCAACCATCAACTCTTGGACGAAGCATCCCTCGTTCAGAGGCAGTTAGGACTCCAAAGGAATGGAAGTGCAAGGAAATGAGGATGTTATTGTCAAGCTCCTTTAGACTGAAAATGCTTCCTTCACCCCAAGATTATTATTAGTATTAGTGGTAGTGGAAGTACCTAACCATGAGGGTAGAAGAGTGTGTGTAGTGGAAATGGTGGAAATGTGTGAGCAACTGCAAATGTGTGCGCATCTGACAATCCTCCATTCTTGCCTCCACTTCCCACGATGCTTTGCAGCTTTAAGGTTGCCAGCCATCCAATGAGTCGGCTGCATTTTTTTCATGTTTCTCAATTTTGCATTTATTTATTTTCTTCAAACAAAGTTCCTTGAGGCTTACATGTAAGGGAACGTTCGTGCTTAGCGACTAGCAAAACCACTGAAGTGAGTAATTTATGCCAGAGTCGTAACTAGCTGAACTCTAATTAGTCCATTTTCATCAGTTTGGCATGGGATGAAAACAGATGGTTTACATGACAAAGTTAATGTGGATTTAACTAATCCTGCTTCCTTGAGCAGCAGGCCAATTAAAACCACACTAAGCTGACAATGAGAAGGAGAAAGGTTGAAAAAAGAGAGAAAACAAATGAGCAACAGATAGGTTTAATTGAGCTGATATGCAAAGGGAAAATGAATTAAAAATCCGGAAGAGAGCAAAGATGCTCAGAGAGAGAGAGAGAGAGAGAGAGAGAGAGAGAGAGAGACAGACTAAGAGAGAGACAGAGAGAGGGGGGACCTTATCCTCTGATAGGAAATTCACACTTAAACATTGTACTACAGGGCAAAAGGAGCTCACTGACCTTTTAATATCAGAAGAAACAAAGAGGTCACATTCATGTGATGAGACCAAGAACATCTCACCTAAATCAAAAAGGGATCTGCACCTATAGACAAGAGCCATTCAGCTGCATCCAGCAAGTTAATGATGGACAGCTCAAAGAGCAAGACCTGGGCATGGTGGAGAGGATCAGTCCGGCAGCTTCCTTTCTCTGGGCTGCCTTTACATAGAAATGACAAAAATAGAAGTAAAACTTCTGGCTCATTGTTATAGTATAAGTACTTGATCAAAAAATTGCCAAAGTAATAATTCAGTATTTAATTCAGCAATCATTAGTTTGGTGACATTGGGCACAAAGCATGATACATGAACGAGGAAAGTAATGTGTAAAAAATACTGAGCGTTTAGATGCTCAGTGAAGATCACTAATATAAAAACGATGTTTTTTGCAGGTAAGAGTCATTTTTTGACTCTTTGTTACATCCCAGTTTAAAATAGGAGAGGAAGAATAAAGTGAGGCAGTGGTAGAGGAAGTAGCAGCTCAGCCTCAGTGACTGGAACAAGATGCAACCAAAAGACAACAACAACAACAAAAGTCTTCATTTCAAATACATTTCATTTGTATGAGCATCAATATGATCACATGACTTTATGGTAACCTGGTCCAAAATAACCAACAAACAATGCTAGAAATACATCAATGTACCTAACATGAGAACAACGAAAGAAATAAACCCCAAATCATACTCATACAACATATAAAACACACACAAAAAGTCACCTCTACCCGACTTGTACTAGTGACGTGTAAATGTTTATAAAACGCTCAATAACAACACAAGGGAAGATCCACATTTCCAAAATGGGGGTGTACAAAAAACCGAGCTACCCTAAGTAGACAAGCTGGATGACTGAAGGGCGCTCTTCTCCCACATGCTCCATCTGCGGAGTGTTCAGCTTTCAAACATTACACCCACGAGCGTTGCCAATCAACCATGTGGGTGGGATAGATCCATCATCCAATCACCAAGACTCATGAAACACACATACACACACACACATGAAGCCTGACAGACAAAAACAAAAAAACATAACTAGCTTGCAAGCAAGATTTTTAATAGTACTTGAACTGTGGTCATGTGACCTGGACTGCTCTTCATCTGTATAGAAAAAAGCATCACTCCTCTCTCAGATTATTATTATCAACAAACAAAGAGTGTGCAGCCTTACTACAATATACAGTATACAATAATATACAGTAGCAGTAAATTGCAGTAAGGAAAACATTTGAGATCACCCCCAAGCTTCTATGGCTAGAACAAAATTTCTTATCAAATTTGTGGGCAACTGCTTCAACTGTAGTTTTACTACTTGGTAGGAAACCCATAGGACAATAAACTGTGGTTGTCTAAGTTATTTGTCAGCTTGGCTTATCTTAAAAACACACATACAGAAAATGATTTGTTATTGTAAATATAAAAACAAAACAATAATGTGGTATGCTTTTCAGAGATTCAGTGCTTAGAGAGACTGGACACTTTGATCCAGTGAAGATCCATCTCTTCAATTAAAGGAATACTGCAACAACAGAGGGAGTCCTGAGAGGTTCTGGTGGCAGCTGTGGAGAAACCGATAGAAGATGGTGAGATTTATGTACTGTGAGCTTAGCAGAGTAAGGAAAAGGCAATAAGTCATCATAAAACTGGGCAAACAGGCCAGCAGGCAATTCCATATTAAAAACCTCAAATGCTTGAAACTGGGTCTAATAACGAGGAACACTTGAAAAAAAAAACCTTAGAAATCAAGCACAGAGGCATATTATTGCATACGCAAAACATCTGTGTCAGGAGGTGAACGTGGCCAGGGTAAATGCACAGGACAAAATAGGCTAAAGAACCACTAGCTGGCGTGAGTTGAAGAGTGGGGCAGGTATGAAGCTGGGTGGAGTTGTAGGGGCAAATCTAGCAACTACAAAGTGAAAATAAGCTCTCAAGCTTTATTTACTTTTAGTGAGTGTGCAGTAGAATTTTACATATATTTTAATCGTGGAATAAATTTAGCATTGTATAAATGAATATATTCAGCTAAAAAAACACAGCAGTGTATTTTCAGCAATTGAAAAAGCCCTGGTTCCTGGTACACCATTTAGAACAGAGCAACCCTCCTCCTGGAAAGCTAGTTTCCTGCAGAGTTGGCACCAACGCAACCCTAGCACACCAGAGTCAGCTAATTACTACCTTCAAAGCTTTTTTATTTGTTGAATGTGATTATATTAGATGTGGGTTGGCGCTAAATGCCACAGGAAGGGTTGGAGATCCCTGATTTAGAACATTTATGGACACATGAGAAATTATTAAAAGATAGTCATAATCTCCGTTACCGTTTTCCTCTGTCGGGATTACGTGCTACTCCACAAAACCAGTCTCTCAAACCTCACAGTTTGTTCTCTCAGGAATGCAAAGTAAACTATGGTCATTGCGATCCTCTGATTTTCTTCATTATGGTTTGATTGCATTAACATTTGAAACAGGAATCATATCAGCAAAATTCAGTACACTGCTCGTTGTTATGAAATACTGAATGCAGTACACCTGATGCTAGCAGGCAACGGCGTGAGGGACAATAGAGTTTAATGATAATCATTCTCTTTTGGATATATTTTTTTTGTCTCTGAGTTCCCATGACATGGAGTGTGGGAAGATAAAGAAGGATAATAAACAGAAATATCCTTGGTAATGAAGTACTGAACCATTGTTACCTTCACCTCTCACAGCCTTTCATGTCTGTCTCTCTTTTCTGAGAAATTATGCAAACATTTAAAATAAAATAAAATTAAGAGATGCAAACTGATGTTTTCTTTCGTTTTTTTCCATGCCACATCCAAGGCGATAATAACTATGTAGCTGTTTTCTGTGTAAATTTTACCCTTCTGGGTTACTTGATAGGATACGGCTATATTTATGAAAATAGCCACAGTTAAAAATTTTAAATGTAGGCCTCCATCTTAAATTTCTTCCAGATTACCTCCTTTTTCAATCACTTGTTTGAAGGCATGTCAAAGTTACAATGTAGAAAATAATTAAGAACTTTATTATTATGGTTGTGTAAAATCAAGTAGTTAAGTACCAGTATAACTACACACTCCTGTACATGATCTCAGCATCTCTCCTTCACATCTAACTGAAGCAAAAAATGTCAGCTTTCAATTCATTCCTTCACGATGAACTGCCATGAGTAAGGGGTTTGTTGGCAGCATGCAGTGAAGCTGTTCAGTTACTTGTAGGTGCTGACCCACACCATCCACTTCAAATTAGAGCACATCCCTTCCCCATTGGTGGGTAAGTGCATGGCCAGAAAATCTCTTATGCCATTTTAGCTATTGGCAAGGTGTTCTCTTTAAATCCCACTGGCTTCCCTTCCCGCAAATATAGTGGCACCATCTTTTGCAATTCAATTCATGTCTGGCTTGACAAAATCAAGGAATGTATATCATCTGAATGTATTCAGATGCAAGGACCCAAACTCACTGACCCTTATACAGTACCAGCTCGTATATGGTCAGAAAAGCCACATAAAGCGTTGCGCAGCGTAAACAGTAGAAATACAAGCAAGCTTTAGAGTATATTGGCAGTTTGGGGGTTCAGGTTCTTCCACGTTGAACTTCTGCCATCAGACTTCGGACTGATCTTGTGTTGATCTTGACCATCTTCTCTACTGTAAGGTGAAAGTTGCGGTACATCCCCCTCGATCCACTGTGGAAGTCAGTGGATGCTGACATATGACCTTCCTGGTTTTCAGCCTGCAGTGAAAACAGTGTGACTTATAGGGGTGACCTGGCTTCAAACTCACCCAACCTGAGCATAAACAGCTGGAGTCACGTTATGACTAGCCATGCCTAATGTGTCTCTCTCTTTTTTTTTTTTAAACTATGTTGATTTAGATGGAGACACCAGAACATTGATCTTTGACGGCTGTGCCACCATCATGACTATGTTCAAAACACTACAACCTTCTAACTGCTTACTGATGTTTTGCTATTAAACGAACCTGATTCCATTTGCTGTGCTGCATCCCATGTAATGTGCTCTGTGGGAGGTAATAATGAATGTATTTTTGTGTCATTCCAACAATCCCCTGCGATTTTGGGATGGAACAGAGGCGTTTTGTGTTGATGCAGAAACTTGGTGCTTACATCCTTGCATTTGAAATTCAGAAAACAAATGTATTCATGTCTCGAGGAGCTGAGGCTGAGTCTTTAGGGAAATGGAACACAAGCCTTCAGCCCCATGGGAAGCAGGAACCGCATCGCTTGACTCACTCACTGCTTCCTTTTGCATGGCTCTTTAAAGAACAGAGATCTCAAAGTGTTCCTCTGTGACGTGGAAATGCAGAGATGGCTTTTGGTGATAACACCAGCAGAGAACTCTCCTGCGTCTGGGGAATTTGGTCACAAAGCTCTGTCCACTAACAATAGTTATATCTGCACACCAGCCTTGATAACCTGCTTTATTTCATAAGTTTCAGATACATTTGTAAGAAACATTTCAGTAGATAGTTCATCCCGGTTAAAAAAAAAAAACCCAACAACACAATGAGGACAGGAGGGCTTTCAAAGCTTTCAGTAACTCACAAAATGCAGTGAAACTTTTTTCCTCTTTACTAATTAGCTACTCGAACCAATAAATACATTTACAGCACTGTGAGATAAAAAGTGAGGAGAACATTTGTTTGGTGAGTTGTGAAGTGTATGAAAACAAGCCAAATGATCCGCACACAAAGCAAATTTCTCAAGCTTCAAGGCCAAAACCATTCCAAAATTTGCTAGAGACAAACAAGCAAGGCATCTTACAACAAAAGAATAGGAACACATTTCACCTACATTAGGAACCCATTTCTGATCATCAGGTGAATCATCTTTCTCAACGCATTCTTAGAATGTTCCAGAGCCTTACTATTACCTCAATACATGTAGCAAACCCAGACAGGTTTATCTTCTACAGAACCTTGAGGAAAAATGATAACCATACCCTACTGGCTCGTGTCCATTCACAGAAAGACTTGATCTAATCTGGGAATTAGAGCCTCATCCCGAGCAACAAGTAAGCATGGCCCCAATGTAGAAGACAGATTTGGCATTTCTGAACAGTAGTCTTGTTCTGGAAGCTACTGGGTGGACTGGGCTGACTGGAGCATTTACTTCTTCTGGAGCTTAAGCAGCAGACCTTCAAAGCTACTCGCGGGCCACTCAGTAGACACAACATACCAGCATCTCCCAAGGCTGGCTTTGTGAGAGAAGGCATACAGATCCATTCCTCAGTTTAACAGGAGCCCTACTGCTTCTATGTGCCAATGTGAACAAGAGCCTTGAAAATGGCCGAGCTGTAAAAGTCTCCCCCGCTCACAGGTGCAGGGTGTTGCAATGGGCCTGTGCAAACACAAACTGGTTAACATTTTCTAAATTCTTTAGTCTGCTCGAGTTACAGCAGTCTACTGTCATGCAGATTTCTCTCTTCAGCGGCCACACTATGTAATTCAGCTTTACAATACTGAAAGTAGGAACACCTACACGTCTCTCCAAATAACAGGTTAAGGGCTACTGTGGTCCTACTAGTTTCTTTTGTCTTAAATGCCATAATTATCAAATTGCAAGGGGACAGCAGCACTGCAAAACATCATGTACAACCACTAATTATATAGACAATTATTATAATATATATTAAGATTTAGTTTATCTTGAGATGTTTTCCCCATATGTTGAAGATATAAGTTCATGACAGGCAACGACACATACTTTTAGAAGCCACGTTTGCATATCACTATTTCACACGTGTGCACCATTCTGCATATCACGTGTGCACCATCCTGCTCTGCTAGACGTGCCGTTCCAAGTCTAGCTGCTCGACAGGTGTGCAAGACGTTCATGTCTACATTCCACATGCACAGATGAACTTTCCCCTGTAAAATTCGTTCACACCCGTGGGTCCAGTCATGTTCTGAAAACGTGTCACGTGTGGCACAGGCTAGAAACTATGCCCTGTTCATGCCCATCACAGCTTAGACCCAGGTCACTTGTCCCACACGGTAGTGGGTGTGTATACCAGGCTAAACCAGGTGCCCCTCGAGTGCCACCCTCTGATCCTGGATACGGGTTGCCGGGGTGGCACTGCCCGGCAGCTCCACGTTGGATCCGCACGTCAGTTCTGACGCGAGTCACCTCCGTTCCTTCCCGAGCACATCGTCAGGCGCTTGTGATGCGCCACTCTCACTCTTTGTGTTGAACGACTGGAGTAAGAGCATACTTGCCCTGCTGGGTCACGCGGATCCAGGGGAGGGGCTTGTAAAACCGTGTCAGCGACACTTGCTAAACACAGCTATTGCTCACTGTGACTCTGTGCCCTGTGAGAGTGTGTTCCTAATAACGTCGTGCTGGTTTGACCTTCCAGAGTTTATTTTTGTGTCAGTGTGGCTGATGGGGTATGCCATTCAGTGCTGTGCATAGACAGGTCTTGACCTCTGGTGTTTATTTATAATGGCCATGTTCCAGAAAGGGAGGAGCAGAACGTGAAGGTTAACAGCGTGCGGCGCATAGACTGGTGCTCGACGGTCAGCGAGATCCTGTTACAAAGCATTTCACGGAGGAGGAGGAGGAAGACGAAGAGGGCAACTGCCACTCCAGACGAGAGCTTCACCAGAGGGAGGTGGAGCTAAAGTGCGAGGCCAAAGGTCAGTGTGAAACCCCATCCAATCATACGTACCTGTTCCGGACTCCCTGAGCACCTGTAATGGTGGAGGTATATCGCACTTGTGCATGAGGCAGTCATCTGTGCCGTCATTTTACGAGGGAGAGGACCACCATCCTGCTCTTTTGCTGGTGAAATTAGATTCTGCACCATGTCACTGTAATCCACTTAAGTGGGTCTGGGTTCTGTCTCTCTTTTATTTAAGGGCAGGTATATATCTTTTCCTACAAAGCCTATCATCTCACAGAAAATATTATATCTGGTTTTTACAGCTGGTGGGAGCCAGTAATGTTGATTCTTTGTACAGTATTTCCATAGCTGTACTCCTTTACCCCCGTTACCATTCAAGAATTAGCACAAATCCATCTTAATAGTGCACAAATGGTGCACAGGAGTTCAACTGTTCAACTAATTGATATGTACTGTTATAATTATGTCATAATTATGCGATATGTCATAATTACGGCAATATAATAGCAATAAATGTTTTTGTCCATGTTATAATACCTTTATTTTATGCATTATATAAACAAATAAATTATTTATAGTCAACTTACCAGTATGGTTAAGCTACAAAGAACTGATATAAGGTGTTAAACCACTTATGTAAAAAGAGCTCCATTCTTTTGCAGTCAGTGCAGTGGGGCAGTTGGACTTTTTTCCACCTTCCCTGTGTGTTAGTATAGTGTATTAAGATCTGCAGATCTAGCCAGAGCCACATATCACCCACACAGTTCAGGACGGCCTGCACATGCTCCCTGTGACCCTCCCCCGCCAGTTTCACCTGGACAGTGCAATACAAGAAATGAAGAAAAACCCACAGACAAACAAAAAGCAAAGGGTCCAGCTGAGCCCTTCAGGGAGTTTACCCTCAAACAGACACACACAATGGCCAATTAAGCAGAGAGGATTAGTGCACTCTGCCCACTGGCTCTCTCTCTCTCTCTGCTCTGTCAAGCCAGATGCACAGTGGAAGCTGAACTCTGCTGAACGTTGGCGCGCACGAGACAGGCAGCTGGAGAAAACACAACAAGAGGATCAGTGCAGGAGCCTAACAAATATGAGAGTATATGAACAAGTAGAAAGCATGACAAATTTCTTCTCATTTTGCAGCAGAATTATTTGTTTTCTAATATTCTACTCGGCACGAATGTCTAGGAAAATTGTGTGGGGATTTCAGACATTATTCGGGTTGCCATGAAGATTTGCTAGCTGCATTTGTTTTGAGCCATGACAGTAATTCAGGCTAGAAGAAGGTAGAAAAACTTTCTTCTGGACACTTTTCTGGATACAAGCTGCTGATGTAGGGTACCGAGCACACCACACCTCCTCAGAGAAAGTGTTACTGGCTGAAAGAACAGGGATTCACTGAAGCATTTTCCTGCCTGCACTGCTCAGGCAGAACAGCGCAGGCCTCATGGAGGTGCTAACTGTGCGTCAGAACTCAGGACTGGAGTTGATGAGACTATTCTTCTCTCTGATAAAAGGTAGGTATGTGGCACAAGGCAAACACAAAGGCACCCTGTGCAGGTAAATCTCACCACATGCTGCTCTGTAATCATGACACAGTCAGGGTCAAGCAAGGCTGCCATTCTCAGCGCACGTTGGCGAGAACATCACCCATTCAGAGTTGGGTTTTTTTTTTTGTTTTTTTTTTCTGTTCAACCATGTGTGGCGGTCTTTGAGCAAGGCAGGATCAACGGCAAATTTGTTGCAGCCTCGATTCAGCCTCATCTCTACACTGTTTCCCTTATGTCACCAAACTGGAACAGACGAAAGATGAAAATCAGGCCTCACACAATCAGAACCAGATGCTGTGGGAAAGACAGAGGTCATACGTCACCAAACATGACCCCAACGAAAACACAAATCTCCCAGACTTCACTCAAAATGTAGACACATAACACCCACACCAGATATTAATCTTTTAATTATCCCTTTTAAGGGGGTCTTGCTGGTCTGTAGCTCTGGGAGTAATAGAACTCAAACCACCTGGAAAGTCAATGACAATTAGGTTCAGTAGTAAGTCCTGACTTTTCCTAAAGGTTATCTCACCTCAACCAAATGCACAAATATAATACGGAGAGACATATACAATGGATTTGTTGACTGCAATTGCATTATTTTGAGAGGAATTTTCTCTGCAGGAAATGTAATGAAGGCTGGATTCAGACAGACTCATATCCACCCCATCTGAGCTCTACTGAACCGTTCACCCACTTCTTATCTTGCTCAGTAACCCCCCAGTTCCCCGATCGCTATGACGACACCTAAATAGTAAGGAAAGGACAGTGTGAGTGTAGCTGTTCAGTGGTCAGGGTAAAGTCAGCCTGGAGGCACGCTTGCTCCAATATCCACACAGAGGGCTGTGCATGGGTGGGGATCAAAGGCTGTGTTCCACTTACATACCTGCAGTGTATGAGCAGAGGGGAGGGAGGGGAG
>JAOXYF010000003.1:21967846-21992274 GCA_028565775.1 Sternarchorhynchus goeldii
CACGTATACACACACACACGTATACACACACACACGTATACACACACACACGTATACACACACACACGTATACACACACACGTATACACACCCCCTCCTCCTCTGAGACTGCAGTGCTGTCAGTAGAACTAAATACCAACCCAAGTCTTCCTCTGTTAGGTTCATAAGGAGCCACAGAGGCACAGAGGTGATGCTCTATGTCTGTACACATCTCATCGGTGCTCGTCAGCAAGGAAAGTGTAATCGTTTCCTTGGGGGACACATCCAGCAATGTATAATGGGTATTGTATTTTAATAACGATCACTTCCCTCACAACCTCGTGAGGTCAATAAACTTCATTTTGAAGCAGTTCTTTTACAGAGAACATAATGAAATAATCCTTATAGTCCATGTGAGAATGTGATTAAGTCTTTGGGAGGCATGTTGTGCCATTAGCAACAGAATAAATGTTCTGAGGACAACAAACACTGACCAGAACAATCCAGCTCTCAGAAAATGTAGTGGAAAGCTGGAAATGTAGAAATGTGAGTTAAGTGTCATGTGATTTTCTTTTTTTAAAAGGAGAAACCACAGTAGCACAACCATGAAAAGGGCAGCGCGCGCGCACACACACACACCCACCCACACACACCTCGGCCGGGGCGGAGGGCTCGTCGGCGCGTCTAACCTCCGGCTCAGGGCCACGCAGCGTCTGCAGGAAGAGGGCAGCCTTCCGCTTGCGCTCGGCCTGGAGTTGCTTCTCCTTCGACTCCTTGGAGGCCTGAGCGAGTTTCTCCCGCGCTGCGGCCGCCAGCCGGTCCTCCAGCTTCTGCTTGGCTGCGTGGGGAAAGAGACAGAGGGTTACACACACGCGCACACGTGCCGCTCTGGCTGCCTAAACCGTGCCAGACACGAGTGGTAGGATGGTGCCAACTCAGAGGCTTACGCTGCCGCTGTGGGCGGAGGTGAAGGGTCACCAGCTTCCTTTTGTCTTGACTACATTAAGTCACTTATGATGCGGAACGGCTGCTCAGGTTTAGTAACGACACTCTGAAAAACTCCAAATCCCAAAGTAGCAGAAAAACACTGCCACGCAAAACAATAGTGGGAAATGGGTAAAAAGGGCCTGATGGGATTTGGTGAAACAGAAGAGCAGGAGCCGTGTGAGCTGCTCTCCGCCTGGTAAACAGGGCACATGCAGGAAGCACCTCACCTACTGCAGTACCATCTCCAACCCTCTGGTGCTGCACATCTCAAAGAGCACAGCCCCAGTCCCGTCCCCCCCCGATCCGTAATTGTTCACCGATGCATCGACGCTGTCGCACCTCAGCCATCCAAGCCTGCCTCAGGCTAACCATCCACACACCCAATATTGGACAGACTGCTCCGCCTAGCAATCGAGACAAAACTAAACGTCCACTATGCTACCTATACAAAACCAGCTCCAAAACCCTGAAAACTGAAATTAAGCTGTCCAGGATCTCTTAAAGTATTTCTCTTGCTTGAATGACAATCACAAAGCAACACAAAACTCGTTTTTCCCCACTCGTCAGCCGATGAAGGCATTCTGGACGCTGCCTTCCTCAGCAGCAAAGCTACACCCAGCCACGGGCAGGTCACTCATCCATTATGCAGCAATTTAAAAACAACTATGTCTGCTTTTTTTTTTTTTAAGCTATCGATGAAAAAGTGCTTACTGAAGTCATATCACTCCAATTCCTCAAGCTTGACCCTTTATCCTCTAACCCTTTAAAGCTCGTTATTGGATGATGTCCTGAACTTTATTAGGGTATCGGTTTCCGAACAGCTATCGTCAGGGCCTCTGCGGAAGAAAAGGAATCTGGACTCCTCACTGCAGAGTAAATATACAACAATCCTCGATATTCCATTTCTTGGCAAAATTATTGAGAAGGTAGTTTAAAATGATGGCATCAGCTGAAATGAGAGTTAATGACATTTTCCCATATCATTTTTGGGCCATACACAGAACTCAGATGGCACATCTCAAAGTTTCAAATGATTTGAGGATTAACAGTGATTCTGCCTGAACTGGTTTTCCCAATTCTTTACCACTGCCTGTGATACAGAGCAGTTTAACTGACAAGCACCAGTACAGAGTTGGTATCTCTAACACGGTGCGAAACTGATTCTTATCCAGTGTGATTACGATGATTATAATCGCGCACTTGGTACTCAAACTTCTAAGCATCACAAAGGTACCCCACTGTGTTCCACACGTGTTTATTCTGGGAGCATTTAAACGATGTCTGTAAAACAGCACATTACTAGTCTGTGACATTTTCTCCACTGAGAACAGTGAGAAATCACACACACTATACATACACACACACACACACCTTGGTTATATTTAAGATAGATTACTGTATTGCAACACTTTGCTGTCTAGCCTAGCTGAGAGCTCCATTATTAATCTGCAGAGAGCTCAGAATGTGGCAGCTAGAAGCCTAACACAGCGTAGAATGAGGGCTCACGTTACACCGACCTCCAGATCCCTCCACTGGAAAGCTACGTCTCTCAGAAATGATTTGGAGGTCCTTTTGTCGGCATTTAAATGCCTTCAAAGACATGCTTCCCTCTACCTCATCATCATTATTGTTGGATATGACCCTGCTCACCCTCTATGGTCATCTAAACACAATCCACTGTCTGGAGGTACAGGTCCCAAACCTCGGGACTTTACCTGAAAGATTAACTAAGCTTTTGTGCCTTTATAAACGTGTCATAATGCACATCAATACTGAATTAAATTATGACTGCTTTATATTTCACAGTCCTTGATGCTCTTTTGTTATTATGCATCGTGTTTGTATTATTTTCGACTCTGAATTTGGTTTGTTTAGGTTATTATTGTTGCTGTTCATCATCATCATTATTATTACCACAATCATTTTTATTAGTATAGATGTACTCGACTGGGTTCTTTAAAGCTGTGCACCCCAGTAGAGACAATTCAGATGGAACTTGGACATGACAATCTGTGTATTTTCACTCACATTCAGGGTCTGAAACCATCAGAACCTTCAAGAAAACACCAATAACACCAATGACCTAAACACCAATTAGGGTCACCTTATGCCAATGTAAATAACCCCTTAACAGGTCGAGATGTCTCCTCCATCTTGTAACAGGGGCAACAGGGGCATGCATGCTCCTTAAACGTGGGGCAGTGATGTAATACTGCTCTCCGTCAGGTTTCTGATGCACAGAAACAGTCATTTCACCTGTCCGACCCCAGGAGCACCTGGGATGCGGTTAGCTCACTACAAGGTCCTCTACTTTCACCTCTCACTACAGGTATACAGGATCTGGGATAAAAGCTTTCAGGTGCACCAATGGACAAAGAAGAAACGTGCTTTTCCCTCTGCTGAGTGCACACACATCATCCAACTTTAATTTCCTGTTAAACAAACCATGTAAAAGTATGATTCTGTAGGATTAGCATCATCTCAGGCACATGTTACACCTTAATCCAGCTATTCTCTTATACCATCATGTCAGGTTATTCACAGTAATCAGACTATCGCGCAGACTCGATTTAGCCAAGCGCAAGTGTTCATGAGTCCTTCATGTCTGCTCGACGGTGGAACAGGCCACCCCAGTCCTCCCGAACAAAAATAGCCCTCATGCCACACGGCTTCTTCATACGAAGCTCTGCATGGACGCTACTGCCTGAGAACAGGAAGGAAGGAGTGGAGCAAGAGAGAGAGAGAGAAAGAGAGGCGGAAATGAGAAAAAGTCAGAAGCTAGAGAATAGCTGCCCGGGCCTGTCCCAATCAGAACGCTTCGTCTTTGACCGTTTCTTCTCTAAAATACCAATTTGGCCGGTGCGCTTTGTAATGAAATATCAAGTCTTGGGATCCATGTTTGGCTACTGCTGAACTGAGTGCTTTGTTATGGAACACGGCAGGGCACTTGTTTTAATGAGGGAGTGCACAGACAAGCAGCCAATATCGGAAAGCAATGATTCTTAAAGCAAAACCGATTTCCTTAACAAGCTGGAGTCTCAACCCGCCAGTGATCTCACAGATACACTCCCTGCCAAAAACTGTTCATAAGAGTGCACACATATACACTTTGCTAATTGGGTCTCATTCACTGAAATAAGAGCAAGAGACTTATTCAGGATCGGCACCGTTTTAGACACTCGGAAGCAAGTGTACTGTAATCAAATCTCTCTCATGCACACACATGCAGAAACAGTTTTAACTTTGTGAAAGACTACAATCAATTCTAAAGAACTCTTGAAATGCTACATGAAATGGATTAAACTGGCAAGGTTAACCCATGAAATCCCATTGGAATACAGCGCAAAAATGTATTTAAAAAACAGGAAAGACTTCTTAACCCAAGCAATGAAGCAAATAAATAAAAGTTAAAATTATTTTATTATACACTAAGGAATAAACAACAGTGATTGTCTTAATTTGGTAACTAAATTTCATAACATTTGTGCATAGCTGTCAAAACGCTGACTATTTAATAAAGAGCATTTTCTGTAGGACACACTCCTGCATGATGTAACTTTAACTCTTCTCTGATGCAGAGCAGCTCCCTCACTCCTCCACTGCTTCAGGAGGGAGGGAGACAGTTTCAGGAGTGAGTCTCCCTCCCTCCTGAAACTGTCTCCCTCCCTCCCTCCTGAAACTGTCTCCCTCCCTCCCTCCTGAAACTGTCTCCCTCCCTCCCTCCTGAAGCTGTCTCCCTCCCTCCCTCCTGAAGCTCTCTCCCTCCCTCCCTCCCTCCTCTTTAAGCTCACGAGTGTAGAATCAGAGGGGAGTAATTAAAGTAATTAAATGCAGAACGTAGCCAGCAACCACAGCCAGGAAAAACACCACCGCTAAAACCAGAAACAACTTTCTGCACGTTAGGAGGGAAGAGCTGAACTGAACTCCTGAAATAAACCCGTACAGAGCTGTTTAATTCAAGCCCCTGCCCACCCTCCACTCGCCTCAAAGCTAAAGCCTTGAGTTAGTCTGTTGAGCTCATCTCTGGCAGACGCCCAGGGCTGCTCCGCGAGACTGGCGCTTCACACTGGTGACATTGGGCGTCATCGTTCATTTCTGAACTACACGTTTTACGTTCTGGAAAAGGATGATGTCAGTGTGGTCCCATACAATACAGCAGTGGTGTAGGAGTTCCTACCTCCTCTCCTACTGGAAACGGGTCTTAAGGCCTAAGCGAGTGCATGAAAGGCCCCTTAGATGACGGTCAGAAGTGAAGATGAGATGGGACACAGCCATTTAGCATCTGCTCAGCCAGAAAATACAGGCAGCACAGTCGTGTCAAAGTACATTTGTCTGCACACCCACCTATCTGTTTTTAAACTGGAGGCCGAGGGCAGAAGTCCGTTACCGTTGACGCCGGTGCACAGAGAGGGCCGAAAGGAAGCGTGATTGGAAGCGGCCAGATCCCAGAAAAGCTCTGCTTCAGGCTCATATGGTGCAGGAGGAAATGTCACCAAACCGTTGGCTTTAATATAGAATGCAATAGAAAACAAGAGATGGGAGTCCAGAACTGCTCAGTGGACCTAAATGCCTTAAGAAAACAGGCCTTGAGACGTGTACACAAGCCCACGTCCTCAGGGAGTTTTCCCTCACCACCGTCACCCTTGACTTGCTCGCTGGAGGCTCGGACTCTATAAATAAATGAGACTTGACATACCTATAGATATCAAGTTGGATAGAATAGAAAGACGAAAACCACTAGAAAAAAACCGTGAAGCTGAAGGATCCCACAGAGGAACTACTAATGACAGCACAAGATCCAACACCAAGTCCACTGAAACAGGGGCGCATCTCACTTAACAGAACCCAAGATACAGACCGAGCAAAGGCGTCTCCAGTAGCTGGTAGCGTTGTGCAAGACGCTGGCAGGACGGCGTACAGTCAGAGACACGAGAGAGGGATCGCGCGGGACTTCCAGATCCAGACAGATAAACAAGTATTGGCAAATCAATCATAGAAGACGCAGGAAACGGCAGCAGTAGAGCAGGTACAGCAGGATAAACGGCAGCCCTAGATGATGGGAACATCCAAAGGGAGCGATATGAAAGTTTTAAAAATAGATCAAAAACTGAAGGAAGAAATAAGAAAAATGTGGTTGACAGAAGCGCCTTGCAGTTTGTCTTGTAGGTGTGTGAAGCACAGCGGAGGTTAAGCCCACCCTGCTCCAGACTGCTCTACATTTGGTAAACAGTGGAAAAGCTCAAGAAATGGACAGAAGCTGAATCACTGCGTTGGTAATCACAGTATAGTAGTGAGCCATCGATACAGATTAGCCAGCCAGAGGCTGATCAATAGTTCTGCAGTACAGATGAGGTATGCCTCAATGAGGATGCCTGGCTTAGTTCAGCACCGTTACTCCACCACCACCACCCTCGTATCAAGCCCCACCGTGGAGCTCGCCTCATTACGCTAATTAGTCCAGCGTTACGCCGTCTAATGCATCCCAGGCGACAGGGGGCCACCGAGGGGCTGATCCCGTCTAAACGGTGCGCCGGAATGTTCTAGATGCGCGTTCAGTGCCGTCGGTTATGGAATTAAATCAGATAAGACTTTAAAGCGCCCAATTCATTACTGGCGAAATGGCAGGATGTGGCGTGGCAGTGACGTAGGCGTAGTTCAGGAGGGCGTTTGGTTCGTTCTCTGGCGAGCGCAGCGCGGCGTGAATGAACGGCGTTCTCGTCTCAAGCGAACCCACCGACAGATTCCCTCTTAATTACACCCTTTACATCACACATAGCTCATTCTTCCAGAATTTTCTGCACTGCCGGTGGCTGTGGCACGACGGCGAGGTTCGCATCACAGCAAAGCCGTGCGGAATGACTGAAAATACACACTTCAGAAAACTCGGCTGAGAGGAGATTTCTTCGGCTGATGTGATGATATTCGGCATTTCACCGTTTACACAAGTGTACAGACGAAATGCTCTTTAACTTACCATGGAAAACATTATCGCTCATATTTCATTGTGTGACGGGATGGCAGCAGCTGCATTTAGGAACAGAAAGGGTGCAACTAATTCTAGACAATCCTGTAAGAAAATGAAGTCATCACAAAGAAAGATTTTCTAATGTTCAATAAATACATCTCGTCCCTTGCAGCCTACACTGTGCTGGGCTACAGATTGCTTCGCATCTCTTCAATAATGCTAGATTACATAACCAAGCAGATGCTGGCTTTGGTCAGAAATATTGGAGATAGAAAACTGGGCAATCACAAAGCCTAGCCAAAAGGTTCAGCAGACTAAATGTGCAACATTTCTCAACAGGATGATTTGTTTTTGTGGGTTTAGTTTTTTCATCTTTATTATATTTTGGAAGAAGGTTGGAGGGTTCTGCAATGACTGTTAATGTAAAAGTGTGTGCGCGTGTGTGCTGTTTGGGAGTGACATTCATTACCTTGTTTAGCTTCCAGCTCCTCCAGAGACAGTGTGGGTTTCTTCTCCTCAGGCTGTGGAGGAAGGGGAGGTTCCCTGGGCATCTCCACACCTCCAATAGCTTGCTCCACCCCTTCCTGTACCTCCTCTTTGCCCTTGTCCTCATCCGAATCGTCGTCCAACCGCACTCGATTCTTCTCCAGAGGCAGCATGTCATTCTCTTTGGACTTTATCGCAAAACAGATGGGCGCAAAGGACGCTGGGAATCAAAACGGGAAGTGAAGTGTTATTAGTAAATCTGAGCCATTTAGGTACGGCCATTAACTTGCTCCCTGGGCAGAAAATGTGCCGGGCACTGATGGCCATTAGTGCCAAAGGCAGAATCATTAAGGTGTGGACCATCACTCACTAGAATCAACGCAGTGACAAACGTCACAACGACATTAGTCTCTTCGTTTCACACCAGCAGGTTCGAAAACATTCAAGGCAACAGTGATTGCTAGGGAAACATACAGCCCAATTAGGCCTGCTTACTTCTGACAATTTAATTGGGGCTGGAGAGCTTGGTGTGGTGGTCAGGTACACACAACAGAGATCTCCTCAAGATCCATGTCCCTTATTTGAGCAGTTCCTCCGCTAGTATTGGTCACGGCACAAAGGTGACAGATAAATGAATAAAGGCTGATGTTGATCTCCTGAGTCATTTTGTTTTCTTTTTTATTCTGCGGTCCTATCATCTCCGGCACCTAAATCTCCTTCTTACAAGCCGGATGAAACACAGCAATGCAACATCATGGTTAAAATATGCTCTCAGCTGGACGAGAGATATTTGTCCATTTAGCCTGCTTTTACAAGGCAAAATTATACTTTGCATTCCGTGTAAATTAACGAGCTCCATGTTTTTATGACCCAGTTAATTTCTACCATGCTAGATTATTTAGTTTCTAATAATTTGTTAAGGAGGTATTTTCAGAACAATTAGCTTACTAAAAACTGAATAAAAAGAATGCTCACAGATGCTCACGCTAATGATTCAGTCAGCATTTACACCATTCTGGCAAAATACAGCAGGACCCATGGACTTGGACATAAATGAGTTCAAAAGAACATGTTTTCTGCTAATAAAAAGATGTTCCTCATAAAAATGTACAATGCATGTTTTACATACACCTCTTCCTCAAAGAAAAGTTCATGCAAGTGCTACCTAATAAAAGAACAACCACCACTTTATAGCGTGCATTAGTGCCTCCCATTCCCTTTGTGCCCAGATGAAGAATCACACCCACAGCCCCCCTGTAGAAACGTTGGCGAGCAGCCTGCTCTGGACGACCTGCCTGATAGAGGAGCTCGACCTGATCTTACCTTTAATGAGTTTGCCCTCGTTAGACTGTTTGTCAGAGGAGCAGTTAGCAGCAACGCCTCCATCACCATGGTGGAGCAGAGAGCCCTGAAAGAGCAGGAGAACGAATGCGTCACCACACCGGCAAGACAAATGTACCGCACGTTTATTGGACATTTTTCTCAAAGGGATGTGACGAGTTTAAAACCTTCCTATACGTGTTTACTCTAAACGGTACTCCAAGATGCTTTATGTGCCGCTTCTGGGCATGTGCACACGTGTGTTTGTGTACGAGAGAGAGAGAGAGAGAGAGAGAGAGAGAGAGAGAGAAAGCAAGATGACGACTGAGACCTTGGGGGAACAAGAACGGAAGAGTCACAGTAAAGGTAGGAGGGAAACATGCAGTTACTGTATTGCACTGCAGTTAAGTGAAAACCTTGAACAGTGTGCCTGGTATACGAGAGGCTCTGCTGCCAGTGAAACACCAGCGAGCATTAGAGAATTACTCATGCAGGAAGGGCATGGTGAGGTGGTGCACAGCATCCTCGCCCAGGCAAACAGCAGCTCTCACCCAGCCGTTTATCTCCCGACAGTCTGCTAGCCAGCCGCTCGCACCACTCACTGGGGCCAACACACACACCCTGCTGCTGCATACGCTGGGCTCTGCCCCACTCCATCCTAGCTATTATATGCTCTGCTATCATTGCCACCTACGCCAAATAGAGAGAGAATGCAGTGCAACCCTTCGGCTAAGAGTCAAGCTGAGAACAAACTGGAATCCAGCGATTAATTCAATGGGTATCCACTGCATGAAAGCAGGAGAGAGGCAAATGTGTGTGTACACACACACAAAAAATAAATAATATATTATGTGTGTGTGTGTGAGAGAGAGAGGAGAGAGAGAGAGAGAGAGGTAAGATGAGGTGAGATGGAACAGTGAAAGTATATTTATTGCCAATAATAGAAGTTTTTTTCAATATTTTACAGCTCTATTAAGGAAATGTCTGATTCTTCAACACTTCCCTGCATGACGGGTCACAAGGCCATTAGCCCAAACCTCTCTACTCCAGCAGATGATGTGAGAGCAGGTGTATGAGATTAGATCTGTGACTGGCCACTCCACTGAGTGAGAGAAGAGAGTGAAAGAGGGAGAGAACGACAGTGTGAGACAGAGAGCTTCCTTAAAGAGAGTTCTGTCTAGAACGACAGAGTGTGAGACAGAGAGCTTCCTTAAAGAGAGTTCTGTCTAGATTTTTGAGCTTTGAAAGCTCTTTAGTTCTACTCATTGTTTGGTTCTGCCTTTTTATCATGGCCCACATGGACAAGTGGGTTCATTAAAGTTAAATCACTGGTGCTCTGGGGGATACTATGGGTGTTCGATCTTCATCCACCATTACAACATTAATATCAAATAAACCCCACTGGAGCGGAGCACAATCCAGCCGTAGAAGAATCGGAGCTCGTGTTCTCATCTCCTACACAGCCTCATGCAGGCACCACTGCAGCCCTTCACAGAGAGGAAGAAACCCTGAAACTCTACAACCCTGTTTATGAGGAGAGCCAGTAGAAGGAAAGGACACCACCATACCCAGATGGAACGTGATGTGTAAACGGCTCTGTAAAGCCCAGCCAGGGCATTAGCAGCTTTTCCATAAGATGGTGGCACACAGCCGCGACACGTACAGCCTCCCGCGTGCACAAGATGGATTAAAAAAAACGTAGGAATGAGGATCATTACCATGGAGAGTATATGGGAGAGCAGGGCCCACTCATGGGAATTCCATTAAAGACCAAGGATCTTTACACACCGGCCTACTGTAAGACTGCAGTAAGCTCTCTCTCTCTCTCTCTCTCTCTCTCTCTCTCTCTCTCTCTCTCTCTCTCTCTCTCACACACACACACACACACTTTATATACACAAAGGTGGGAATGGAGGCAGACGCCTGTAATCCCACACAGTCTGTTGCTGGAAACAACACAATGTGGCCGAGAGTTAGAGGAGATTAAGCAACCCTCTCATCTCCATATCTCTAACTTTATTATTGTTTTTGGATCATGGAACAGGATGCTCGGTGACTAGGTGAGGCCAAGAGCCTCGATCTTCTTTTCATGCCAAGAAGGTTCATCAGTTTCAAAGCGACTATGATACATCAGTACAAGGACCTAGATGACAAGACTACTGGGAATTTCATCTCCCAGATTGTGCAGTAGGCAAAGACAGGAAAAAAGGAACAATAACCGGAATTCAGTGAGAAAGGGAAAAAAAAAAAAAAAAAAACCCCAGAAGAACAAAGATGGTCTCTGTCACATCACATCAGAGTCAGGAGAAAGCATGACTAGGAGTACATCAGCTGAAGAGTGTGAGACAGAGAGAGAGAGAGAGGAGGGGGGGGGGCAGGGTGTGTTCAGTGAAAGAGAAAAAAAAAACGAGAGAGACGGAGAGAGAGGGAGTTTTTATGAGGGAGGGAGAGGGAGTGACTTATTTCACCCAAGTTTCTGCGAGTAATAACTTTAATAATTGTAACCGAGTTCCTGGAGGCCTTGGGTAATATAATCATTTACAATAATCAAGTCCTCATAGCAGCAGCCAGTGACTGCTCTGTACACTTGGTTTTGCCAGGCTTCCTAAAACAGCCTCTGCCACCCTGGTTGGCACAGAAGGGGGTGGGCATGGAGCGGAGCCTCATGGCATGTGCTGTAAAGAAAGTGCATAATAATGAAAATGAGGGGAAAAGAGTGCCAGGTGTGGGGGGGTAGATCAGAAAAGACAAGAAGAAAAGATGCAGGAGGACAGGAGAAGAGCTGGAGAATGGAAAGTTTAGGTAAGGAGAACAGCTAAACAGGAGAAGATGAGAGAAGAGACAAGAGAAGGCCAAGACAGGGCAAGAACAATGTCAGAACAAAAAGAACCTGAATATGATGGGAGATGTTAGAACCTCCAGAACCTCCATCAAACCCAGCGGGGGCGATGAACACGCCGTGCTCCGTCTCACGGGCCTCTTTAAAGGTGCGTTCAGGCACCGTGTTGAGGAGCCACGTCGAATTCGAGAACAACTGCCTCCACTGTGCAGCTCACTGCACTTCACAGTGTAACGATGGACAGCTGGAACGCTAAGAGAGGACGATGCGTTATAATGAAGCAGAACTGGGAGAACGTTCTCTGATGAACGCTGACAGGAGGGCCCAAGCTCATCAAGGAGCACCCGTACTGAACCATAATGAACCCAAGCTTCGTTAATCTGCCCGAGAACGTGAATACGGAGTGGAGTAACCGCAAATGGGAAACAGCATACAGGCGCGCGAGCACGGACTGCGCGAGGGCAGCGGGAAAAAGCCTCGCACAGAGCTCTGTGAAATGCAGTCTCTGAGGGATCCGTCGCAGCCGGTCTCCTGACAAAAAAACGTGCCCAACGGCCGGGAGCAGGAAACGTTCGGCACTGGCCAACCGCATGCTTTTATTTCACACTACAGCTTTCAGGCAATGCTGAGCTTCAGGGAAAGTTCTGCCAATCTCCAGCCTCAGACAAGCTTCACAGTACCAACGTGCCACCGTTTACAGGCCTTTTAGTTTGCCAGAAGACCTAATAAGAGCAGCGTATGCAGAACCCAGGGCACCACCATCTCAGGAGCTTGTAGAGGTTTCTTGCCATTTATTCATTTCGAATGACAGCAAAATGACTGAAGGATTAATTAAGCAAGGCTCAAATCAATCATCAGCAGTGGAACAGGGTAACCGTTGTAAATATCTGTCCGTGCTCTCGTGGTTTTGACGCTTGCGCCAAACTAACAGACAACGCACTCATAAAAGTTCTTTCTTGCTGCTTTAAATGCAAGAATTGTGATGTTCCTAGATTACTAAAGGAAAAGGGATGCTGGAGCCCACAACAAAACAAGAAGATCTGCGCAAGTGGCCTGAAGCAGACAGTCTAATGATATTCCTGTGGTAAGATGCTAAGAGCCCTGCTATCCTTGTACCCCATGACGCAAGAGCTACAACTCGCTCATAGATAATACTTGGAGCTCA
The DNA here is from genome assembly GCA_028565775.1 of Sternarchorhynchus goeldii. Lineage (NCBI taxonomy): Eukaryota > Metazoa > Chordata > Actinopteri > Gymnotiformes > Apteronotidae > Sternarchorhynchus > Sternarchorhynchus goeldii. Next base: position 21,980,588 of record JAOXYF010000003.1, read on the forward strand.
AGATAAAACCAGTCAACTTGACATTTAACTACATTGAAAACTCTAGAAATTGAGATCAGTGTGCACGCACGTGTCTGTACTTCAATTAATTTGTACGTGCACTTCTTTGTGTACAGCAGGACCAGGGATGCATGTGCTTCCTGATTGTACACACAACAACCACTTCATCAGAGGGGGAAAAAAAACCCAGCTAATTAGAATGACCTGACAGGTATACATTTAGAGTCGGTATTCTGTCTACTGCCCTGTATAATTTGCCCTTTATCAGTGGCCAGTCTTTGAACACAAGACTGCTGTTATCTGGATATTTCTGGCACTGACACTCAACCCAGCAGGGATCTTCACTGGTACAAAAAGCCCAGCATCAGTGCAATGCCTGATGAACTCAATAACTACATCAAGACACAAGAACACTGTTGGTGGAAAGACTGTCGTAAATGGTCATCCACCTATATAATATACAGCTAGTAGTGATCCCATGGTGAGAAAGTGATCGATGGTGAATGGATTAGATAATGACTAAAGTGTGCACTTAGAAATGAATGGTGAACGCAATCGGGCACATAATGGCAACTCATTAAGGGCAATTAATGTATGAACTGTGAATTCATATGGTCTAATTCTATGTAACCCTTAGGCTCAGGGCAATAGGTCTCATGAGAGCCACTGGTAAAACATCCATGGCAATCTAGATTCCGCCAGTAACAATGTGTCTATAATGGTGGGTTTTTCCTGGTCCTTGGCTTCAGGAGTCCTGAATTCCACTACAGATGTAGTTAGTGGTATGTTGTTGTTTACTGATCTTTGAAAGCAGGAAATGCCTGTAGATGATTTTTTATAACTGACCCTTCCAGAGTGCTTAAATGTCATTTTTTTTGGAACGTTAAACAATGAACAACTACTGATCCAGATATGGTATAGTTGTACAATCTGACTTTACAACAGTATGATTAATCGATAAATACAATCAGACAATCAAAAAGAGGACAGGCAAACCTGTAAGAGATTCCATTTTAAATTCCAAAACCTAAGGATCTCTACAACACTTGGGATGAGATGGACAAGACAATGAGAACGTAACAGAGAAGACGACAAAAGTAGTACTCCACATCCTTCACAGACTGGACACAAAATGCTTTTGACAACCAACAGGCTCTGACTAGGCTAGCAGAGTAATGAAGATCACCTAAGACAGGACAAACATACACTCAAGTCTATACTTCACCTGAGGTGAAGTAGATACAAAATCATTCCAAAATCTTTATCATCTTCCCTTTTGCTCTGCAAAAATATCAAAATAAATACAGACTTCTACACTGCATTAAAAATACCTCTGGCAAGGGTTTTGTTTAAAACACACACACACACACACATGCCAACCCTCAAAGCTGAAACTGTCAGCTTTGGGATTCACAGCTTGGGATTCTCTGCTGATTCCGAAACGCCGAGATGTTAAAGGCTTTCCAGGACAAGGGTTCTTCCAGAAGATCAACAACCGCGTGACCAGAGAAGCTCCAAAACAGCCAACAAACCCTTGCAAGCTGCAAAAAACAGCAGGCACATTCTTCCAGCCCTGGTGCTTCATCATTCCAAAAATCATTCCAACGTTAAACAATTGTTTGTCTTAAGCACCTTAAGGATTGCTGCTCAATTTCGTTGTACATGGTGCAATGACAATAAAGGTATCTTATCTTATCAAGCATACAGTCACTGCTGAAATGACTCCTCACTGGGCTCAATGAGGGTCATTTGGACAGGATCCTGATTGTTTCCAGGACGACTGGCTGTTTGCTGCTCTTCCACAGTAAAATAAGTCATCAGGTCATTCAAAGCAGTCTCTACAGGGTACGAGCTCACCCAAGCTTCATGTGGCCATTGATTGGCCAGACCCAAGCGGTGAATACTGTTCATTTCCCTATAACGTGACCTTCTGTGGCCCCGCGATGGCCTGTGAAGACAAAGGGATCATTTACACACTAGAAGATGATCTTCTAAGATCTTCTTAGAAGATGAGCAGAAGTAATAATACGGTTGGAAAGAGCAAGTGAGGTAACGGCTCGAGTGCAAACCTACTGATTTATAACATGCAAATGATACGATAATACAATTTGTTTTTATTTTCCTCTTAAGAGTGAAGCAGTGCATGAAATGGGCAACTCAAGTAGGAATACAAATGTGTGCATGCAGATACATGACAGTAATATAATGAAAAGCCTCTAAATATACATATTTACATGGTTTATTAATGGTTTATTAATTATTTCTACATCAGTTTATTGAGATGTGCTACTGTCCAAAATATCAACTGCTAGATTTTCCATGATTCTGTAACGTGTGTTTATTTTTTCCCACAAGCATGACAGCAGTATTTCTGCATAAACTTGATTTTTGGGGAAATATTCTAAAAAGGCAAAAGGCAAAAAAAAAAAAAAAAAAAAAAGACTTTTAATAAAGGGAAATGATTAAATTATTAAATGATTAAATGATTAAATTATTAAATGATTAAATTCACATGCAAAAATAAATAATGGGCAGGGTTGTTTTGTTTTTTTTTGCAGGTAGCAAAATTACAGTTAACCAGTGATTCCTTTCAGATCTGAATAATAAAAAAATTGTTCTAATCATTAAATTACATAAAATCGTTCACCTTTTAAAAGTCACTGTTATAGTGAGAGTGCTTATGCAACCTATTCCCACTGTGCAGAGAATATACTAATATATTAATATGTGACACACACCACCACTATAATATGGTTCTCCAATGAGGTTGGTTGGGGTGTGTGTGTGGGCGCACACATAAATGAGAGCAAGAGTGAGTGAGAGTGGGCAGGAAGAAGCAGGTAAGCGAAACAACACCTGAAATTGGGTGTCAAGTTCATGCATAAAGAGACTGGAGAAAGAAATGAGCAGTGCAGGACCATGTCCCTCACTGAGAGAATCCAAGACAACAGGAAGAGAAAACATGCAATACCAGGTGAATTAGACAGGCAGAAACAGCACCTCTGGGCTGGCACTGTGCTTAATCAAGCCTGATGCCTAATTAAGGTTGTGAGACATAGAAAATGAATTAGAAAATTGCACAGATTAGGCCTCAAAGGCCCTGGACAGGTGAGGAAATTACCCGAGCAGTAGTGCTGGATGGGAAATGCAGCCCAGTCTCTGAAAGAGAAATTACAGGGAGAGGCAACAAATAAAAGCAGACATGGCCGTGGTGCTGTGCTGAAGAGAATGGTCCATTTCCTCCAATTTTCCCTTTAATACTCCTCAATTTTCCTTCCTCAGTCCTTTACTCTTAATTTCCTTTTCTCCACTTCCGTAAATCCTAATTTCACCAGACTCATCTTTTTCATTCCCACTTGCTTACTTTCTCTTTCTCTCTCTCTCTGTGTGTGTGTGTGTGTGTGTGTACTTTTGTTGTATGCTTGGGAAGTTGCCAAACTTCTGGCTGGTAGTCTGATGTAACCTTGATATTGCTGGACTCAAATCACCACACAGCAAATATTTACATCCTACACACCTCGACTGACTTGCATGTTAAGCACACACAGACACAAACATTTTCAAATACTTGAATATTTCAAATACTTAAAAAAAAAAAAAAGTTTTTGATGCAGTTTTTTTGTTGTTAAACAGTTCTTGAAAACGTTGAGGGGTAAAGGATATGTATTATATATGTACACAAAAAGTACATCTAGTATACAGATTGGCAACAGGTGGACCATTATCTTTTCTCAGGAGCTTGAAGAGAGACAAGGTTGGTACGTAAACACAACATTATTCAGCATTTAATCAACACATTCGCCACACTTTCAGAATACTGTAGCATCTGGTATCATTCTACATGGCTCAAAAATCTAATTTCTGCTCTATTCACTGCTATCTGGCTCTACTCACAATGACTGATGCTAAACACAGAAAGGCACAGACGGCGTACAAACTCAGCACGATGTGGCCATGTGACCAGCCAAGACATCATGCCTGCCCAGAGAGCAGATCTCTCTGCCATTAGTTCAACAATGCAACTTTATGACTGGAAATAAACTTTTCCACCAATGTTCAAACCATTTTAAAGACCAAATTAAAGATGATGGACCATATTTTTGTACATTAATATGCATCCATTATAAAACTGCCTGGTTTGCAAATCAGCATATTAGTAGAGTGAAATAATCTACCTAGCATAACACAAGGGTTAGGGAGTTGCCCACCCAAAACGTTTATTTCTTCAGAGAGCCGGGGGGGCTTCCTTTTAAAGGCCGTCTTGTTTAATCTAACTTCAAGCTGAGATATAAAGAACGAGTGTGCAGTTTCCCAAGCGGCAGGCTTCACATGTCCCACCTCAACACACACAGACATGACGCAGAGCTTAAACAGCTCATTAAGATGACGCGATAATTACAGCGCTCCTCTAACAAACTCTGCTCTCTCCGACCCGCCAACACGAAGGCCATTTACTTCTAATCATAAATAACTGCATTTAATTTTGAACAACATTTCCGAGACGAAAATCAAGCAGGGCCTGCGGAGGGGACACAGAAGTGTACAGTCAAACGCAGTATTCATGAGTCATTACATACATGATGCGTGTTCAACACCTTGCTGAAAGGACACCAAAAGAAACCAACCAATCAAAACCAACCAACCAACCAACCAATCAAAAGAGCCTATGGTGTCTACCTTTCTGCTATGCTCACTTTATTATAAATGCTATAAACTCCAGTTACTATTTGCTAAGAATACAAACAGGCACTTAGCGCACTTACAGCTGATGGTTTTATGAATCTCTCTTCATCTGTCTCACTTAACCCTTAATAAAAGGTTTTATAAGCTAGTGCCACACATTTAAGTCCATCTTAAGTCCCCCATCCTTTAAGAATGACTGGTGAACTGCTGCTCACTAATCAACGGGGAATAACCAGCAGACAGAACAACAGATTTATGATGTCACACTCATCATTGCAGGCAAAATGCTAGTCTCCTCTTCCCAACCAGCAAAATTTTGATTAGCAAGCTTACATTAGCAAACCTGCATTTCATATTCCCTTTAAGAGAAATGAAACATTATCAAAAGGAGGGGGGGGGGGGAACCCAGCAGGACTGGAAATAATTATTTAACTGTGCCACAGTGACTGCTCACAGTCGAAGCAAATACTGATGAAGTATCGCTCAAATGCCAACTACCATCGCTCAAATGCCAACTTTCCACAGAGAGTTTAGACCAACAAATCTTCCAACACGCTGAATTAACATTGCACCACACACAGAAGTGGAGACTCATTAGAAGAGTAAACTGCATGCCTGATAAAGAGTTGATGGAAACCAAGCAGTAACCCGTCAGTGGTGGTGCACAGGCGTGTGTGGGGGTATAAAGCAACACACAAACAGATGCAAATCCTATAATGGTTGACAGCAAGTTTAGCTACAAGTGACAGTAAAGAGTTTCTGCCTCATCATAGACAAGCTCTGCTCTACACAACCAGAGATCCTCATAAAACTGGGCCAAACCTGAACGCCGAAATGGAATATTACTGCAGGCTTTTCACGGGCTTTTCACTAAGGCAAGGAGCACAGCGACATTACACCCACGAAGGCTCTCTTAGAGAAAACAGGCTGTGGAGAACCAGTGAGGGAGGCAGAAGAGCTTCAGGCTTGGAGCTCTGCAGAGAGCGGCCCAGCTGAGATGCTCGGGAGAAAGCATGGGATGAAGAAAGGACGGTGAGGGTACAGGGAAGCTTTAGAAGATCAGCTTGACCATGAACCATCACTGATGGTACACACACACAGCTTAGATAAGCAAGCTGATGAATTTGTACCAATATAATGAGCACTCCACAGTTCTAATGGAATCGCAAGAGTCCCCTGCTTGAACAAAAGAGCTGATTGGCCAATCTAAATGATCTTATCTGACCAGGACACGGTGACACCCATCAACATTCAGTTATCTACACAAACAGAAACTAAGTAAAAGGCGTTTCTGAAGGCAGGCAATAATTCTTTGGACACAGAACATTTAACATGGACTCAGCTATACCACAGGGTTTCCCAGGCAAGGTGATGTTTGCTTTAGAGTTAACAAATATGTACATTCCCAAACTGCAGTTTACTCCTGTGTGCGAAAACTGAAAAGTGCTCAAAATGAACAAAAACTGAAGAGCATATTTTTGGCTAGTTCAGTACCGCATCACAGGCATTTCTAGCTACCTTTGGTTAGCACGTTTGAGTTGACAAACCAATCGGCTAGCTGAGACTATTCCTGAGCGAGGCAACGGCAAGACTGCTGCTTATTAAAGCAGACATTACTCATTTACACAATTTTACCACAGTTCCCTGAACTCTGAAAATCTGTGTGTCACACTCTCCACCATGAAGAAAATAAGAAAAGGGTATTTACAGAAGTAGAATGACTGCAGAGTAGCCATGTTCTCTCCAGTGTGGCATGGCATCATTAAGTCACACTGAGCAGTAAATCCAAACTGCTGAAAAAGCTCAGATTCTCTTTAAAAAAAAAAAAAACACACACACAACCAAAGGGCCACAAATGAACATTTCACAGTTCACAGACCAGTGGAGACTGATGTAATTAAAGTTATCTTTTCACCTGGTCAATTTGAGAAATTCTATACCTGTGGAGCAGAAAAGAATATTCATTTATGTTTACTATGTTTGAAAAGAAGCTTCTTTATTGTGGAATTTACATAATGATTTTAAAGGTGAGAAGGTTCAGCTCTGCATGCGTTTCTTTTTAGAGACCAAGGTCTTTTGGAGCCAGTAACAGGATTTTAGGTTTATTTTCTACAACAGTGACTCAGTGTAATGCAGTACTGAATTACATGACTGAATGTGCTACATCATGGTTGTATTTCCAGTGAACTTGGAGCAAGAATGAACAGACTGAATTGAATTTGACCAAAAATAATGGGCAACACTATAAAACAGTGCTTTCAGGCATCTTAAAGAGTATGAAAAGAGCAGAATGCAACACAAGTTTTTATGTAAATTTCATGTCTGACCCAAAGCAAGACTTGGCAGATAAGAAATCTTTTATGCTTCAATCAATTTTACTCCTGAGTAAAAGTTAGCAGGCTAGTGGGACAAATGCATTTACAGCCTAAATGGGAAACATGTATAATACTAATGAATGTGTGTGTGTGTGTGTGTTTGTGTACTGGCCTATGTCTGTACGAAAAATACTGTATGTGCATTGTAAACTGTTCATTGGTAGATTTATGTATTTTAAGCTGTGAAATTTTATATATTTTTTATGCTGAAATAAACCTGCCTCACTGGAAAATAAATGTAATAGAAAAATGTGAAGATGTTAATTATACTGTATTGTGGGCAATTTAAAATATCCTTTAATATATGCCCCTACAATACTGCACATAAATCAATTTCTCAAGCATTTTTATGATGCGAGATGGAAAGCCATTGTGTTTCCTGTCCCAAGAAATTCCCTACGATTTTGTCCCATCATATGGCGAGTGCAGAAGCCCAGGCTGAGTGGGGAAAGCCTTGGTCACCTGCTGTACGCAAAGCTCTTAAGGGAGAGGGCAAGCAAGAGGATGCAGATTATGAACTGGGACGTTACCTCTGTCAGGTTCACGCCTTCCTTCTGCATGAAGTAGTGCTTTTTGAACTCGTAGTAAGTGTTGTACTGGTGCCAGGACTGAAGGAAGTCAAACCTTTGAGGAACGATATTCAAAAACAAACATGGTACACACACACGTGCAGAGGCTCCGAGTTACAACACTGAAGATCACGTGAGAGGCAGTGCACTCAGCCGAGGATTCGGGGAAGGGCTGAGGTGGGGACGGGCCAGGCCTGCTCACCGCGGGTCGTTCTTTGCACGCACGCTGCTCTCAAACTTAACTCCGTTTCTGGCCACGTACTCGGCCAGTTTGTCAATCACGGGCTGGATGTCCGGTGGCGGGGGGATGATGGCAGCTGCAGGAGCAGCAGGCTGACAAACACTAACCTGAGGAGCATAAGAACTAATGGGTAAAGAGAGAGGAGTAAAAGATGAGAAAGGGAGGGCAGAGAGGGGAAGAGAGAGAGAGAGAGGAGAGGAGAGAGGATGAGAGAGACAGGAGGGAGGACGTTAGTTGCATGAATGAAAGAGGCCGGTCAGACATTAAGCACACTGGTTTAAGTGGAAGAGGTGTCGGTTACACACCTGGTGGTGGGAAGACTGGCAGGGGCAGAGTGTGAAACCGGAGCAGGCACAGGGGGCGGGGCAGCAGCAGGGATTGGTGGGGCTGTAGGCATAAGCTCAGGGGGAGGCGTGGTGCCCGGTGGGGGCGGGGCTCCGGATGCAGAGTGAGTTGGCATCATGGCAGGAGGAAGCGAGCTGTAGTACGTGCTGGCATCGATCCCAGGTGGAGGTGGAGCCAGGCAGTACGTACCATCGGGGAGCATACAGTACCCATAATACATTGCAGCCACATTAGCTGTGAAAACAGGCAAACAGGAAAAATAAATTGGATATGTGAAAACCCAAGGCACATAAAATCATATCAAAATAAATGTGTATTTATGTTTTGCCAGATCTTCATTTAGAAAACGTGTCTGCTGGTATTGAATATGACAGTGCTGAGTGAAGGAACGTATATGCCAAGGAGGAGAGAACGTATTCATTCAGGAATGTTCTCTACACACTAACCGGATTTTTAGCCTCAAGCAGAGGGAAATAACTCTGGCGGAAGTTAAAAATTAAAATGACCTATGTCTAGATCACTGTACCAATAATTCAGTTTGTCAGGAGCAGAATGAAAGCAAACTCTGTGTGTGTGTGTGTGAGAGATCTTTTGTTTCTGCACCACCAAGACTATTTAGGACCTTTTTCTTGTCGAGATGCATCTTATGTAAAGACGGATTGAAAAGCTCATTTGAACATTTTTGCATACTGTCTTGCACTTTATTCCAATCCTATGTAAAGAAGAAAGATTTTACAGTGACCTAATCTCTATGGTAAACTATTCATAGGACAATGAAATTGTTCTGCAGACCTACACAGACATTTTTCTTCAAGTCACTGTAAGAACACTTCAGCCATTTCTCCTAATAAAGACTTAAGTGTTCTTGAACTACAACAGAGTTCACCTGAACAAGCACAGACGGTTTTGTTTTCTTCCTTTCAGTTCTCCTTCGGTTAAAAGGGCACAGAAGTGTTCAGCAAAGGTGGGGGGGGGGGGGGGGTGGAGAAACAAAGAACAACCAGTGCAGGAGGGAGAGAAACAGAGAAAGAGGAAGGCAGGCCCATGTCAAACAAAATAAGAGCCCTAAAGACTGATAGGTTAAGAAAGCAGGGCCTGAGCTTGGGGAAGGCGGGATGGAGAGTACAACCCGACAACCGGCCGCGTCGCTACAGCCGAGGTCATCAGACGCGGCGGGTCGGCGAGCAGGAAAAAAAAAAAAAAAAAAAAAAAAAAAGACCACCAAGACGTGCGACACTTACAACGGCTGGTCGACCCGCACGGTTCAGAGGTGACGAACGGCCGGAGGTCGAAATTGATTTCACTCTAAAACAAGATGGTGGTACTGGTACATGGTGCAGACGTGATGTCGAAGAAGAAAAAAAACAAACCATGCACCACGCTTCAACACCCAGTAGCAATTACATGTGGAGAAGGAAAGGAAGTCCACGCGGCAAACTACCGCAGGGCCTCCGAGATGTGATATAAAGAAGTTCTGAACCCAAGTACTGAATCAAAAGAGGTCCTGGGCATGATCTCCTACTCGGGTTCCCCAGACAACGAACCAAAGTCAGTTTTCCTTCTGCCGTATCCTTCAGTCTTTAATCCATTCATACAGGTTTTCTTGACGTGGAGGGTACATGACTGTGGCCATTATCACCAATCTGTTTAAGTTATTTTCCAAGCATCATGCCAAACATAGTCCTCAACAAGAAACTGAAGTAAAAACACTCGACATCTTTGCTAGTACATAAATCATCTGGAAACCGTCCAAGACCTCATGAACAACATCTGAACAAGGACAATAATGTCCTCTGCACTCCCTAGCAACAAACAACACCTGGGCTAAAAGGGACGAAGAAAACTGGGAAAGCAAGTGCAGCCCGGGAAAACGTCCAGCTGAGAACCACAACCATTGGACAAAAGGGGGGGAAGATCATGTACATGTTCATCCGTTCTCAGTTTGTTTAGTTCACAGAGAGCCTGTCATGTATGTCAATTTATGTGGGAAAAAAAAAAGTTTTTCCTTTTCAAATGGCTTTCCAAATGAACTTCCCATAAAGAAAGATGTTCTTTCCTGAATACTGTTTTATTGGCGCCATGAAGGCAATATGATGTGTGTAGAATTCTAGCCTGATAAGTTTGACATTGAGGGCAGTCTAGCTGTCAGCCATGATATGATTTCTCTGTGTAAAATAGGCAGATGCTGTATTTTGTGGTGATGACAGCTACAAATGACGTCAGAACGCACGGTATTTCAGACAGCCGTGTCAACTGGGAAGCACCTGTGGTTTTGAATTCTAATTTTCTGGAACATTTTCCAGCTCATTGCACGAGCAAAGAGCATTTAAAGTTGTACAGAACTGGACCTAAAGCATTTCAAACAAGTGAAAAACCCACAAGCTACCAGAATGGAATTCAGAAGGGCCCTGCAGTGGCAGTAACGACATGGCGGCAGGGCGTCTCTGAGCCAGGGGCCACTGCTGCGTCATGCCCAGGCTGAGAGTCTACCCTCTGCTTGTTCATGCCAGCTTGGCTCTCCATCTGCAATCTCACATCAAAGGCAGATCTAACAGAGGAGCACCAGTGGGAGGAAAGGAGCGGCAGACTCTGGACACCACAGTATTTATGCACCGCTGAACACACGCTGTGTGTGTGTGTGTGTGTGTCAGGATCCAATTCTACATCTTTCTTTTTCACTGGAAATTATCCAGTGAATGGTAGCTGACAATGGTAGCTAAATTTCTTCAAGATTGGCTCCTGAGCTATACTTTCCGAATTCTTTTGTTTGCGTGTACTTTCTTCCACAGACTAGTGTTGTGAGAGCATGTGTAAAGTGGTTTTACTGCCCAGGCCTCTGTGCAGAGACACGACACAGTAAATCCAGATAGCACACAAGACAACAGCTTCACTGCTCCACCAGATAAAAGGGAAAAAACACAACATCATCCCATTATGGTGGTGGGGTCTGCAAAAAAAACCCAAAAAACTTTGGTTTCGGCAACAGAGGGTAATCTTTCCGATTGTCCTGCTGTGGAGGTAAAGAGGCAGGGAGAGGCTGGAACTCGGGGGTGGGGGGGTTCAGTTGTCAGCACGTGCTGCTGGATTTCAACAGAACGCAGTGAGAGAAGGGTTAGTCCAGAGGCGCACTGCATTCAGGGGCCGCGTCCAGAAGAGCGAGCGTGGCGGGTGCAGCCGAGGGAGAGCCCAGCCTCCCTCAAATTCAGGCTAATGGAGCTGAAATGCTGAAATATTTCAGCGCTGATGACTGCTTGTGACTTGTGAGGGTCCAGAGCTACATGATGCTAAAGCAACAGAAAAGCAACAGGAGCAGATGCAGCTCAACCTCCCCTGTTCCAGAGTTTTATCTGGAACAGCAGGTCTCGAAATAAAATATCAACCTGGAGCAGATAGTATGTTTGGAAGGGCCCATTTTAGAAATCCTTAATGCAAAAAACAACAAATATATATATATATATATATTTGTTGTTTTTA
>JAOXYF010000003.1:22001375-22033385 GCA_028565775.1 Sternarchorhynchus goeldii
GAGAGAGAGAGAGAGAGAGAGAGAGAGAGAGACAGAGAGAGGGAGGGAGGGAGGGAGAGAGCGAGAGAGAGAGGGAGGGAGGGAGGGAAGGAGAGAGGGAAAAAGAGAGAGAGGCAGGGATGGAGAGAGAGAGAGCGTGAAAGAGAGAGGGGGAGAGGAAAGGGGGGGTGAGAGGAGGATAGTGGAGAGGGGGGGGGGCAGATACATACACAAAATAAGACCAATAAGTGAACAAGTGCACAAAAAAAAACCAAGTAACAGATCCCGCTGTAAACTGACACTCTTTACATGGGCTGTATGACCAGAGGTCATGACCCCCCCACCCCCTTCTCCCCCTCACTCTGTTCCTTTTTTAGTTCCTTTTAAACTTGCTGAGGAGCTACAGGTCACATCTGCTTTGTTTATTGTAGTCCCTCCATCCCCGCCGTTCTGCCTGAAATAACAAGCGGACAGGTCCGCTGGAAATTAAATGAAAATTTTGTGCGCTATTTGCTGTAGGGGAGCTGTAGATGAATGAATGAATGAATGCACGCGGCTGGCACATTAGTTCCAAACCTGCTCGCTTTTCACCTAGTGCCTCTAATCCTTCAGTAGCTTGTTAAAGACTAATGGAGTTGTTTGTGCTGATTAAATCAGAGAATTACAAAGTGCCTGAGGTGTGTCCTGGTCTGCATTCCCAAAGCCTTGCAGTATATGCACCTTGCTGGTGCTGGTGCTTATCAAGTCCTCCTCTCTTACCAACCTGACACGAGAGACCAAAATAAAGTGCATTACAACTGAGGATGCTCCAGGAACAAAGGTGACACTAGACGACCCAACAACAGAGCCATCTGCTATGAGATACGCGTGTGTGTGTGTGTGTGTGTGTGTGTGTGTGTGTGGCCTGAGACCAACTCCTTCTAGCTCTTTCATCAATTATTTACAACTGCAATAAGGTAGCCTGCTCTGCTTTTGAGATAAACCAAAGAACCCCTGCCTATAGTCAGAACAGGTAAGACCTGCTAGGACTGATGATATGAAGCCATTTGCAGGAGAACAGGCCTGACCCGAAACCAGCCACCACCACAAAAATGAACTACAAAGAAAGGAAGAGAAAAGCGCTAATGGGTTTAGTCTATTCCATGCATCAAAAACGTAAATCCAGGGCTCAACATGGAGGCAGTGTAAGATGCGAGAAGCCATATTGTAGGCATGTAAAATCCAAACGAGAACCAATGAGGACAGGTGTTTATGAATAATCATGAATACATTGCAATGGTTTCGATTCGTTTCTGACTCTAATTATCACCAACGCGTGCAGAATCTCTGCTTGAGGGATGGACTGGTGGAACAGCAAGCGTATGGGGGCAAAGCATGCACGCTTTCAAACTGATTCAGTCAGCAGATGTAGACCAAACTCTGATCTATGAAGTCTTATGAAAAGGGGGCTGGAGTGGAGCTGAGAGTGGAGTTGGGGCAGAGTTGGTGAACTAAGAAGTTAAGTTTGAAGAACTCTCTACCTTGGGTTTGTTCTTTTGCTCTTTATTTCCCCTCTCCTTCTCTTGATACACTCTCTCCATACAGGGGTAACATTCAGGTAGTATTTTCTTAGTCATTACAATAGGTATTCATTACAATAGCTTACCAACTGTAACACACCATTTATTGGTTTGCGTTATGCTAATAAATCCTATGTTACCTTCAGCTCACATTAAGCTCTGATTTTCAGATAATGTTACATAATGTAAATGCTTAAGTACTCATTAAATAAAGAACCAGCTGTAGTTGATATATTGCCCTCACCAATTCCCTGTAAAGTATCCAATCAGTTGTGCATGTTTACTTGATTACACCATAAAATTAAGTTAGCTGTACCTCTGACAGAGGAGGCTGTTTCAACATTAAGGAGCTTTCCAAAGTTAATTATGCATATTCTCTTATGCTGGGTTAAGAGCGTGTGCCGAGTTATGCAGCAACACTTGCTTTCCAACATATCTGGAGTCAAAGTCAGACGGGTTTTACACCCATTAACCCTCTACCTGTACCTGTTCCTTTACTTTAAAGAAGAAACCCTGAACTTTAGAGAACACTAGTGATTAACAGCCTTTGCACGTGGTCAGGATGAAAACCTTAAAGTAGCTTCTCTAATTTGCTGAAGCAACTATAAAAATGGGCAGCAAACATGCATGAAGTTTTCAAAGGCTTCAGACGCAACAGACAGAGAGTTTAGGTTCAAGAACTCAAAGTGTTCACCCACCGTTGTCTTTGCTGCCATCCTCTTCCTCAGTCGGCTGCGAGGGGTCGTAGTAGTCGGCACTGTAGCGGAAAGCCACTGCGTTGTAGGAACCTTCGTCGGCCAAAGCCTCACTCAATCTCTTATACTCCTCTTCTGCACATCAAAGTGGAAAAAAGGGTTACGCACGTGCATGAGCCTGAAATCCGAACTAAAAATATCATGGACAAAATTAACACATACCGCAAAATCCATTACCTTTTTTCTTCTTCACTTCCCTCCCAAATTAACTGTAAAGTCTGTTTCATCATAATGTACCTCGCATTGTCAGCCATTAAACCAGCAGAGTGAAGAAAAGGAGCATTTTAAACTTTTTACTTGACAGGTAACTGTCATTTTGGGTCATAAGCTAATGTCACTCCTCCTACTGACAAGCACTTTAATACATAGCAGTCAGACAAGCCTTGCAACAATTTTCATTGCTGACTCATATCAACAATAGAAATATTTGTGAGATAGCCACGATTCGTACCTTGCCGGGCTTCCTCCTCCAGCAGGTCAGTGTGCAGGGCCAGGTATCTCTCCTCATCACACAGAGCCTCGATCCTGGCCTCCTCCTCAGACAGCTGGTAGCTCTGGTTCCATGAGCCTGCATCATACTCCGAAAGGTCATGTAAATGACCGCGGCCGTCATACCTGCAAAACGAATAAGTGGATTAGACAAAAAAACAACTGTGGCGCGCACACAGAAAGAATACTCCCCGCGCTTGGGAACCTTGAACATAAAGAACCTTTTTTTTTTTTTTTTTTTTTTTCTTTTTGTAACAAATCTATTTCTCTTACAAGCTTCTTTTCGAGATGGAGTGTGTGAACTGCACAGAGAGGCAAAAGACACAGACAGCTCTATCGCCACACTCCCAGTGTACAGCGCAAGAGATGTTGATTTTCTTTCTATAAAGTTACTGCCTAGATCCGTAACATTCTTCACTAAGCCTTTAAAAAGTTGCAACAGCTTTGAGTCAGGGGAAGGAAATAAAACAAACAAAAATAAATAAATAAAAACAGAAACAAAAGAACAACTTTCCTCTTACCTTACATGGTTCAAAAAAACAGGCTGTACCCATGTCAGACAACTGAGAGTTTGAGACCACTCACTTTTACTGTAAAATGGTACATCCACACAAGCCCGAGCACATAAATACCTATCCGCAAGAACCCATATGGACGATTTTTTCTTGCGCTCGCTCCTCTATTCCACTTCTCAGTTCCAGTTTCTTCGGCAAAAGAGAGAAGTGGGCGCTGAGTTGGCAATCGGGGCCTGGCAGGACCCCTTAGCCTTAATTGCTGAGAAAATAAGGTCCGGGTTACGTGATAGAGAGACACACACATACACATTGGAAACAGGAAACAGATCCATGCATATTAAGGTGGCTCACTGCAACCATCATGAAATGAGCTTTGCGAACTCCCTTATGGCATTTTAGCAACTGTCAGTGTTTATTTCTATTTTTGTGTGCGTGTGTCAATAAGACGTGACGCTGAAAAGAAAAAAAAAAAGAAAAAAGAAACAAAAAAACAAAAACAGCTGCATGTAGGCCTAGTTAGGAACAGCCTCTTGGCAAAGCTCTGCAGCCTGTAAGGGAATCGTGTTAGATTACTGAGCAAAAGAACAGACAGACATCTTTAGGAAAACCTTAAAAAAACCACTTTGTAAGAACCACCTTAATTCACAGACTGGTACATAGTTGCATTTATAACATAAGAATTTGCTGTGGCTTGCATTTAAAAGCATTACCACTGATGAGCTGTCACTCAAAAGGACATCTTAAGGAGTTCTGCGTGGCAATCACCAAAGCAAATTCCACATGTGTCAAGATGCACAGGCCTTCCTCTTCCGGAAAGGGTTCCGGGATTTAGATACTAATAAATTACTGACGCTATTTATATTTATATGACCAGAAATCCGTGGTTATCATGTTATTAAATTATTTATGACATTATTCTATTGCTGGAAGTAAGCTAGCTAGCTAAATGACTGATGTGAAATGAGCCCGACCTTTGGAGTAAGGACTTTGCATCTCTGCATCATGATTTTCTAATAAAAAAAACAAACAAAACTTTTTGATGTAGTTGCCTGTTAGAACACCGCATCTTCGACTTATAAAACAAAAGCCAAGCAAAGTTATCTCAAATCTCGTTTGCCAGGATCAGTTTTTATTCTTTATTCTGTCACACATATGACCAGCACCGCCAGCTGAAAAACAAGATCCAAGAGTCTTCGGAAGACATTAAGTTGGTTAAGTAATTATTCCCTTTAGGTTTGTTCAACCGACCTATCAATCATGATGTTCTTGTCCCCCATCCATGGGATAAGGTGTTTGCCCTGCTCGTGGTAGATAGCCCTCTCATCGTCCCGAAACAGCTTGCAGGCATAGCCGAAAACCAGGAGCTCGGCGTATTTACTGCTATCACTCTCCTCCTTCACCGGTTTGATGTTGTCCTTTTTACTCGCTCCTCTCCGATACATTCCAGATTAGTTTGAAGACAAAACGTCTGTCGATGCAGGTTAAATATATTAAGTTAAAACTATAACGTTGTTTTCAATAAACAGTTGTAAACGATGGCAAGCTACACAGATAAGTACCATTCAAGCAATTTTCAAAACACTTCTGTAATCAACATGTCGGCTTGGGTATATCAAGAGTTGGACCGTGCCTCGCAGATTCATTCTTTGCTTCGCCTGATTTTCTGTAATAACTACCTAAAACAGTCCGTTTACATGCAGCAATATATGACTATGGTTATATGCACAAATTTATTATCATAGTCAATCGTTATTTTGCTTGCGTTGATGAAAGAATCGAAAATAATTTTCACTCAGTATGAACGAAAGTGCTAATAATAAAGTATAGATATGTAGCTGGTAATACAACGTAGCCTTTCCGGGGTAATTTGAAGATCAATGGGTCGTTATATATCCATTGACGTTAGCGTAT
This sequence comes from Sternarchorhynchus goeldii, assembly GCA_028565775.1. Classification (NCBI taxonomy): domain Eukaryota; kingdom Metazoa; phylum Chordata; class Actinopteri; order Gymnotiformes; family Apteronotidae; genus Sternarchorhynchus; species Sternarchorhynchus goeldii. The sequence goes on from JAOXYF010000003.1 coordinate 22,006,584, forward strand.
CTGCCCATTTCATGTAGGCTGCGCTAAAGTCGTCTATTAATGTTTGTGGATATACGAAGAATTTAACGTCAAAAAACACTTAACCCAGATAGGTTAGCTACCTAATAGACTGGTGAAGAACTAATATAATTTTTCAAACACACACGATTCACTCAGTTTGTGCCAACGTTCCAAATTTATCCAACCCATGCGGTAATAATCAGGCCCATTATTAAAACCTTAAACAGACTATTTCTGATGTAGATGATCAAGCTACATGCTTGATCAACCAGTATCATGTATCCTCTGGATGAAGCACTTATTATTCCCTCAAAGTGAAACCTATGCTGTTTCTAAAAAACAACCAACCAAACAAACAAAAACATTAGTTTCAACATTAGTTAACATGCTGACTGCCTTTTACACTTCAAATTGATTATTATTATTATTGTTGTTGTTGTTGTTGTTGTTGCTATCGATATTATTTTCAGTATTTCTAAAACTTGTTTTATATGTTTTAAGGTAAGCTCTGGTAAGATAACATTTTTTATTTTATTTCTATAAGTACTGCATTTTAAATAGGAAAAGTGTTGTATTTGATTTTTTTCAACAAAAGGTTTCACAGTGCTGTGGATGTGCTGATAGATCAGGTTCTGTCTGTAATATAATTAAAAAAAAAAAAAGTGTACATACTAGGAATATCTGATCATAAGATAGCTGCCTTCCTTGTAGAAGTTTGTATAGCCAATGGATCCACCCCTTTAAATCCAGCAGGGATAATTTGAACAGTAGGACTACTAAGATACTAGCCTTTAGTTGACTACACAATAGGCATACACACAACTTAATTAGCTTTCAAGTAAGCGGAATTGTGCTTTTTCCCTTGTGTGTATGATTTTTTGTTGTTGTTGTTTTTGCAAAAAAAATATTTTTCATAAAAATATGTATAGCTTGCTAGCACAGTTACTTTTCTGTAATCAGAATCATGCATGATTCAGCTCAAAGATCAAATGAAGACATTGCAGAAGAAACCACAGGAAATGTCAACAAAAGACCTTTCAATATTTACTGAAGAGAAAATTTTATTTATATACTTCTAATAACACATATAGCAAAACTTAATTGATTATACTAGTATATTACTTTAATCTTTATCCTTTCCTATAACTAATGTAACTTAGTGAAGTCAGAAAACATAATTTAGTGAATGTAACTTAGCAAAATCAGAAACATTATGGCATCTAAATATCATGCATTAAAGGCAACTTTATAGATGCCAGTACCCTGGCACTGAATGTCGAACTAGACTATAATGCACACTTTGGTGTGTTAAAGGCAGTGTCTGAAGTGGATTAAACCATTCTGAGAGCTTCTGACCACAGTGAGACCCACAGTAGCCCTCTGGGGCATAGCTTATCAATAAAATTCTCCCGCAGGCTCTTACTCATTTACTATGTGCTCTCATCCTAAATCTATCATTCAGTCTTCTTCTTTTTTTCTTTCATGCTGCCCTTTACTTTTACGTCCTACATTTATCTTGCCACTCTGTTCTCTGTCCCCTTTACCATTTACACCTTTCTCATTTCCCCCACACTTGCTATCTCTCTTCTTCCATCTCATAAATGTGGCATCACCTTCTCCCCGGTACTGGAACAATGGGTCCTGACAGGCAACACAACTCTTCCGTCCCAAGGGCATTAAACGGTCTGGACTCTGGATTAAGCCATCTCTGATAGTATCTCATTTGGAGAGATAGTGATAAGGATATGGGAATAACCACCTGGCTTCACCCTCCAGCCACACTCAGGATGAAACACACTGGTTCCTTTGGCTCTCCTCAGAGGTTTCTCAGGAATTATGACCATGAATCCAACCCTAGTGATGTGTCACCATTTCCTAAGTGTTAAATTAGTAAACAAAATTAGTTGTATAATTCAACACAGTGATTTTGGTCACAATGTGAGATGAAAACAAGGTAAAGGAAACTACTATGAAAGTATCAGCCATTTAAAAGGTTTTCCCAATTTTACAGTAAAAACTTTCTAGGTTTCTAGACACAATTCATGATTATTTGTAATAACAATTAATAATTATTTGCAATCAGAAAACAAAATGAACACATTAATTTAATGAAAAATAGGCCTTAAAGGAATGTCTTGGAGCAAAAACATTACACAAATTTTCCAGCTACTTCAAAAGTAGTCAATCAACCTGTAAATGTTGATGATTAATTTTGTACTGCAACTACTGGGCTAATGTAACTAGTGAAGGGTGTATCACCAACAAGCATCTTAAAAACTATATGCTGAAATGAGCACACAGCCTCAAATAAGTTGCTAAGGAATCTCAAATACTTGCTGTGATTTCTGACATTGAAGATAATTTTACATAAGTGAGAACAGAAGTGATATGATGTTGCCTTTGACGAAATACCCAAATGGTTGCAGAGGGGGGTTTAATTGCAGCCTTTTTAGACCCTTAAAAGTCTTACTTGTACTCGACTTCACCAACTTTGGTTTGATATATTCAGTTTGTTGTTCCCTGTGTAATTTCTTGTGAAATTCACACCGATGTCTCTAATATCACACATTCTTCCCTCATCCCCACATTTTTTTCTGTCTAATGAAGGATTCATTAAAAATATCTTCAAGCCTACACCCTTGATAGAAGTAAAGTGTCTATAATCAAGAAAGAAAGAGAAAATAACCCTCACCCTTTGAGCAGCAAGTACTCTGGGGAATTATATAATGGTAAGACGTGCAATTGATTACAAGAGAAAAGCAAACTCAAGGGAGGGAGACAAAAATAAAGTAACAGGGTGAGAGCCATAATTTTGCAGTAAACATTTCAAACAGGCCACTCTAATGGTTGCAATACAGCCTTCTGTTAGAAATTCTGCTTCAGAAGCCTGGAGATTGGATAGTTTCAGGGTTGATGAGTTTATTGACGCACACAAAAACGTATGCGTACAATGTTGATCACGACCAATCTAATCTGATCTGTTTCGGGAAGACCTTATATACACTGGAAAATGTGGGAGGAGGAAGGAGGAGGAAGAAGAGGAGTTTAAGGAGGATTAAGTAGGGGATGAAGGTGAGGAGGAAGACGAGGAGTTTAAGGAGGGGTCAGTGTGGGATGAAGGCGAGAGCACTTGGGGTATCAACGTTAGCGGGGGTTGATAGTTGTCACCTTATGGTTAAGATACAGACAAAGGTGTTTTCACCCCCTCCGGAGGTGTGGACTCTCTGCAAAGATGAGCAACCATGGATACTTTTCAGGGCTCTGATGGTTGCCACATTAAGGGGGGGTGGTTGAATTACATTCAAAGAGTAATCTCCATAGAAATCTAAATAATCTTAAGAAGAGTAATCTCCACAGAAATCTAAGTAATCTTAAGAAGAGTAATCTCCATAGAAATCTAAGTAATCTTAAGAAGAGTAATCTCCATAGAAATCTAAGTAATCTTAAGAAGAGTAATTGCCATAGAAACAAAGGAGTTTGAAAGAAGCATATTTTCTCACACTTCCCTTTAAGGAACTAAACAGAAATGTGAGAAGGGACCTGTCCTTGGCAAACTGGAAAAATGAAATTGCTGCATTATCACTGGATCAGAAATGGTAGTCTTCTTCAAAGGAAAGGAGAAATGTTTAGTTTCCTGTACTCAAAATGAAGTACAGCTAATTGTCTTTGTGACTGTAAGCATACAATTTCCATCATGCTAATTGATAGTTATATTTATAAAGAAAAAGGAGAAACTTTCCTCTACTCAGAAACCATGGCTGCATGTGAGTGTCATAGAAACAAAGTTAAGCACTCACTAGAGGATGCAGATTATCTAAGCATCACATAAAATGTGCTGAAGGCCAAAGGCTCATAGTCTAAAGTTACAACTGACAAGGAGATGAAATGATTCAGTTGCAGAACAGTTTCAACCCACGGGTCTTTGTGAGCTTTGACTGCATATTTCTCCGTGGACCACCAGTATTCTGACCCCATCTAAACAGCTTTGTTCTGTTTGTTTTAAAGGGACAGAGCAAGTTAATCATCTGCACAGAGACTGTTGGCTCATTTGAGTTATTTAGCTAAACAACTGTATCAGTTGCCGTAAATTAGCCCTTGGCTCTCATTTGTTATGCTGCTAATTCACTTCACAAAGGGTGGTGGGGGGTGGAATTAGAGAGTTCATGGTGAAAAAGAGAATAGTTGGCAAATGATAATCTCTTAACTGCAACTGTATCTGATTGTCCTGTAGGCTTAAGACCTATAAGGTTTTATGACTACAGATTTAGTCCTAGTTCTAGACTACTATTGGATATTTTAGAAAATCAGCACTACATATGCAACTCAGTCCAAGTCAAAGACTTGACACTGTCTGGAATACTGCTTCATCTCCACCTTGTATAAGATTTACCTTTCCAGTGTTTGGCAAACACCCCTGTCCGTAGTGAATTGCAGAAGTGTTTTGCAGTCTTTAACAAATGCATATACTAATGTGAGCATTGGTACTGTAGGTCCATATCAAGAATACTCTAAAGCCTTTACCAAGCTTTGTGGCATCCAGTGTGACTTTAGAGAATCTAAAGTGATTTTGCTATTGAAGCACATGATATATTGGGGTCAAAGTGACATATAGTAAATGAAAGTATTCCGACTGTGCTCAAAATACAAAATACAGCAAAATGTGCAGAGAAATTAATAAAACCCAGAATATCGCCATGAATGCAGTTTGGCTTGTGGCAAAAAGGAGCTCATGTATAAACACCATGAAATTTTAAAGTTCAAACCAAAATTCATTACTCTCTCCCTTCCTAATCAGCTTCAAAAAATAGGTAAACTTGCAGGTGTGTGAAATGTATCAACTGTATAAATGTCATGCATCAACAGTAGAGTATAAATCATTGCCTGGCCTTTACTACCTAACAGCCCGTTGGTATTTCGTAGAGTCCCGCTGTAATGTAGTGTCTAATGAGATGGGCAGGACGGCCATGGCCAGGGCTAGAATTAGGGTTCGGAAGAAAAGAACATTTTTTCTGAACCTCCGTGGATAAGCTGTCACATTTGTATGTGTATAAACAATAAAACAATTTTCTTTACTACCATAAAAAGCAAAGGACCGTAAACAAAGAGACTTTCAGGCTGTCCACAGAGCCATGCTAGTTAGCTGGCTAGATTGCTAAACATCTGTTAATCATGGGTGAAGCCTTTGAAAGGTGTATATAGATATACTATGTATCTAAATATAGAAGACCAGGAGAGATAGATACTAGGCGATATTATGTCTGTCACATTGTTGCTTGTCCAAATTGGATTTAGAATTTGAAAGCCAAGGGTAGCTAAAAAGAACATATTTGAAGAAGTGAAACCTAAAGGCTTCAGTTGTGGCTAAGCACAGCGCAGCTGGAGAAATGCATTATAAAGAAGGAATGGCTAAGATGTTTTCGTGACTCAGATAGATGTTTTAGTACCTCAGATAGATGGGGGGCTTGGCAGATAAGTGGATCATTGGGTTAAGTCATTGTCTAAAACAGTAGATCCAGATGGAACTGGAGGTACTGAACATGCATTAATAATACCAGTGGCACTGGATATGGTCTTTGTCTCCGGTACTGGATTGTTAGAGAGTGACTGGCTACACAGGGGCAGCACAGTGGGTAAATACAGAGAATGGAATTCAATGTTCTATTGTTGTAGTGCATAGTGCATAAAGTACTACGTTAATTCCTTCAGACATAGAACATTTTAATGTCAGTGTAATTACCATCCATAGCTGTCTTCCTATTGTGTTTCTCTGTTGTTTTCTTTGATTATTATTCATTATTGCTGTTCACACCATTTACATCATTATGTTGTCTTGGAGGCACAGGAGGAGGCACCTTTTGTGTCCTGCATCCTCCTGAGGTTTCTTTCTCACAGCCTTACAGAGGAATCATGCTTTTTTTTCCTGGACCAAAACATATGTAACGCTGCCTTGTGCCAATGGATGCTGTAAAAAATGCTAAATAAATAAACTTTATATACTTAATTGACCTCACACTTGAATCTTCTGGATGTGTTATGGGCTAATTCACCAAAACACAGATGAGTGGAGCTGCCAAACTGACAAGCTCTGTGAAGAGTTTGTGAAGTTGTGAGGTCATGCCTTCTTTTATTAAGTAAGAGGAATGGGCTCTATGTGAATCTCTAATTGTCTGGCACAGGATGTTTGACATCATACCCTGGGTATAATTACAGTTTAATCAGTTCAGCTAGTTAGTTTATAGTAACATCAAATACACCAGACTTCTAAAGCAGCAAAATAAATCGCCTTAACAATGGAAAGAGCGAAAAATATCAGAAAAAAAACATTACCTGGTGATTCAGTAAGGTAGATGCATATGTCAGGACACGATATCTCTGACCACTGACTGAGGTTGTTTGTCCAGGCTGATGGAGACAGAGCGAATGGACACTCGTTAAACCCGTTAACTCGTTAAACTCGTTAAACCCTGTTTCATTCATTTTTGCTCTACATGATGCCAGTTGTTGATCAGCACCTATCTATCTATCTATCTATCTATCTATCTATCTATCTATCTATCTATCTATCTATCTATCTATCAATCAATCAATCAATCAATCAATCAATCAATCAGTCTGTCTGTCTGTCTGTCTGTCTGTCTGTCTGTCTATCTATCTATCTATTGAGATAGAGAGAGAGTGAGAGAGAGACAGAGGAAATCTTTATCTCATTTTAAGTATCCCCCAAAAAGCCACAAAGCATCTCCAGCCATAAGCACATGTGGTGATATGCATGTAAGAACTGCTTATCACACACTTATTTCAACTCAAACTTTATGGAACTCACAGAACTCAAACTTAAATTCTCATTGACCCCAAAATGTTCCAGATTCAGCGATACTAGAGCACTGAAGTGCCTTTTGCTCAGCATTATGTGAATCGTCCTCTGATCACCCAAGTGCACCCTGCTCCTTCACTGCTCTCATGTGTATGTGGATGAGGACGTCTGGCACAGTGGGAGTTTGGGAGATTCATGATGAGTGTCTCCAGACTGAGAGCCACACCCCCTTCCCTCTGAGGGACCGGTAAGTGGACAATCTAACCTAGTTTGGACTGAGGAAAAAAATTATGCATTTAATTGCATTTAATACATTTTTCGTGTTAAGTTTCACATTTCACGAAAGGCAAAATATCTTCTTTCTCTCCTCTCTCAGTATCAGTATGAATATGAATAATGATCTTGTTCATGTTCATACTGGAGGATTCCATCTTGATTTAAAGTGTTTATGGTAAATTTCCCCACTGTGGGACTAATAAAGGATTGTCTTCTCTTATCTTGTTTAAGTGCAGAACAACATAGCCATTCTATGACTTGCTCTAAGTTACTAACAGAGAACATGGGTATGATGTATATTGTAGTGAAAATAATGATTATTTTAAACTTTGTGCTGTAACTGGTAATTCTTTATTACATAATTGCAACATGAGAAACAAATAAGAATATAAACATTTCACGGAATACCACAGTCTGTGCAGAAACAGGTCTGGTTTCTCAGAGCCGTCTGAGAAATCAGGTAACGCTGGACAGAATAAACACGGCACTGCTGTAACTTGAAAACTGTGAAAATTGTGTGAGAAACAGAGTCTCATTTTGTCATTGAAAACTAACACAACACTTCGAAATCCTGTCAATTTGTTGTCTGTTTCATAATTGGCAAAATATCCTAATTAACATTACTTTGGGAAGATTGTTCTGTAAGATTATATATGATCTACTCAAGAACTAACATTAGTTCTCATGATTATTATGATTTGCTAGCAGAGACATCTAAATCCTTTGGTCAATGTAAGTGGTAATGAGAATAAAATTTGGACTGTGTCAGAGATGCACTGCAAAGAGAATTACAGTAAATTAACTGATGACATGGAGGATTCACCTATACATCAGGATTTTCCTATAGGGATACAAGCATGTCCACTATATAAAAAAATCCAGCAGTTTTTTTTATCATTAAACCCCAAAACAAATGCAAATTTCAGTTTAATGAGAATGTCTTCAGAATTCCTGCTTTACAGCTGATTTGCATAAAGAATTAGTGTCGAGCAAAGGAAAAGAACTCAAAGGAACAAACTGTGGAATCAATGGCCAATTCCCTTTTGAAATACTTAATAGATACTGCAAACTGTTTACTATTAGAAAGCAACTATTAAAGAAGGGGGGAAAGCAGTTATATTGGTTGATACACTGTATATCAATGGAGAAATATTCAAAAAGACACAGTGGGTGTAATAATGATTACTAGTCATTTGGTTAACCCTTACCCCATCTTGCTTACTTTCTATCTAATAATTATACATTATTATCTCTCATCTCTACCTAACATTTTCTCTATGACTATTAATCTGTTCACCCACAATCCCATGATCCCCCTCTCTCTCATTCTTACTTACTTCAGGTGTGTGTGCATATATATATATATATATATATATATATATATAGATTGTCTGGCTGTGTATTTATGTATATGAATGTATCTGACACACACACACACACACACACACACACACACATTCCCATCTAATGTTGAGTAAACAACCCATATGAATAATCAATATTGCACACAACCTCTCTATCACGGATGGCTACCCCCCCCCATTTTTCCTCTTTGTTTTCATCCAACTGTCATAACATCAATAACGAAATTTCGAATCATTACAAATTAAAATCTCTACACATTTACTTACAAATACAACAACACATACCCAGAAATCAGAATACTATCTCTCTCTGCAACTGTCCACTACCTGTCCCTGTAACCATTCATAGTGCTGCATCCCAGAAAAAAAGAAATGAATATATTCAACCACCTTCCTAGCTTAAATGCACATATTCGTCTTTTATAGGACACTAAACAGAGTCACCCCAACACAAATTCAAACCACCCAATTTCACTCATTTACTGATGACATATTATAAAACAAAAAGGTGCCTGGATAGACCATATACATAATGAAATAAAACACACATACACAGACAATACAAACAAAACAACAAGACTTTCTGGGCAGGCCTCTGGACCATCTACAGGACATGTTTTGGTCAGCACCCCCCCTCCCCCAGAAGGCAGGCCTAGGGCTCACCAAGGCCAACCCCCACTCACAAACAATTACTAGGAAGAATTTTTCCCTCTTGCCTGTGAGGCTCTTCTCTGCTATAGCCACTCTGGTCTCCAGGATGGCTTTCGAATACAAACATAAAACACCCAAACAGGTGAAGAAAGAGAAAAAAATACAAACAAATGAAACAAGAAGGAGAAAAATAAACAAAAATGAAGACCACAACTTCCTGGGGTGGTCGATCATTCTGTCACAGACGAAGAATGTCCAGGACAACAAAACGCAGAAGGAAGCACTTGCAGATCTCTGACTGAAGAGTTTAATGACAAACAAAACCAATCGGAAAGGTGCACAAACTAACTTAAAACAGACAACATTAATAAATGACAGTGGGCAGTAAGCAAAGCACAGGATAAATAGGGAAATACCTAATGATATAACTGCCCACAGATGTGGAATGGACACCTCCTACGGGAGATGAGGTCATAAAAAGCACACAAATAAATAACAACAAACAAACCCATAGATGAAACACAAAAAACTTATAAATGAAAAAAACTATATTCTTATTACAAAGACTTATACATGAATGCTGTGAATATAAGAATAAATAAGGAAAATTCTTAGCTAATCTTATAAAGAAAAACTAAACAAATTTAATGATCCAATTTACCTTACACAAGCCATTGTGTTCATTAAAAAAAGCCCAAATTTTAGTCTTGATGACTTTACATAATGATAAAGAATCAAAATTTACCCACATATTACCCACAATATACGCTGATGTGGCTGTTCATTGCCCTCAAGCAGAACCTCATGGTAGACGTTCAGAGATTTAGCAAATAACTACACTTTCAAATGGTTAGACACTATGGATTGATCTGTAGAGAAGCAAGTCCAATTTCACATACTGAAGATGAACGAGTTCAATCAGAACCAGCAGAACCTGATAATGGTTTGTATTTATCAACCCGTTGAAACATTGGAGATGCTTAAAGTGTCCATGAAGACATCAGCAAGCCTGCTAGCAGGAGCACTCCATGAACGTGCAGCCTGGAAAGCTTTGTGTTAATCCCCATCAGGGTCCTCCTCAAAGAGGCTACAATCACAGTCTGCACCTGGTCTCCCATGGAAGCTTTGACCTTCACTGCTGGGTGCTGCAGAATGGACACAGGTGTTCAGAGTATCTGGGTTAGTGGTACAATTCATGCAGGTGATCTGATACAATCAAAAATTGGGGAAATCTTTCCTGATGAAATTGATAATACATTGCAATTTGTTGAGATACAAAGCATTTTTATGTAAAAGAGCTTTTGAGTGCTTACAGGATTTTTATGATTCCTATGTTTTTGGTGTTTATGCAGGATGGTAACTCTCCAGACCAGGACATGCCTGAGGGCGGGGGAGGACATCTAAGACATAGTTTTAAATTTACCTAAAAATTACCCCAAAAATTACTTAATTATAGTCAATAAGAAGAACAGAAGGAAAACAATGTTTTCATTTTTTCATCTTTTTTAGCCTTCTCTTTTCCTTGTACAATCAATAGTGGCTTCTTATTAAATGCCACATAAAACATTCTTTATCAAAGGTGCTAGGTTGGTTTTTTAAATGCCATTTTGACAAATGGAGGCAAAAGTGCAGCCTCATCTGTTCCATCTGATTAATTTCAGTGGGGCTGTTTTTATTCAACATGGCTGGTGGCAGGTTCCCTTACTGAAATATGACTGGTAGCTGTTTGGCTTGACATATGTGTAAGCAAGCTCAAGCCAAATTCCTGTTTGCTAGAGGACTTGTCAGCTAAAATTATGCTTGTGTTTGCACACACAAAAAGACTTACACCGATGAAATACAACTGTAGTAGGTTAACTTTTTATTCTCTGTCATCTGCCATGTTTAGAAACAAATGGTTCATTCACATTCACGCTTCAAAAACTGACAAAATATTTAATGTCATTTACTCTTAGTCTCACACTGCCAGAATCTCTAGGGACTCTAGATGTGTAGGCAGGACGTCTGGGACTCAGACTCCTTTGCCCTACACCCAGTCATAACAAAACAGGCCAAGAATATCTGATTACATGCAGACACATCTACTTATTTGAACGTAGTACAGACAGTTTGTTCTAACACCTCCCCACCCCTTTTCCCATCTGTTCTGTCTGTTTGCAGTTGATGAATGTTTGGGCTCATGAAGAGGGAGAACTAGAAACATGGACCATATAAACACGTCCAAATTCACTAAATGTTATATACTCACATGCTCGATCTGCGCAGAGCCAGACTGCTACTATCTCCACAAATGGAAGCTATTTACATTAACTTTAACACTTCCCATCCCACTGTGCTGGAAATGGTGGAAAATACACATACACATCCTGTCCTGACATATAACTTACAACTGTTTTTATCATGTTGTTCTAGGGTTACTAAGAAGCACAATGTTCACAGCTTAATGCATTCGCAAATATGGGAGAGAAACGAATTGTCAGTTAGTGACATTATTTAGTATGACAAAGACTATTTGCACAGCAGATCGAATGACCCAAAGTGACATTAAATCAGCCAGCATCAAATTACAAATTACAAGGTGGTGCCATGCAGAAGAAACAAGTAATAAATGTAGCTCTTGCAGAAAGGATAAGAGGAAGCTGGCAGCAGCAGGAGTGCAAATCTCTTGTACCAGCTGCCAGTGACTGAACACATAGTGGCATGAAGAGGCACACCTCCACATATAAGGACACATCCACAGGCCCTTTTAGCAGTGCAACTCACATACTGTATTTAATAACATCATAGTATATAGACTCACAGCCCTTGCACCTGCCAACATTTTCTGCTTTGACACGTATTTTAGCACCTCATAGGTGCATCATATATCTGTGCAGGAGAAACATTATGAAATCCCTGGAGTGCAAGGAACTCACCTGTCTTGCAGCTTAAGGAAAGGTTCAGGAAAGCTTTGCGTTATTTCCATGGAGAAGCACCAACAGCCCAGCGCCATGAAAACACTATAAAGCATGTACCCTGGACAGAACACCACTTAAGGAACTTTTTCTACCAGAGTGTGTATGACCTTGCTTAACCCAGCAGTCTGGTACAGACTGGTTTGTAGACTCTACAGAGTATTCAAACCACTTCCATAAGAAGTGCACTTTAAAACTGAATTTGAAATTCTATAAGACACCCATAACATCCTGTGACATATGCTGTGTGTGTGTAACTGTAATGAATTTTACATATATCAGGTAGGCACCATTGTTTGTCAGTGTTTCACTGAATTAAGCCCATGACACTTCTCCAACTGTGAGGTTGGGCATCCCAGCCACATCTCCCTCCAATCTCACTTTTAAAGCAAACTGCAACTCTGCAAACATAAACCCAAACTGGACTCCCTAGTGACTAAGGCCATATCCAGCTCCACTGGCACTGTTAATGCATGCACACCTGATTAAGTCTCCATGTATATCATCCCTGCGACAAACCAACCTTATGTGCCAATAAATGTGCTTCAGTGTGCCAAATATCATACATCATTTACAACTAGGATCTTCACCTAACCACTGTCCAAGGTTTTGCAGGGTTAGGATCTTCACCTAACCACTGTCCGAGGTTTTGCACGATTCGTATGTCGCTCCAAGCTCTTACCAGATGATTTTGCACTTCCCTAGATTTTCCCAGTGAAGCAACTTTAAAACTTGCTAAGTTTAACCTTTTCCTTGCCCACCTAAGACCATAATTTCTATTCTTTAGTAATTACCAGGTTTATGGCTGGTATGCACTGTTATGCCTGTGTGTGTTTTCTGTTTGTCTGCTTCTGCTATTAATGAATGAATGAATCATTTATTGTTACCGCACATTGTACTTGTACACTTACACAACAAAACTGAAGTGTAACCCTCCTCCTCTCAGTGCAAAGAATATTAAAATAAACAGAGTACCTGCACCATCAAAAACTTCTTAACAGGTAACATCACTGTCTGGTTCGGGAACAGAACCAAGCAGGACAGACTAGATATTCAGAAGGTGGTGCATTCGGCTGAACGTACCATTCGAGCCGAGCTTCCTGACCTGCAGTCTATATACAGGAAACAGTGCTGGAAACTGGGTCAAGAACTCTAGTCATCTCAGTAATGGACTGTTTTCTATGACTCTGACACTTATACAGTCTGTAATGTTCCACGGTCCACTTTAATTCTATTTAACATCTTCTCCGTTTACATTTTTAAATATCTATTTTAATATAATGTATATTTTGTAATTTTTTTGTAACGTTTTTGTGGCCTGCACAGAGTCCTGACCTCAACCTGATAGAACACCTTTGGGATGAATTAGAGTGGAAACAGAGAGCCAGGCCTTCTGGTCCAAGATCAGTATGTGACCTCACAAATGCGCTTCTGGAAGAATGGTCAAAAATCCCTATAAACACACTCCTAAACCTTGTGGACAGTCTTCCCAGAAGAGTTGAAGTTGTTCTAGCTGCAAAGGGCAGACCAACGTCATATTGAACCCTATTGATTAGGAATGGGATGTCACTTAAGCTCATATGTGAGTCAAGTAAGGTGAGCGAATACTTTTGGCAATAGTGTATATTGTGCTGGGCCCTCTTCGTGACTGCAGAGGTGTTGGAGCTCAGTTGGAAGTCTGCGTCCATATGAACCTCAGGAACTTGAAGCTGGGTACTCTCTCCACCCACTCACCACCCAATCTGCACAAACATGTAAATTTCCTTTCACAAGATGCACTACTCATTGGCATTGTCAAGAACAGCTTGAAGAGGTTAAACAAGTCATCTGCATGCTTCCAGACATGGTAAAAGCTTGAAGCATATGGATGACTTGTTTACCCATCACTAGTAGAGTAGACACTGTGCTGTTAGCCAGCCTGTTCATCATTGCATGATTTAGAATTGGTGCCTGTAGTACATTCAACAGTACAGTGTTTCAACACTGTATGAGAACTTAATAACGTTTTAACACTGTCTGAGAACTCATCACCCCAAAAATCCATGGAAACAAATATGAAGGTGCATTACTGATGTCAGTAGGCTGCTGACTTGCCCACCAACTCACACATAATTCTTTGATTTTTAGCTGAGAGTGTCAACAATTAAACCTCAAAGATGTCAGGGATGCCCTTGAGTGCCTCAGCACAACAGCTCAGTGTTGTAGTTCAGCTAAGATGTTGCCATGGACCTGTGATGATTAAAAAACACCATGACAGTTAAACAGCTCATTGATAAAAGTGTAGAATGAGGACACAATTGTCAGCATGTGTAATGCTGCGACAGACATTCACAATGCACAGGTTAAAGACATGCATACCATTATCAAATTCATGGCTCACCAGAACATTCATTATGGGCAAAGCTCTCTGCCTGATCTTTCTGTCAGTCTGATTAAATCCCACAAATGATTTGTCCCCAAAAAAGTGTGTGCCTATATAGCTTACCACTGCAACCTTCTTGATTATGTTCTATAACGTTTGTGTTTCATCTGCAATGAGGGCAAAAACCTCTGCTTCATGCATTTACTGTGAATGTCACTTTTAAACTGAGTGGACATAACAGCAATTAATTCAATTGTGTGTTTGCTGTGACCAAAGCTCAAAGATTTCTGTTGTTTTTTGAATAGCCATTCAGGTAGTGGGTTGTCAGTAGCTTGTAAGTCCTTTAGCTCTTAAAAAACACATCAATGACCTTCTTTCTTGTTTTATTGCAACCACCGCATGCAATACCAGATCGACAGCAAAGGAGAAAATAGCTAAAAAGCAAAGAGCAAACCCTTATACATTTTCATTTGGTACTGTCTGTTTTCATCAACCTTCTTTGAATGGTCTCTATGGATCTGAGAAACAATGCTTCCAGTTTTACTTCACTGTTCATGCATTTTCAGCTTCAGCACTGCACATTGCTTTTCTGGTGCTCTTCGAATATTTCAGAAGCTTTTATCCGGTTACCAAATCAAGTCATTTGAAAGACGTCTATTGTGTTATGCTGACTTCCAAATGTAAAAAAACCCCCCAAAAAACACTAACTAAACAAAACAATGAAACATAGGCAGTAGTCAAAGTCAGTCATAAATTTCACAATATTCTTTCCAAACCTTTATACCATCCTTTACTGTAAATTAAAGTAATGGTAGATATAGTCCACTGGCAGTGAAGTTCATCAAACTTTTAATGCTATAAACTGGATCTCACTCATGGAGTTTTTATTGGAAACATTGGTTAATCTCTCAGATAAAGATGAGAGAGGGTTGAAGCTGGGGCAGGATTCTGTATGGTAGGTACATGCTGGATCTGTAACACATGTTGGTTCGCAATGTTGTTTTGAGTAAGAATCATCAGATTTGGGCATTTAAAAAATGAAGTCAACAAGTGTATGTAGTTATTTAGCTATTTTTGGCAAAAAACTCACCATATGAACTTGTTTCTACATTTACAAACATGCTATATATTAACCTTGAATGGGTTTCCCAAATGCATCATGAATTAAAGATCATCTTCAAATGGTAGAGCAAGTGTTATGCTGAACACTCTCTCTCTTATTTAAGATTATGTTAATTCTATAATGCTTTGGGGAAATAGGGCCTTGAGTGGTATTGCTACTCTGGTGCCCTCTGCTGTTGTGGAGCTTATTCTTTTTTTAGACAAGTGAACTAATTTGGAACATTTTAAGGGGAGCAAATGATCCACCTTTCCCCATGGCACCCATGAGAGAGAATATAGTTTCTCATTCCATAGTTACATAGTTTTTTTTTTTTTTAATTAAGCATTAGACTTTTGGTAACAGGATTTCCTTAAGCATTTTATATAAAACAAAAGTGCAATCAAGGATCAAGGTTTTTAATGTTTTATAGATGAATCATGGAGAAATGTACAGTGTTCACACATTTTTTAATGTATAATTTATATTAAGAGCATTTATAAAGAGAGCAGCTTCTGTTCATACTCTTTATTTTTAGTTCAGTGCACATAGTACTTACAGACTGTAATTTCAGAGGTTCACAGTATTATCCACTGCATCAGTTCTTCGTGTGAGCATTCATTCATAGATTCAGTTTATTTGCTCATTCATTTATTCACTCTCTCATACATTCATTATTTCCTTCTGCTCAAGTTGATTGTAAATTCATTACTGTTGACTGTGCCATGGCTGTTCCAGATGGGTTCAATCTTGTTCAGCTGTGTGGTATTTGGGAACCTCATTCCATCCATCCCTGAATCTGAACTGATTGAATTTGACATTGAAATAGCATAAGAATATAAATCCACTAATAGGGACAAATGAGTGACCCTGACTGTGCTATGATTCCATAGATTGTTTTTGGCCTGGTGTGTGCAAGGCATATAGAACGACAAGGAAAATATGGAAAGCCTGCGTGGTCCTCCTTACTGAACCTTCTCCAGTATGATTTGTTTTTTCATGCAGGGGCTTCATCAGCCTAAAATGACATACAGACAAATCAAATCCAAAGCCAAGGAAATAGTCACATTGTGTGTACTTCACTGGACAGTCTTGAACTGCACAGAGCAATTGCTGTTATAATCAAAGTTTTAGCAGTTTTTAAAAAAAAAAAAAAACTATAAAGTTTTGGACGTACTTTTGTATGTCTGTCTACTTGAGCTGTGTTGCAGGTTTGGCATGTAGGTTTCCTCCATATCTCTCTGCAGTAAGGCCTCTCTCAGTCACTCTGCTAGAACTGTTTAATAAAACAATGAAGCTACCTCTTCCTAGGACTAGATGATACTGAATATATATGAATATATCTGAATATATCTGAATATATATACATATATTTATTTATTTATTGTATCTCCATACTTTACTGTATTTTACTATATTTTCGGCAATGCATCTTTGTGTAATGATTATCTGACTACACACTGCATTAAGGTTAATGACAATGTATTTGCTCTACAAAATTAAACATCAGTCATCACCTTCTATGCTTCACACTGTTATCACTAAAGTGATCATTTCCATATTTCTTTTATAAAAGCCCTTTTTTTCTGAGAACTGCTGGCTGTTTTTATTGTTTCTTTTTTCAAAGTCTCAATTAGCACATTTAGAAAATTGCATTAAAGCATTCATTCAAATGAACAGAATTATTTGTGAAAATCACCCAGCTCTACTTTTGACCTAAATTGGCCGGTACATCATTAGTCACAGTAGCGCATACATTCCATAGCAGCTCTGTGAAAGAATCATATCTTTTAGTGAATGACCCCTGTTGACCTGCGACTGTTTCTTGTTCTGTCTCACAAATCTGAATATGACACAGTAGTTAGTTACCAGAAATAGTTACTTTCACTTCCTATGTGAAAATGTTCCAAGAAACAGAGAACGCAGAATCTAAAACAAACTTTGCCTGTAGAATAATTGTTTGCATGGAATCGATGTGTTTAACAGAGTTCATTGCAGAAGACATGTTGCTGCTAATTGGGCCGTTGAATGTTCCAGAAAGTATATTTTGGTTCTAAAGATTTCTTGTAAATATATTGAAATCCTTCTGTAAAGGAGTTCTATCATATCTGATAGCATCTCCAAATATGGTGGGAGAAAATATTTAAAAAGTCTTTACATCTATGTGTTTGTCTTTTGTGGTGAAAGAAGGTCCAGCTGATGCAGACTTGGCCCTATAAAATGACTCGGTAATTTTCTTCTGCATTTTAAAGGACAGCATTTTTCATTACTTAATTTGCTCTGTTCATGGCAAAGGTCAGTGGAAAAGGTCAATCCCTTCTGTAAAAAATCCTTATTAAGGATTTTATTAAGGACTTGAGCTGAAGAATAGTGGAAAATATTACTAACCAATTAACACTGATTTAAATGTATTGAGAGCAAGGTTAAATATCAGAGTTCTGTAGATGGCCAGCTTTCTCATTTACCTCTATATCAACATAATCCTGCCCATGTGAGCTGCCAGAAACCTCCATATTTGTTAAGTAATGATTACATTGGACACACTGAAACTTGAGTAGCTTAATCAGTGTTAAAATACTGTTTATTCAAGCATATCTAAGACTTTCTCATAGCTTTAGCTTTTTTTACACCAAACAATCCCTTTGGCGCTAACAGATTAGCAGCTCTCCTTTATGTAAACACAATTAATATTCATAACTGAATTTCATACTTTATTTAACCCACACTGGCAAGGCAGGGTGTTTGCGTAATAATGAGGGGCACCTAGGAGGCTTATTAGTCCAATGACTAATTTTTAAAAATCCACTTTCCCCACAGACACACTCTAAATTTACAACTTAGTAAACACACTGTTGCAGTGAAGCACAAATAGTATGACCAACTCTCCTTTAAGTTTTTCTTAAGTTTTCTTCGATTCTGTCTAAAAAAAAAAAAAGCATGTCTTACATATGAAACTGGCATGGAAGCCTGATTGCTTAGTTCATGAGGCAGACATAGACGAATGTAAAATACATTTCTCTCTATCATACTTTTGCAATTGATAGAGGATCTATACACGAGGGGGCCATTCAATAGCTGATGTACATTTGTATTCATAGTTTTTAACAGACTGTGATGTGCAGGGTAACTTATAGTGGTGCTGAGTTACATAATCCATCTGATTTACTTAAATTCACTTATTTAGCTGTGTCTAGTTTTGCATAGAAATTTTGTTCTTTTGTTAAAACTAGGACTGAATTAACAATAGTGTCTTCAAGGTATTGGCTTTCCATGTAATTGATTCCCAAATCTACATCTTGAGCTGAATTTGTTTTGTTCCCTTAAATATTTTTTTATGTTTCAAAGTATCATTTATTAACACTCAAAAAGGTTTATTCCTTTCCCAATCTTGTTGACAGCTTTTCAGATTCCACCATTTCCCCACTTTAGTAAATAAAAGCATTCATTAGGGCCTAGTTGTGAGCACATACTGTTGTCATTTCAGAACATGTACTGCACCTTCTCATGCTGGAACATGTGGCAAAGTTCTGACCAAGAGTGTCAAAGATTTGACTCCAAGTCATTCAACCCAACCCTTATCTTTCTAACCACTGGTTTTTACACCCCTTTCTGCAGGCTCTCAAATCCAGGCTTGGGGCCCTCACTAGCCTGTACTGTACAATTTAAAACTTTTCTAGTTCTCCTGATAATTGTCAAGCTTTTCCGAAGTTGAATGCGGTGTGGTAGAGTCGGAAAATGTGAAGCAGTGATGGTCAGATGGGCTTCAGTTCTTTGGTTGCAAACCTCTGAAATACTCCATTTCCCATCCACCTGAGCCACATAATCAATACGTGTCTGCCAAAGTCTTCCATTTTATTGTGTGAGCACATGTCACAAAGTTCAAGGGAATTTCGTGGAAGTTGTCTAACGTCTACTCTGTTCTCATGTCTTTTCAAGTTTTGCTTGTGAAGCTTTCAAGTCATACAGATCAGATACCTGATAATTATCTGATGCTCAGGTGTGATAGAACAGGATAAAACTTCAAACTGTGCAGGACAGTGAGGCCCCAGAACTGCAGTTCAAACCCCTGATAACATCACAGGACTTCACATACTTCTACAAGGACATTTTGGAATTGGCTTCTCTGTGCCCTGGTCTCAGCAAATTGAGAACAATTTGTCATTGTTAGCGAGTGAATCCATTCATTTGATCTTTGCCATTTTGAGGATTGTGTTACCTTTTGAAAGTAGATAATGAGGTTTTGAAAATAATTTATTTTAAATTAGATTTCTGATATGTTTTTTCAGAAATGTCTTTTTAGCTTGCATGTTTTGATTTAAAAGAAAATGCCCTTGAGTTGGCATTGGACTTGAGTTGGACCTCCCGACCACTGGGTGCGCTGTTTGCAGTGTGAAGGAGCACACGGATTGTGCAGCAGTGACACCGATGAGCTTGTGTCGATTAGGGCAATGAGCTGCTTTCTGCATACACTGATGTCATCCTACAGTCCACAGCAGCTGATTTCTTTCAGCGGTTGCTCGCCTCTCACTGAGTAGCCCTGTTTTCATTTTCCCTCCAGCTCAGGTTCATGACGTCGACTGCAGAGGTGTCAGTCTGCCGCCTCTCACTCGGGGGCCAATCAGCATCCTCTGGTTTTGTAGCTTTGTGTTGTTTACCATTCGGGCGCTGTAGATTAATTCTGCTTTCTCTACTAGGTATGTCTGATGAACCATTGCATGGCAGAAGAGGTAACCAAAAAAACAAACACACACTAAGAGAGTAACTTGTGCATTCGCTACGAGAAAAAGGCAGGATTAAACCCATGGGCATAACTGGGCTTTGAAAAGTGCAGGAGACAAGAATAAGGACCAGGTGTTGCATTCAGTACAGCTGCTTTGTGTTCCTGTCATCAAGGCAATAGTTCATCAAGGCAGTGAATTTCAGTGTTCACTGAAAAGAAATCAGCAATAGGTCTGTAAGGAAGAGCTTGACAAAAGGTTTTATGGACGCATATCAGCATCGAACAATACAAGAAGTATCAGAAGTATTAAAATATATTTGTAGTCCATTTGTGCAACAGTACAGCACTGTGCAACACCTATTGATCACGTTATATTAGCAGTGAGGGCTGACCAAGTACAGTTTTCCACATAACTGTGGTGCCATTTTCACTGACTGTTTGAACAAGTGTCTATAGGAAGCTGTTATGTAAAATATTTTCCCAGTATGCAAAGTGGTGGGGCAATGTCAGCAAATTAAAATTAACAGAGAGAACATGTCCTCAACGTCGCCAGGGTAACTTACACATATGATTAAACCAATCAACACATTCTTCAACCATTAACAACTATTTACCTCATGAAACAAACACAAAATTTTAATTAATTCACAGTCTGTGTGGAGGTGTACAGTACTGTGGGAGTGCACATGATGCCAATCACTGTCTCTTTCCTGTAGCCTGATAGACTTTCATCAGGGCAAAATCTTAAAGACAGCAGCACTTTGAAGGCTCATGCAGAGCAATGTCAGTGAGGTCAGTCACACGAAGTGAACAAACCAGGAAAAAACACCATTAAAAGTCTCAACACATGTCAAAATAAAATAAATCAATTCTTGGCACAAACCTCTCCACAGACTCAAAAACATAGAACAGATTCAACAACAACTTGAAGCTACACAAGAAAAATGAATAAATGATCACATTCAAAAGATATTTATGAAATCTGTGTAACACAGTTTGTACACTTACATATGAAGTATGTGATAATGACAATGTAGTAAACACATATTTTATAATGGGCCACAACATTTTAAATCAAATCATCAATTTCCTCAGTCAATAAAAAGGTTGGTGGCAAAACTTACACAAGCCTTTATTTAGGACTCAGAGGAACCGTTTAAAGCTGAAATCATCATTAAGACCAACAAGAGCCAATGTTCAATATGTAAATGAAGGGCATTTCCTGATGAGAAAGTTGCTTGGCAAATATCATCACGTCTAACTTGAGTAGATGCTCGAGTCCAACAAATCTTAATGAAGAAAGAAGGCTGGTACCATTGCATGGTCCATATTCTCTCTGTGTAAGGATGCCTTATGTTCAAATACCCTCTGTTTTAAAGCACATTTAGTCTGGCCAACATATGTTTTTTCCCCACAGGTTACAGGGGTGATATTGCAGTTAATTAACTAATGTCAAACCTTTTTCCTGTGTAGGTTTTGTAAAATACTTGACATTTGCTGTATTGTAGCACTGACTGCATCTACCGCATCTATAATTGCCCACCAAGTTGACTAGAGAGTGCTGGTTTGGTTTTAATTTAAATGTGTGCACTACTATATCCCTTATGGTCAGCTCCCCTTGAAAAACAAAACGAAGAGTTTCACTGAAATCCTGAAGTGTGGGCTAAGCTGGTGAGATATGCCAATGCTTGTTAATAATACTGCAAGCCTGTCGATGACAGCAATTAAACTCTGTTACCAAACTTGTCTTATTTCATTGAGTTTTTTGTTTTTGAGTCAGTAACTCAAAAGCATTAAGCATTGGAAACATGTAGGTAGGCATTATTACTTACATCAGTAGAATATTGTCTTTGAATCTTTCTTTTATATTGTGCTTTTTATTTTTCTAATTCCCAGAGTCTGAGCAATTCTGCCTCAATTGCAAAAGCTGCCCTTTAGGTATATTGATTTTGAAATGCTTGGGATGGTTACTGGATGCATGAACAATATTGTTACATTCCAACGGCTTTCTGTAATTGGTGCTCTTGACTTACACAGGATTTCTGACAATGGTAAGATCTGAGGTGAGTTTATGGAATAGGGATGATGATTCAAAGTGAGTTTCAAAAAGGAGCTACTTGCATTGAGACACTTGTGAAACTCTTTTTGTTCTTCAGCTGTACCATTTCAGAACACAAGGATGTAATCAATAGATTTTTCCAGTTTCATTTTGAAAAGTGTTGGATTGTGCATTATAAATGACTACCTCCACCCAAAATGCCACAACTAATGATGTAATCGATATAGATACTACTGTACTCATTGCTGTTCCCTTGAACATTGCTGGTCCCTTGAACTTCCCTTGAAATAATAGCAAATCTCACACTGGATGGATAGAACACTATTAATTATTTCCAATAAGAATGAATTTCAAGGCAGAGATTGGGGTTCAGTTAAAATGTGTGGTGCTGAAGACAAACATACTTCATGAAGGTTACAGAAACATTAAACCCTCCACATGAAATGAAATGAAATCTGTGGAATTATCCAACAATAGCTTAGCAAGAAGACTAAATATAACGTTTGTACCCTTGAGGAAAGAGGAAACTGTTATGACCAAATCCTTCATGAAAAATTCCATAGATTTTGACAGAGGTTCAGTAAATGAACCAATTCTTAAGACAATAGACATCAAAGGTGGTACTGTTGAATGTTTGTAGATCATAGGCAGACAATATAAAATTGGAATCTTTGGATATTGAACAGTAAGAAAATCCAACTCTTTTGGGGAAATCCACTTGTATTGAAATACACGTCTAAGAAGGCTTCGGTTTCTTTGTTTATTTCATTGCCATAGACAATACTTCTGTATGTATGACTCTCTCTCTCTCTGAACATGCAAGAGTTTTAACTAAAAGTAATCTGAGTCTATAATAACTATCCCACCACCTTTGTCTGCTGCTCCTACTGTTA
Source organism: Sternarchorhynchus goeldii (assembly GCA_028565775.1). Classification (NCBI taxonomy): domain Eukaryota; kingdom Metazoa; phylum Chordata; class Actinopteri; order Gymnotiformes; family Apteronotidae; genus Sternarchorhynchus; species Sternarchorhynchus goeldii. Next base: position 22,029,776 of record JAOXYF010000003.1, read on the forward strand.
TCTCAGGATTTTCTTTCAATCATAGCGTGTTCTTTTGTTCTTTTGTTCTTTATCCTGTTGAATCATTTTCTCTATCACTGAGTTCGACAAACATGCCACTGAGCTGGAGCTTGCATTAGACATGAATGTTGATGGCTTTGAAAGCGGTGATTGGAAACTGTACTTGTTGGAAACAGTAGACAAGTCATGGACTGCGTTCACTTGTTAAGAAGAGATATTTGTGCAGGACTAAGGCTCATCTTGGGCATGTTGATTAATGGTCTTAGAGTGTTTCCTCCCCCCCTTTTGTGTTTTTTCTTGCCCACTTCCTCAGCCTTTATGTGGCCAAAACAAGAAAGACACTATGGATCAACATCATAATCACTTGTGACACTGGACTGGTTATCACTAATGGATGACATCCCAGGAAAGAAAGAGGTAGTCCATTTGTTTCTGCTGCACAAAGTGATGTTTATTCTGAGTATTGTAATTTTGCCCTCTTTGTAGTCACAGATGTCCCATATGTAAATGTATTTAGGCCATGTCAAAAACTGGTCAAAACAAGGTCTGTCTCTTGAATTTGGGGATGAATCACTGGACTATGGGAAGAGAGGAGAGATCTTAGTTTAAATTTGACCTTGTGATAATGGAAAAAGAAATTTGATCACTTTGAACATCTCGCAACAAATGACTATCATTTAAATGTGTTTTCAGATCAGTCTTATTCTACTCTATTTCATTCTGTCTTGGTGCTCAGAGGTTTATCACCATGAATCCTTAGCAGTTGTTATCTCCATATAACACCTTCCTGATGGAGAAACTTGCCCTCTGGGTGCCACAGACGTGTTCTGCTGATTCACAATCATAACTCATTATTTTGTTTTAAAATGTTCCTAACCTGTATACTATTCTCTCAAATATTTTCTCAAATAACTTTCTTCAGCTGAACAGCAAACTGAAGCGATGCTGATCGGCACTCCACATCAGACCCAGTCATCTCCCATAACCAGTGTAACTCTGTCTGGTCATACTACTCCTCTATTCACAACAATCACCAATCTTGGAATAAAGTTTGATCCTCGTCTAACTTTTGAAGCTCACATCAAGCATCTCTGCAAGACTTTCTTCTATCATCTCAGAAACATCGCCAAGCTCCATACCTGAAAGACCTTCTCACACCACAAACCTCCTCACGATCTCTCTGTTCTAAAAATTCGAACCGCCTCCTCCATCCAAGAACAAAACTCAGCACCATGGGCGATCGGGCTTTTTCTTCTGCTGCCCCTCACTTGTGGAATGCCCTCCCTGATCATTTGTGGGCACCACAGACTGTCGAAACTTTTAAAAAAGGACTTAAAACATTTCTTTTTAGCAGATTTTATTATTCTTAAAAGAAACTGCTGGTTTTATGCATTTCTATAATGGCGATTTTACTCTGTAGCACATTGAGGTTTGTTTCAAATGTAAAGTGTGTTACAAATAAAATGTGTTATTATTATTTATTATTATAAATATTCATGTATCAGACATCAATTGGGTGAAAACACACAGGCACACAAACAGAAGGTTTGGCCAAGCACACTTTGCAGAACAAAGAGTATTCAGGAGCTAGTACAGCTTATATCTCTGACCTACAGTGTCTAGTAAAATGTCATCTGAATCTAATAAAACGTTAGTTGCATCTGTGCTAGTCTGCTGATCTTGTGGGGTGACATCCTGGGCAAAAGCCATGTCAAGGACTCTAGAATAGGACTCATGTCTTGTACATGAATGATTGACATTTATTCAAACAGAAATAAAAATACACAGGAAACAGCTCAAACGAGCGCAGCAGCTCGGATTCCTGATATGCTCTAAAGAACGTTGCTTTCAGGTCTGCCTCTTCTCTTTTTACCCTCTTGCTTTTCTCTTTCCCCCAAACTAAACACTGTGCTCCCTTCACAACATAGCAGAGTACCAGTATTCGTCTCTTTCTGATAAAGTTCATTGTGGCCTTTTTAATGGATAAGATGACAAAACGGAACTATAAGAATTGAGTTTTTCAATTCTTGAATTGAGTTGAGAAGAATTGAGTTGAGAAGAATTGAGTTGTCACCAACGTGCTCAGGATTAACAGATAACAGATTATAAAACTCCACATAACAGCATATATAATTATCTTAAAAATTATAAATTTTGTGGAAATTAAAACAATAAATATTTTATATGTACAGCAATTTGCTATGAATGTATGCTTTGCTATGTTACTAAGAGATTTTCAACAGACGGTCTGTAAAGTAACCAGGTTTTTAAAATGATTTTTAAGAGTGTCATTTTAGTGTGGCAATAATATGAAGAAAATCATATTAGATGCCTTGGTATCCAGCATTTAATGTGTTTATAATTGTAATAATATTGCTTTTTCTTGCTTATTCTTTAAACTGGAAAAACCTCTCACTACTTTACCTAGTAAATGTCACTCTTTGCACTGTTTTATGTCTAACATGCATTTCAATCAAGCGCCTGTAAACTCCATTTTTCTCTTTCTTCCCACACAAGCAGGTGTGTCATTCAGTCTCATTGCCACATGTGTATAAAAACATCTAGACATGCAGTCTGCTTTTGCAAACATTTGTGAAAGAATAGTTCACCCTAAAAAGTCCACTGAACTCAAGTTTGGTACTGTAATAGGATGCTACTGTTGTAACAAGTCAACGAGCAAATGAGCCTCATAGATATTCCTCCTAGATATTAAACAAAAAACGTTTGAGCTTCCATAAAGTTGGAATTTTTCAGAAAGAGAAACCCATGCTTACCCTGGTCAAGAGCTTCCTAGCATGGGTTTCCCTGGTGATGAGCTTCCTAGCATGGGTTTCCCCGGGCAAGTATTTGCATGCAAATCTTACATCGCTCAGCAAAATGCCAAGTGTCAGATGGAATGGTGTAAAACACACCGCTACTAGATCCTGGAGCAGCACAAATGTGTTCTGTGGAGCGATAAATCATGCTTCTCTCTGATGAACGAGTCTTGGTTTGGTGAACGTCTGGAGAATGTTACCTGCCTGACTACATCGTGCCAACTATGGTAGAGGATAATGCTATGAGACTGTTGTTCAGGGCTGGGCCGACGTCCCTTGGTTCCAGTAAAGGGAAAATGTTTATGCTTTAACATACCAAGATATTTTGGGCAATCAAACGCTTCCAACTTTATGGAAACACTTTGGGGAAGTTGTCCAGCATGACAGTGCCCACAAAACAAGATTCAAAAAGACATCATTGGTAAGTTCGGTGTGGAAGAACTTGACAGGCCCACACAGAGCCCTGACCTCAGACCCAGTGAACACCATTGGGATGAACTAGAATGGAGATTGTGAGCCAGGCCCTCTCATCTAACATCAGTGTCTGATCTCACAAATGCTGTTCTGAATTAATGAATTCCCACAGACACACTCCAAAATCTTGTAGAAAGCCTTCCTAAAACAGTGGAAGTTGTAATAACTGCAAAGAAGTAGCCAACTCCAAATGAATGCCAATGGAATTAGGATGGGATATATATTGTCTCTTCCATGTTCAAACTGTCATGGTGGCCGCCCTGGCCGCCTCCCCCGTCTCGTGTCTGTGTGGGTGTGTCTGTGTGGAGGCGTGTTCCGTC
>JAOXYF010000003.1:22033485-22061143 GCA_028565775.1 Sternarchorhynchus goeldii
GTCAGTGTTTGTATTTCGCCAAAGCAAAACCGATAATAAAACGGTTTTCACATATATCGCCACGTGAGTCCTGTCGGCCTTTTTTTGCAGCCCTCCTGGGTTCACACGTGACACAAACAAGTGATAGAATTGGGGTATATGTGTCACAGTGAAACAATACTGAATTAAATGGGGCATAATTCATGTTTAGCATCTTACTTTCAACTCACAACTCAGATTTGTGTTCCTGACTTCTTGTTTGTCTCCATGTTCTTACATTCCTTTAACTGGGTGACGTTTCTGGGTTTATTTACAGTCTGATTGCTCTTCAACCACAGCCAAAGTACAGTATGTCACAGTTTATTATGAGCAACATATAATCAGGAGTTCAATGTACATGATGTATACTGGTGTGTGTAACCCAGCAGAGTCAGTATTGCTGAAAATGAAGGGGAGAGGAATTAATTCTGATACAAAAACTCAGGAAAAACTTTCTGAGATGTACAGTTGTACCGTTGATACAGGCATGGCTTACTGACTGGAGACTAAAGGCCTTGGACATCAGAAAGCCCTCAGATCAGCTTAAAGTCGAAAAGATTTGGTCAGTACAAGTTTAGATCTGAAACTGAAAATACTGAAGTAGTTCCTGAGTGGGTTTTAAGCTATTTTGATTTTGTGTGGTAATAGCTATACCAAGTGCTGTGGCAAGAATGATTTCATTGATTTCATTTTTTAATTTATTTTTTAATTTTCTATTTGATAAATTATTGTTCATATCAGATGTTATTGTTCATATCGAGCGCAGCACATGGACACTGCAGACTGACTAACCAATCATTTAACTCACTGTGAACATTTGGAACCTCCCACAATAAAGCACTGCTATTTATTTGATAAAGTCTCATGTCTTTATAAATACTGAATTGCAGACGTACTTGTGTGATACTGTATTGTGCAAAGTTCCTCAAGCTCCTGGATTTCCAATAGTTGACCTCATGCTAGCAACACTGTTGCCACCAATGAATTTGTTCCGGTCTCAGACCGTATGCCGTGATGTTCCTGCAACTTCTGGATCTTTCTTGTAGTTGAATTGAATTTACTAGTGGAGGTGATGTGGAACCTACCACACATGGATGGGCACTAGTGATTCTGTTCAGCAATCAATTACATACATATTACTTCTACCATAGGCTGTTGCTCATAGACTCTCATGAGAGATGTTGTCCTGTGGAAACAGCTAGAAAACCTAGTTGAGAACTCCTGGCAGAGAGCAGACTCTTAAATCTGTGAATGAGAGTTAAAATCAAGTTTATTCCATGTACCAAGGGACAGTTGGAAGTTTTTTTTGTAATGCAGATATCACTGGAAATCATGTGGAGATCACAAATAGATGATTGGAAGCCATTTTGGACTTGGAGATATTAGTGGTTGTGGCCAAACCGAAAATGAATTTGGTCAAATTGTACTTTTATCTCATTTTTAAATTAATTTCTTTAGCGCATCTGAAATCTGAAACCTAAAACTGAGCAACACCATTAGCTTTCTAGCATAATAAATACTAACGATCCTAGGTTCTATCTAGTTTTTGAATGCGTTAACTTAGACAGGTGGCATAAATTTTGCAGATATAATGGATGTAATGTATGCACTGATGACAGTAATGCCAAAAAATGGAAAAGGAGAGAGAAGGCCAAGCAGCAGGGTGACTGCACAAAGCACACACTATGCTTGCTTCTTTATAAGGACTAAGGAGTTAAAACAGTAACTTATTATTAGCAGATGATGTTTTAAAAACTTCAGTAGTTTCAACTATTTAATGTTAGCAGCTAATTTTATACCTGGATGAAGCAGTAAGGCTGGTAGCCTAGTTACAGCTCCTTTTTTCAAACCCCCCTGCCTCAGTACATTTGTAGTCTCATCAGTCCTCATTCTCCCTCTCAGACACTGAGCTTGAGCAGTAAACAGCGGCTGTTTCATGCTTTCATTTTAAATCTAAGGGCAATTGTGTTTTCGCTGTTACTCCTGGCCTGTTTTTAAAGCTCACCTCAAAACCATTTTTCCTGTCTTATGAGCATGTTTATTGTGTTGTGCATTTTAACTCATTTAGCTGTGATTTATTATATTGTAGACCTTTGTAAATTTACCGTTGTTTGATAGCTTTTAATTACTTATCAGTTTGTCTTTTATTCTGTTCACTCTTAGACCGTTTGTATTGGCTGTTTAGCACTTTGGTCAACTTGGTTGTTGTAAAAGTGCAGTTTAAGTAAAGGAACTTCTTGGTTTACCCATCCATGTGTTTACCACAGTCAGAATGAACTACTGCAGAGGAAAGTCAAAGAGACATATCTCTCTCACCAACGTGGATTTAGAAGTTCATGTGTTATGTATGTGTTTTTTAGTATTTTGTGTATGATGTATGGTATGTGCAGGTAAGGGGTGTTTGTGTGCATGCTGGGAGGAGGAGGCTTCAGAGGTTTCTGCCTCAGAGCCCAGAGTTTATTAATCCATCCTAGCTCTCATGGGTTATTTAACACACTAAGATTAAAGGCTAAGCACCAGCTAATAGTGAGAGGCCAAAAGGATAATCTGCATTGAAGTGCAATACTTTTCTCAGACATTTTATTCACTATCAATATCAGTGAATAAAATGTTTGTTGCTCAAACTTTGGAAATTGGGTTTTTATCACTATTTTGCGCTTTTCCAGAATTTATTTATTAGAGTTTTTTAAACATATAAAGTTTAAATGTAAAAAGTGAGTTGTTAGCGATGCTGAGGTTTTAAGGTCAAAATAGGTAAACGGCTCAGAATTCTTGGTCATCACTTTGTTTTCATTTTGTAACAACAATGACAACAACAACAACAATAATAGTAGTATATCACTCTCACAGGCTTTTACACAGGTCAGGATCAATAGTGCAAGACTGGATTTTTTTTAAACATATATAGCATATTTGATGCTTTTATTGTTATCAGATGACAAGGCAAATATTACATTTCCATTGCAATCCCGCCACATCCATAATACAGTAAACACTCAGAAGGACTGACACCTGCCAAGCTACAGAAAAACAAAAACATCACTATGACTGTGAGTGAGAGAAGGGAGGATAGAAGGGCAGAGATGAGCAACCACAGAGAAAGACAGAAGGTATAAACAGATAGCAAAAAAAGAGAGAGAAATAATACATAAGTGAAAACAAATCAAGGTGCCGATTAACCAAGCGTTAGACAAGGGCTGAGACATAAATAAAACTCAAACAAAAACTAGGTCACATGGTACTTAACGCCATGGGAACCACGATGGCAAAGGGAGAGAAACGATTACATTGTCACCGTCGCATAGACTCCGGTCCCCTGGAGGAACACATTAGCTAAATATCTGGGAAAGTTTAGAGCGCACGTTGCCAAAGTGAAACCACTGCATTTAAAACTATTTCATAATAAACATTTTCTGTTTGTTGCTTGCAGCCAGGTTCAGGGTGCCTGCCATTTGTCTAATAGAAAACCACTATACAGTCTTGTAGCAACAGAAGAAATCAGTCAATAAGACTGGAGGAACAGGCTCTTTATTGTAATGGCGAAGCAATTAACAATACACACACACAGGAGAAACATGCAGAAAAGGGAATATTAACAGGAAAAATAGTGGAAGGTAGCAAAACATAAAACACATTATGGTGCTGATGATGTTTTGACAGTAACATAATGTTTAACAAAAGACCAACCGAACCGAAGTACACAAATACTGACCAAGCAACAACTTCAGTTTAAAGACTGCAGAAAGGCGCACAGCATTCTGGGAATCCTTGCTGAGTTAGGGTTAGGCCCCAGTTATGAGGCCCCTCAGCATTCACTTCAAGGGTCCCGTGTGCCAGCGATCCACGCACCCGCAACATAAAGCTCACGCTGCGGCCGCCTCCGCAACTGACATCCCGGCCTACGCAGCATTGCCCAGCGTCCTGCCCGGCGCAGGTTCTGCAAGGCGGCTGTCTCCTCAGTACTCTGTCTGGCCTCCTGGCCTGATGCAATGTCCCTTTATGTGGCACAGGCGGAACATCCACACCCGCCTGGTGCCTGGCAGGCAACAGCATGACGATTCCTGGCGGTATGAAGGCGGAGCTCCCTCGGCTGCCGTTTCGGGCTCTGGTGCCACAGATCACACTCCACGCTTGCTGCACTCTCCTTCGTTTGAGTGATGCTGATGCTGACGAGGCTCATGCTCCTGTCTGATGCTCACAGTCTTCAGGGACCCACCAGCCAGGACTGGCACTGAAAGCTAGGGCCATGCTGCCTGGGTGACAGCTTTACTTTTACAAAAGTTTCCCAGAATTTGCTGACCACATAAACAAAAACAACAAACAAATAAATAATACATTTTGTGGAAAAAAATACATAAATGTCAACTTCAGTGTGTCTTTCTCTTAGGAACAAACATAAGACAGAAGACATCTTTAAGATTATGATAAATATGCATTTCATTTGCTGTTTTCATACAGTTAACTTATACTGTACAAAGAGGCTGAAAATTGATTTAACCATCAGTAGCTAGTTCCTAATTAGGAATTCCCAATTTGTGGTTGGATATCTATCTAAGTGGTTGCAGACTGACTAAGAAGTAGATTTATTTCTGCAGGTAAGCGTCTTTCCATCTTGTCTGTCTGACCATTAGATTACCACAAACTGCCACTGCATGCATCAACATGGACTGTTCGAGCTCAATTAGCAGGAAAGCCTGACAGTCCTACACTTCATCAGGAAGAACCTGGCAGAAAAAAAAGATCAATTTAATTATGTCCATCCCAAGCAATTATCTCACTGCTAAACACTGACATTCTATCCCTGTATGTATGGCATCCAAATATTTGTCCTAATTTAATAAAAGTCAGCTACAGTGATTTTCCATTTCGCTCTGAAACAAGAGCTGTGCAGGGGTGAGTGAGGAAGTCGAGCTGTTTTATTACCGTCGAGGGCCAATCTCAACTGCGGCTTTGCTGCTCAAGTCAGGATAATGACGGTATGTTTTCTTCTTCAACTTTAACGTGATGCTGATGCAGAGGTAGCAACAGTAACTTTTGCAGGAGTTCATATGAAGGTCCCTGGTCCTGTAAAAGACAAAAGAAAGAAAGGAAGCCCACAGTATAGGCAGATCTGCAATAACGAGCAGACCATTAACGAGGCAGCACTTCATATACAGCTGTGCCTACTGTACATATTGAATACCAATGCCAAAATAACTGTTCATTGCTTGGAAGGAGAAGGGTATGACATCTGACAGAATGAGCACCATATGGTGGCAAAGTAAAAGCTTCATAACCAATTACAGATGATTAGATCCATTAGTTGAGCAACTGTGGATATAGCATTAAATGGATTTAATTTGTCTACAGAACATTCTTAAGCAGCCTTTTTAGAGTACGTTTATTTTGAAAGTAATTTCGAATCTTTAAATGTGTTCGCAAATGATTATGTGTACTGTTGAAGTAATAAATGAAGCTATACAATGGCATTTTAATGTTTCATCAAGATCTGCCAAGAGAAAAACTGAATAATTGATGAATAAACACATTAATGTTAAGAGGGTTTTTTTTCGAGCATACTTTGATTCTCTTTAATACAGTGTACTGGATCAGTGCACAAACGACTCAGCGTTATTACAAAATTCATTTAGAATCGCAGAGGCTGAGTTTGTACAAGTGAGATAGTTGCTATGCACTTTCCCCAGAACACATCATGATTTGCTCAGCAATATAAGATAGAGGAAAATCACCCAGAGGTGATCAAGAATAACATTTAGTTTTGCAATACTTAGTCAAAGTTTAGCTGACAGCAGTATTTTACAAACTGATTAAAGCTAAACCAAAAGCTATTTCTTTCATAAATAATGGTCTCACGTTACAAGAAAAAAAGCAAGATGCCGAGCAGGGAGAAAAGGTTCGCTTAATTTAGTTTGAAGCGAGGAATGCAAATAACATTAAATGTCGACACGAACATCAATATCGACACTCGACAAAGACCAACAAACACAGAGTGACATGCACACGCTTACACTCACGCCAGACCTACCACAGATAACGATAACGAACCGACATCAAACACCACGCCTACGACACAAACAGTCACACACACCTTCACATAGCCACGCCCACACAGGCACGGGACTAGGGAGGAGGCGAGGTCGGCCACCATTGAGAAATGGGACACAAAGCAATACAACAGATCTGTCTATAAAAATAGATGTTGGTCATACTTTGGAGTTTTTGATGTTTACCAGAAAGGCGCAATTTCCTGCTATGGTTGTCATACTTCACCATAAGATATTATGATTCGTTAGTCTTTTTATATTATAAAAAGAATGATGTGGATAACGTCAAAGAAGAATAACGTGTAAAGGCCAGGCTCTGTAATCTTTGGTATAACCTCAGAGTAAACCTGACAAAGATTAATGGTGGCATTAAAATTATTTGTAGGAACTCACGGTATAAAGGTTTATACTGATACAAAAGAAAAGTGATACAGCATTGAGAATCAAGTGACAATTTTTAGCTTAACCCAGATAGTTCGTACTCATCTTACCAGAGCCTGGCCTGGGTAAAGAACACAAAACACTAAAAAAAAAAGCCCAAACACTTAAAAGTATCTTGAATGTGTGACGGCAGCAGTAAGGGAGCAGAGAGAGCGGTACTGGAGTGGAGGAAGCTTTATCTCTATAACGTAACCAGCACGCAGAGAGTAACACAGCTGTAGCAAACAGAAACGAATCCTAAAGCAACACCCTCTCAAGACTCCTCAACTTGAGTTTGTATCGCAGACGGGCTTCTGCATTTCTAGCTGGGCGAATGTGCATCGACGTTTAGCAGGACCTGTGGGCTTATAAAAGAAGGTGAGGGTGGTTAATGAGCTGAGCAACACCTGTGTTTAATAAACTGAGGAATTGGAAAGGCATAATTGGGGGTGTGTGTTGTTGGTGGGCGTGTCTCTGCGAATGGGAGCCCGCCGCACCGTGACAGAATGCCACGTTTACATCTATACAGTCTTGCTTTTTGCCTCAGAAAAACTGTAGAGGTCAAAACATTGCATTCGAGACAATGATAAATAAGAGAGGTTTATGTACAGATTGCAAACATTTATTTTATATATGTAGCGATATCTACCAACAGATGACTTACCAATTGTTAATGGGATATCAGCTACATATACTAATATGGACCTCAGTCACTCGTATGCAGGGAAACTGATTATAATTAGACAACCAGGAAATGAATCAACTGAAAACACCTTAAGGAAGATGGGATTTAAACGTAAAAATTAACCTACACTAACATTTTAGGGGTTGACACCTCAGTCTTCCCTAGTGGCCAATCACTAACTATTAATGAAAATTTACAAATTTTCTCCCATCTCCGTTGACCAGACCATTCCCAGGGGTTTCAGGCGGGAAAGTTAAAGAATGTAGGAGCAGTTAAACACAGATAGTATCAGTATGATACATCCACACACGCACATACACACATGGACCACATTGACACTGAGTAGCGCCTCACTATTAACGGATCAAACTTTGCTCGGCAACACTGTAATGAGAACCTATCCGGCACATTTCATCACAATAGGAAACAGCATCAATCTTGCATAATAAAACAATTAATACAAAACCAAAAGAATAAAACAAAACATATTCCATGCATTCTAAACTAATTACTTCTAGGCCTAACAGAAATCATAACTAAACTACCGTCACACTACAAATGCCCTTATATACTATTAACCTACTACTATGACTTCTACCTGGAAGAAAGTAACTCTTTATTACATGGTTATGTGCTTGTGTCCCTAAATATCCCTATATTAGGTACAGAACTAAAACTACACAAAGGTGAGGTTAATAAACAAGAGATTACAGACAATATAATTCATCAACAAAAATGATCCAACAGTAACTTAATGGTAATATAATTTGTCCTTGTTCCTATCCAGAGGTATGGTACTCCTCCCGCTCAGAGTGCTAAAGTTGGTGACTCTCCTGGTTCTTTCTACTCCAGGTACTAGCACCATACCTTCAGTGTTCGGAGTAGGTGGTGGAGTTTTGCACCAAAATGATACCTTTGAACTGCTTTCAATGAGAGGAGTTCATTTCCTTAATCTGACAGTGTTATGGAAAAGGACATTTTCAATACTTATGACAAAATGGAAAATATAAAAGGATGTGGTGTCAGTTCCTTCCCCTGGATTCCTCTTAGAGCTCTCAGGGGTACTTTGAGTTCGTAAAAGTAGCTCTGGAGAGTGTAACCAGCCATAAACCTTTCACCCTGAGATCCTGAGTGAGGGAGAAGTGCTGATAAGCTGGGCCCGTGTAGCAGTGGAACCAGGTCAAAGGTCGAGGGAAAAGTCGTATTTAGAGTGCATTATCTCCTACATATATATGTATGAATTTATAACTGACCTGCTTTTTAATCAACTGTCACTTTACCCAAACCTCCACACTCACCTATCTCTAAGATGAGCCATTTTCTCTATTCACTGGACAGCTGTTGCAAGAGGACTTAAAAGGGAGTGTGAGTTCTCTGACAGCCATTGCCCCAGAGAGGCTCTCCCATTAGGGTGAATAAAAAAGTAAAGCAGCCTCTTATCAGGAAGTAAAGTGGAAAGGAGTCAGGGTGAAAGAGGTCTATTAACAAATGGATCTCATATATGTTCCCCATCTTATTCGACAGTGCTGACTGGGGATTTAATTTGTGATAGAAACCTGAACGTGTTTAAGAGACTTCATTTAGAATCGTTCTCTCTATTTATATCAATGTACCACTTTCCTTTAATCAGTGAAAGAATGTTATTGACAGGCCTGTTAGACAGACAGACATTTGTGGGTTTTTTTTCTTTAAATAAGTGTGAATTTATTCTTAAAAACAAATAGAAAAAAATTAAAACACACACTTCTGTGTTCTCTAAAACAATAAAACACATGCATTTGCAGAATTAGGTGAAGATTAAAGATCATACATTTTTATTCTCTCTCATTCAAAGGCTGCTGCTTTGCCACATGGTTTAAAATTCTTTGAGTATTTTATCCCAAGATATCGTCCTTCAGACAGACCACATCCATGTAGTAGTAATGTATTCCTTATGATTTATCCATGAGTTATCTACAATGTTTTGACTGAAGACCACAAGAACCCTGATTATGCAAACCAATTCACAGACATAACCTTAGCACCCAGAAACACCCAACAAAGCATTCCTGAGTTTTCCTGTTGGCTACATGTATGATCTTTCATAATGCATTAATGTTTTGTTGTTTTTTTCCGAATACGTGATATTTTGCATTTTATGAGCCTGAAGTTATTCAGAGATTAAAATAAAAAATGTGCTCAAGCCTGATGGGCTGAATGTCAAAGCTGCATATTTTCACATTGTTTTAAATGTTTTTTTTATGTGTACTTTGAATGTTTTATTCAATATTGGAATTTGTTGCACTAAGTCCATGGTGGATCTGTCATATGGAGCAGTAGAACAATTCCCAGCAGACTGGGAAGAAAGCAAAAATAAATATAGTCGAACCCATAAACAATAAACAGATTGTGTGTTTCTACTGTACTTGAGTTCATGTATTGCCCTCTTCACTGCCCATTTAAACCTCTGCTGCCCCACCCCCCCAAAACACACAGAAAGTGGTGCACTGAGGGTGTTGCTGCATGACGAAGTACCTAAAGCACATGAGGGAATTAAAGCCTTTATCCACACTCACAGACAAAGAGTTAGTTATCCAGTGCTCAAACACCATTAAATGAAGCCTCCTCTTCAAACTTGAAATGCATGAAATAAAAAGGAAATGGTACGGTCCGCATATGGCAATTATTGCTTCTGCACTTTTGATAATAGCTGAACCCACAGAAAGCCCGTAATCAGACATGAAACACTGATAGAAATAGTGACATGGAACAACAAGGACCTATGAGAGTTTTACAGGGTGACACAGAAATGTTGCATTAAAACAAATATAAAGATACAAACAACAGCAAACAGTAGCAGACTGGAAGGCATTCGGCATAAGTATACAGACCAAGGGATATCCAGGCCCAGTTAAGTATGAACAGGGGTGAGGAGAACATCACACATGACAAGGTGGAGACAGAAACCTCAGTAAACAAAACCACAGCTCAATACCAGAAGGAGAAAAAATGACAGAAGCTTGACCAGGATCAGGAATTGGGCATGATCCAAGCCGGAAGCAAGACTTGGCTCAGAATTAGGTCAGTAAACATCTCAAAAGCCAGATGAAGAACACCATCATGAGCAGGAAGAAGATCTGAAACTGGGCCAGACATTAAGGCCAGAGGTGCAGACAGGGTCAGGAGTGAGAGGCTTCAGAGTGGCACCAGAGTAGTGCTAGATCCATGACCAACACATAAGGCAGTCCCCTGGACAACAAAGGTGCAGACCTGCACCGCTGGTAAATCTGACAAGGTGGCCAGTGGGTCCAGAAGCTTAGATGTTGGTGGATCAGGTGGTTTGTAGATTCAAGATTCATGGCTCTGCAAAGCCATGCTACACATTATCACTCCAGAGCCAGGTTCCATAATATTATCCATGCAAAAAACAGTAGCATTGTACTTGGCACAAGTAGCAGTAGGGTTAGGAGCCTGTTTCTGGGCTCTCTCCAAAGCCACCAGTCCCCAGTGCCCAGGAGCTAGGGAAGGACTAACTGGATACAGTGGAGCTGGGATTGGAGGTATATAGTCCCCTTCGTGCAAAAGTCTTTGGACATTTTCCTATCTGGATGGTGCTTGAGCTGGATCCATCAATGAGGCCAGAGGAGGTTGTCATTGTAGTTAGTAAGTTCTTAAGCATTTCCATTATATATTTCTATTTGAAGAGTTGAGGTTCATGCAACTTTAAGGTAACTGTGTTTATTCATACAGTACAATCCAATTAGGTACATATTACAGTTGGTTAGATAATGTAATGAGGCAATACATGTCATAAATAACTAATGCAGCATATACAATTCAACATGAATGTTACCTAATGGGAGAGGGAGACAAAAAGTGAGAAAGAGTGAGGGAGAGAGGGAAACAGAAACATAAAGGGAGAGCAAGGCAGAGAGAGAGATTTCTCCAAACCGAACTCCTCAGTCTGCCATTTCTTCTCTCACCCAAACCCTCTACTCTCCCTCCTGGCCAATACTTCCTTCAGTCTTACCTAAACCAATAACCAGGTTTGCCACTATTGACCAATAAAAAGTAACCACATACCCTGCACTACAGGATCTCACAGCTAGTGCTAGAACACTGATTTATAGTCCTGAATAACTATTGACTATTTGTGGAGGGGCAAGGCCAAAGTTATTGGCCATTGTTATTTTATCACCCTTATCTCTGTGAGAGATCAAACTGATTCCAAGCAGTGGGAGTAGATTAAAACAACACTCTATACACCAGAGTTTGGCCTACAATGGGAGCTCCCTGGCAGGAGAGTGATTATTGTTCTACAGCAAGAACACTAGGGTGTCATTCAGGATGAAGTATGATTGGAAAAATAGGAAAAGTGAATGCAAAAGAAATTCAACAACTATCACAAGGACATAACATGGAGGGCAGTTACAAATATCTGCTGACTCTCCAGTCACATAAGAACCATGAGGCTGAATCCAGAAAAAAAAGACAGTAACATTCAACTACCTCCAAAAGGTAATGCAAGTACATAAGAGTCATCTTAACAAGAGTAATAAATACCAAAGCCATAACCACATATGCCTGGCCAGTCATCAGATACTCAGCAAGCACAATAAACTCATCAAAAAGGACAGTGAACATTGCACTCCACCCAACATCTAACAAAGCAAAGGTTTGAGAAAAAAAGTCATACAAATAAACAAGCATGATTTGGAAAGGAAATTCACTCATAGTGGCTTTGCATCAGCCACTGGGTTGTCCCTCATCTCTAAACTTTGGTTGGGTTTTAGCCCTACCCTCGAGGCTGCAAACACTCAGTGGGGTCTGGGGCATAGCCTTGGTAAGCTCAGCAATAGTCCAATCTTGCTCTGCTAACCATTTTTCTTGTTGTGCTACTTTCTTAAGTATATCCCCTAAATTAGCAGGTTGTTGTTTCCGTGCACCAAACATTCAGCCTCACTTGTAATTTCAGACTGTGCGTGTCTGTTTTTGATTTAGGTGAGGCTTGCTGTGGGGGCATGTTGTACTCCGCAGACCATAATATTTCTTTATTGCGTACCTGGACTAGAAAGGTGTCTGTCATGCTCTCAGTGAGCTGATCCCTATGAATAGCCTTTTCATTCGATAGTGCATCGGGTGATTATCAGTTTTAATATCTGCAATAAAGCATGGGAGTATTCTCTGAAACTGTCAACCTCTGTCTGGCTCTGCTGGTAGAACACCTGGGAAAGCTGAACTGTGTTACACTTCTCATAAAAATGTAAAAATATCTTAGGGCTGTACAGGTTTATTCCCCATACACAACCACGCCTTCTCTAAGGCAAAGCCTTCAACAGTGACAAAGGCAAGCTGCTCTTCTTAAGTTTGCTCACACCCTTTCTACTTCCTCGATGAACTCCTCCACACATCTCTAATCCCTACTGAACTCCCCACAAAAAAAACAAACAAAAACGTTTAACGTGCTACTTCCTGGGAAGCGATATGTATATAAGAGTGAGCGTGACTATCTCCTGCTACAGAGACATGGTTTCATCTCATCTTCAGCTAAGCTCTTCAAGACTATTTTGCATCTCCATAAGATTATTATGACCCTGCACCCCTGGCCAAGATAAAGCCTCATCATCACCAGGCTCTCATGATATTTCATTTAAGGTTGTTCATTTAGGGTCAGTCTTGAGGATACGTATAAATTCCACTGCTTCCTCTGCAGTTGGTGTCTGGTGTCTGGCAGTGCCTTCAGTGGTGAGTTCCCTCTTAGGGGTGATGAGTCACTGAAGGCATTGCCATCCCTTCTACTCATTTTGTAGTCCTATGTGAAATTATCCTAACAGGAGTGAAATAGTATTGTTTTAAACAGCTGATCCTTGAAACTGAAAACAATGAAACAATGAAATGGCCCAGCCCAGAGCCCTGATCTAAACCCAATAGAAAATCTCTGGAAAATCCTTGGTGACAAAGTTATGGCCAAGACACCCACAACAGTCACAGAACTGTGGAAGAGACTGGAAGAAGAGTGGAGCAAAATCACACCAGAGTGGTGTGAGAGACTAGTGATGTCCTGTGGCCGCAGATGTGCTGAAGTCATTCAAAGCAAAGGCTTTCCACTGATTACTGACTGTTGTAATCTTCAGAAAATTTAGTTGTAAATCTTTCTCTGTGCTACAGTCATTGCTGTTCTCCAATTATGATCATCACGTTTTTTGCAAAATAAAGGTTTCATGTTGATATACTTTGGTTATTTTGTAAAACACTGATCTAATGGCCTGGTGCACCCCTTACAAAAATCCTTCAAATGTTGATCAATGTAGATTACATTATTTTTTTCTTTAAATGTAATTTTTAAAATATGTTTTATGTTGTTAAGTCAAACTCCGAAAATCAGCACAAGAAATTCAGGTTTTGAAATCCATGTCCACTAACACTAATTAAGGGTGCAATAACTAAGACATATTTATTAACACACTTAAGTCTCTTTGGGTGAAAACTGTCAGCTCTCAACAAATAACTGTTGTTTGTACTTTTATGATTACAATGCAAAGGAAACCATTTTCATTTACGATAACAGCCAGATCAAAAAAAAAAAAAAGAGAAAAGAATAATCAACTGACGATTTTATGTTTATGATGTCATCGATGTCACATTCTTCCTGGAGGGGTTTGCTTGACTGACAATGACCCAAAAAAGAGGTTTGCATAATTAGGTGCAAAACAAGCTCTCATCTCTGTGCCCTTATGTTGCCTATACAGACATTTCCTGAATAAGACATGGGCAGAGGGTACAATTGCTCTGGGACGTGCAATGACTGGGCCCTACAATTGCAGTTTGGGCCCTTTAGCTTGGCTTTTACATCATGCATCTTTATTTCATGAAGATATACTTTAATATAATAGCATTTCTCACCGACCAGCTTCAACCTTCACTGCTTTAACTGCATTAAAGACATTCATTTATGCACCTTTTATTGATGCTAGACAAAAATGTTTTGTAAAGTGATCTCTCAAACATAATATACTCATAAGTTATGAACATAAAATCGTAACGCTTGAAAATAATTCAGGTAAACTAAATGAAACAGTGTGTGGCCTTGGTTCTTGACAATGTTCTTATTTGGCCAGTAGCATGTCAACTAAATGTAATATTTGTGATCCAAATGTTAAAGGAGACTTTGATTTTTTGATGCAATCTGTGGTGCACTGGTGGTAGCTGTGAAGATGCTGAGTAAACTGAAGCACAAAAACGGAGATCAAAAATCAAAAGAAAAACACGAGCAGTTGTATGAATTAAACAAACCTCAAAAACTGGATGTTTACTTCAGAAGACAAGACTGAAAATGACAGAAATATGTCCACTCAAAATGCCAGTGGCAGGAATGTTCAAGTTTGTTCAAGTTTGAATCTTCACCAGAGTACACCACGTTTAATTCATGTATTAGATGATGTCATTTGTTTGTCTGTAAACATCTATAAACGAGCAAATCACACCATCGTTTAATAAGTAGTAATAATTAATAAATTGTTACATCATTGATATATAGAGCCCATTCTGTAAGGGAGAAGTTTGATAGAAGCTTGAAGTGTCAGATCTTAATGAAAAATTCTCTAAGGCACATTTATAGTCACCATCTCCTGTAATAGTCTGATAAAGACACAATACATCTGCAAGAACAAATGGGGATCTTTCACATGTTATGAACAAGTCAAACAATTGGTAACAGGGCTCAGAGAAAATGTGTATTTTAATGCACACACTGCTTACCACCTGTTTACTTAAACTATAGGCTTCCTTGAGAAAGTTGTCTTGTACTTGTTTATTGGTAAATAATATTGCCTATTAGCATTTATTTACAGCTAATGTTGGTATGTCCAAGTTCAATGTTATTTTTTTAGCTGCTGTCTACATGACTGACACTAGAGTCAAAATAAATTCTGTTGAAATCAAATATTAAGAATGTGTCAACAGCATATAAAAAGAATGTTTCAAGACCATATAAAAAGAAGTGTCAAGGGCATACAAAAAAAAACTACCTATAACTTTCAGCATATACTTGTCATCCTACTCGTCTTGACTCAACAATTAGATTTTTTTTTTATCAAGACCTTTGAAGGCATGCCGTTCTCTGCTATGCCTTCACCATTACAAGTGTCTTAAAGTGTCTACTGAATGTCAGAAATAATGTGTTACTGGGGAAAAAAGATCAAAGATTAAGAGACATTGAGAAAACCTGCAGTGTACAACTGAACTGAGCACCTGCTAGTGAGACTATCTCCACCTCGCTGTAGCTGTTAAGGAAGTAGAAGCCAAGGTTCCAAAGGCCCCACTGACCATAACTAGTGACTGACTTTAGTCAATCAGACCGCTTCCATCCTTTATTGTGTTAACACAGATGTAGTCTGAGTAAACAGAGCAACAGTTCAAGTCCGCCCTCTTTCCACACAGTTGTTCACACACATAATCATCCACACTGAGCAATTTGTTTACGTTTGTTTCTTGACCCGTAGCAGGCCATCTCATTTACATACTGCCAGGTACTGTGAGTATGCACTGAATGAAAATACAAAATGTGAGTTTTCCTTCCTCTGAACGATGGCTGTTTTGTGTATGTAGAGTAGTCTCTGCATGATTTGTTTAAGGGAGCTGTCCCTTAGTGGTTATGGATGGCAAAATATGTGAGGTGTTTTTCTCCACTACACTCTGTGCTTAAATATGCACTATATTAAGTTGATCTTCTAAAATAATTAACCTTTATCATGTTTACCATTTTAAAAAGCTCTATTAAATGTAACAATCTGACAACAGGTAATAAGACCTCTGAAACCGAGGTTGATGTGATGGAATTCAAAATGATGTGTTATGGTTGCGTAATTAGTAGCAGTAATCTTCATACTGTTTACTCAAGGTCGGGCCCCTTTCACACTTGAACATCTCTTAAGTTGCTTGAGTAATTAATCATTAAGAATATGATATTTCAATGTTTTCATTTTCTAGTACGTATTTGCCCATTAAAAATGTCAGCCTTATTGCATTTAATGACATTCTAAGACTACACACAAAAAATGAAAGGTAAACAGCCACATTAATTAATGAGCCAGTGCAGTCATTAATCATTCAGGCTTGGCATGTTAAACACTGAACCATCATCCTGGCTTCTGATCAAAACATTAGCCCAGTTCAGGCAGCATTCAGCCTCTTCGCTAACATCCATGTCAGAGTTGGAGAGGAGAGCATAACAATGGAATGGTGTAAATGGCCCAGGCAGCACTGTTTAAGAGTGCTGGGGAACAGCAGGATTTTAAGTGTTGCTAATTTTGATGAATTATGAACGTTATGCTTTTAAACAGGCCAGCTGGGAGGCTAACGCACAGACAGCTGATGACAAACTGAAAGGCAAACTTTAGTGCTAAAAGCATCTGACGCGCTCGGCTCAGCTGACTGGGTGTTGCTTTGCCAAGAGTCAAGAGAGTTGGATGTACTCACTAGAAATACAATGCTCTACAAATTTTCCCTACAAATTCTCTCTCTCTCTCTCTATCTATCTATCTATCTATCTATCTATCTATCTATCTATCTATCTATCTATCTATCTATCTATCTATCTATCTATTTTTTTGTGTTTTTTTTTGTTTTGTTTTTTGTACTTTTATTGTAACAAAGTCAAATGTATATCAACTACCACTGATATATATTTATATACTCAGTTTGTTAGTAATGACTAGAACTGGAGGGAGGGCTGGGGCTCTCACACACACTGTGAGAAGGGTCTCCCTTGGCTTGCCCTATCAGCGGCATCCTGGCATTTTTGCCACAACAGTCGAACTGATTTGTCATTTGCTTTCCTGTTTTTGTTCAAACCGCTTCACGTTCTGCATCTCATTGGTCTTCCTGCCTCAGTTCAGCAGAGACAGAGACATGGCTGGTCTCCTTTCTGCTGGGTTCTCTTTTTCAGTGTGCACACCTCCTGAGGGCTACTCCAGTTTCATGCTGCGACTGTCTCGTGCTTCCTCCACCCTTTCGAGGCCTGCTGGCAGAACATTGCATGGGGCCAATTTTCAGACTCCTAACTCTGTTTGCTGTTTATCTGTTTCCCAGGTTGCCTCTTGTCTATAAATGTAATAGGTATGAGAATATTTAAAGTCATTGCATCTTACATACCCGCATTTGAGCATCTTGAATTTTTTGTTGTTGTTATAATGCATTATAAAATAAACAAAAAGCCAATTGTTAGTAAGATATTTGGAAAGATTTACCATATAAAATAATAGTTATGTCGTACTGTAACAGTTTATAGTCCCAGATGACTGGGAAAATGTAATAAATGAACTTTTACATGTCCCCTTGGAGAAGAGAAAATGAAGTGTACAAAAAACACACAAATCTTAGAAAACATAGAAAACCCTTTTCTGAAAAGGGTTTATTACTGTGAATGTACTTAAAGTGTAAAGTACAAAGCTTTTCTAGTTTATTACTGTGAATGTACTTAAAGTGTAAGTACAAAGCTTTTCTAGTTTCAAGTCAAAACATTTTGTGTCATTGCATCTACATAAAGTAAAACAAAACAATGCTTCTCCACCTCAGCCAGTCCATCCACACAACTCAAGTGCTGTTTATGTTTTTCGTTTCCAACAGTTTTATCATGGACAGGTATATGATAGAAATGTAGATAGTTAGCTAGTAGTTATTAAGTATTATTATAGTTATTAGGTATTAAACTGACTTGTATTAAATTAAATCCTTATAAGCATCTTTAAGGTTGCATTATGTACAACGTAGCAAAAAAAAAAAAATACTCAAGAATGCAGAAGACGATATATATATATACTTCATTATGGATGAACTTAGGTTTTTTCTGTTCTCTTTCAGTTCTTCTTCAGGACTGAGCCTGTTGCCTCTGCCTCTGCGAAGCCACGCCACGCCAGCCTCAGCATTCCATTTTTGCACGTTACCTTGCTAGCCTTGTGACTCGCTGCACGCTAGCAGCCCTAAATAAAGGACCGTGTTTGCCGCAGCCTCACCTTCCCTCACATGTGGAAACTTACATTGCCCTTTTCCCTGTGTGTTTTTTTCACCAGCATTTTTTTCTTTTTTCATTTATACTCTGCAAATAAATGAAAATAAATAAAAAAAAACACATTGCTGTGCTTGTGATGATTTATTTATGTTCTGTTCTAGATGTGCTTTTCATTTTCTTCCTCTGTGCACATATCACCACACCCCTCTTATTAACATCCTTCCCTGCTTAACCTGGACCTCATTTCTTCCTTTTGTTCTCCATTGTTGAGGTCAGGCTGCAGAACCACTGCCACACTTTTTTTTGGACCCTGTGTACGTTATTTTTTTCATATGTTTATTCGTAGTTTTATTTTCGTCTATTCTTCAATTTTCATTAAAAGTCTAAGAAAAGTCTAAGAAGTACTGATTTGTGCTTGTCTCACACTCATCATATCGTAGTTTTCTCAAGTCAATAACCCTAATTTTGTTTAGTCTGCATTCAGACAACGGTTGCTGACCACACACCAGTCCATTAGCTGCTGAACATGTTTTCTGTATGCTGACTCATCCCTGCTGATGAGACCCATGAAGTACATGTCGTCAGTGATGTGACTTGATCATGTGGTTTGAGATGTGCGTTACTGTGCAGTCATAGAGTAGCAGTGAAAACAGCACTGGACTGAGCACAGAGCCCAGGGGAACCCCAGTGCTACGTAAGTGTGGGGGTGTCTCTGTTTCAATCAGATGCTGGTGGTGCTGAATGCTGAGCTGCACTATTAACAGCTCTTGAATGCATGTGTCCTTTTTTTGCCCAGATAGTTAAGAGCCAGGTAAAAGGTGGTGGCGTTGGGCATTGTTTGTTGATCGGTTGGGACGATACACGAACTGCAGCGGCTCCAGTGTGGAGGGTACAGCTACTTCTTTATGTGCCTCATGATGAACTTCTCAAAGCACTTTGTGATGACGAGCACAAGTGTGATAGGACAGCAGTCACCGAGGCGAGACTTCTTTGAAATTGGGACGTGGGTGAAGTAGTGGGAAATCAAGAAGGTGCTAGCTTGAAGCATCTTGGAAGCAAGAGGTTCTGGTAAGAAAACAGGGCTCAGAAGTATTCAGCCAGTATTTGGTTTAAGGGTTATTGTGCTATTATTGTGTACCGTGCATTAATATGTTGTGTGTGTGGCTGTAAATACATCCAGGAAAATAAAGATATTGCATAAAAGTGACATTCTGCTACATATAAACAGTTTTATCCATCACATTTCACCTTTACTGGAGTCAATATAACTGACTATAAATGAACAGATATACCAGACTGTATACTAGCTGTTCTAAGGGCTGCCTACGTACCTGCTCTGAAGAATCCTCAGCAGCATGATCTAGCCAGTCACTGATGCAGTATACTCCTCCAGGTTGATGGAGTCTCCGTCGGTTACAGCCTTCCTAAATGTGCCCCGGGCAGTGTACTGCTGAGTAGGTTTTCACCTGTTTCAGGACAAGTTTGGAGCATCTGACAAGCCATGTTTGGATTAGCATATTAGAAGTGTGGTCTGAACAGTCAAGGTGGGGGCTGTATGGTACACTTTAAAATAGCCTGTGCAATTTTACAGTGTGATATACAGTCAAGGAATAATTACTGAATGAGTTTTAAGAAAAAGAGGACTGCATAACGTTCCTCTGACTATAAATTAATACAGTGGTATAAATCCCAATGAATTATACATGAACAAATGGTAAAAAGAGAAGGAAAGAAAACACGGGATGAAATGCAGGTGATTTTCTGTGATTATAAATATATATCTATTACTCATGCTGATTTTTAGTAAATCGTTTTAGTAAATATGAGGCCTTTCTATTTCAACTCATTTTGATAATCATCAGAGCTGCCTTTTGATGTGATACCATGAATTAACAGGCTGTGCAGAAAAAAATGAGTCTTTTTCCTCTTTTCATACATCGGTTTGAAAGACATTGTGAGATATTCAGCTCCATATATGTTAAACACTGAATTATAACTTAAATGGCATATGCTATTATGACCAAACATTTGATCCATACCATCATTTATTATTCCTTAGTGAATGTGATATCGTGGTTACATTTTTAATTAATGTTTTTTCTTTGACTGGTTGTGTTTGTAGATTAGTTCACTGAGTAAATGTAAATGTTACATAAAGATCACACTCCTGCCTATGACTGCATGGTGAAAAGATTTCAGCCTTGTAGTAAACTACTGGAGTGTTTTGCTACTTCTTCAAGTAGCTTTACCATTTCTGAATAGGTCATGTAACTTTTAAAAGAAGCCATTTCTATTGAAACTACATCATTAACCGTGTAGACGTATTTCATCTACATTTATATTCACTTTCTTCATGCTCTGTTGTGAGAGTTGTCTGTCTGTCAGCCATCTATCTGGCTGTTTCTCTATATATCTGACTGGCTGTCTGACTCACTGTCTGTTCAAATAAGGTACCACTCCTATTATATTGTATTTCTATAAGACAGAACTTTCATGTGGCACAAATATACATATTTTTGAAGAATATAGGTGTAAAAAGATATTACAGGTCAAATCACCGCAAAACTTTGACTTCCCCAAACACTGTCGTCCTGCTGAATGACTGGAATGTGGGCTGTTCCATGTGTACTAGGTAGAACATTGCCATCTTCAGGGCCTAAAATTCTGGCAGACATGGGGACGATTCCCAACATGGACCAGACCATCTGAGGCCTTGGAAGCTAGTCTGCAAACATTTGTGCATATGATGTAGGTTTACAGGTTTGGAGTTGTGACCTAAAATGTTCAAAGATCAAGACACTTCCAAACATTAGACTTTGCTCTTAACTTTGCACTTAAAACCTTCAATTAAGAGAAATATTTGCAGAGGAGGGACAAAGAGGTCAATATCTAAAATTATTGTCTAGAATTATTGTGCATATAAGAAAAAACAATATTTACAAACATAAATAAATAAGGAAATAGATACATAAATATAATCTAACAATCCAACCCATCCCCATCCCTACCACCACCACCAAAACACATTTAATGTAAATATAAACTGTGGTGCATGAATACAAAGCAGCGTGGACCTGTTCCATAGATCTCATGATTCATGCTTCCACTTCAGCAGCACATGAATGTCTGACAAAGTCATTTACACTAATATGGGGTCACATGTCTTTGCCTTCAACCCCTCCCACCACTCTCTATAATGACAAACATTAAACACACACACACACACACACACACACACACACACACACACACACACACACACACGTTATGGATATAAGTTTCCTGACTTATACCTCATATTCAAACTCTAATGTAATGACGTCCTGTTCTGACTCTAAAGCTTATCTACAAACAAAAATGAGACAAAAAATTAAGCAGACTATGATGACTAGGGGTTTGCCTTGTGATTAGGGCATATTTGATATTGGCATACAATGAAAACCGAAGGTCAGACTGCATGTGATTCACTCTTTTGCTCATCTAACCGGCAGAGTTTTAGTTATATTAGCTCTTCTGGACGTTTCATAATCACCTACCCCATGCTGGACCCCATTTAGATGCATATAAACGAACTGGCCTGTGAAAGGCATTAACATTCAAATCAGCATTCTGAGCTCGTGAAGCTCTTTGCACCTGGATTTCAATGATATGCAAAAAAAAATACCCTATCTGATGCCAGTCCTCATCAGTGGGTACACTCTGGTAAAATGAAGTAAGCTTTACGTTGCCCCCATAACTATAACAATATAAAAACTCCCTGCTTGCACTTTCCTAGGTAGTTTTTTTTTCAAGCTAGAGTCCTCTACCTAGAGTCCTGGGAGCTTAAGAATCCTGCATAATATTTTAACTTTACTCAGGATTGCACTCTTCTGAATGGAGATTTTGGATCTGTCGTTTGCTGGAGCTACTTTCCCAGTTTGGGGGTCATAGCCCCTAGTGCTCTGATTATCATGGGAACCACTGTTGCCTTTACCATCTGCATCTTTTCTAACTCTTCCTTCAGCCTTTCACACCTTTGGTAATGTAGCCCTTGGTATTTTGAGCTTCTCATGTTCCTTGTTCCCGATGTTGCTATCACTGGGGGACTGCTACATCCGTCACTATGGCTTCCTTCTGCTGTTTGTCCACTTCTACCATATCTGGTCGATTAGCCATTACAGATTTTATTTGGAAGTCCCTCAGGATCTTAGCTTGGTAATTCTCCATTGCCTTTGGGGGAGTCTCCAACTTACACCTGGGAGCTTGGCACCGAACTTGGCACAGATGTTGCTATAAACTATTCCAGTCACTTTATTATGGCTTTCCATGTATGATTTGCTTGCTAGCATCTTGTATCTTGCTGTTATGTGCCAGATTGTCACAGGGGCCTCTTTGCACAGCCTGCATCTGGGATCCTGCCTGGTGTAGTAGATTCAAGCCTCTGTTGATCAAGTATTTAGTGCTTGTTCTTGTGCTACCATGATTAGTACCTCTGTACTGTCGTTTAATTCAGCCTTTGCCAGATAGTGGAAGTGCATGATAGGATCTTTCCATATCAGCCACTTCCATTAGTGATACTCCCATAATGCCTTCTCTTCTTCCATATTCCCATTCTTCTCTGGTTTCTGCTGTCTGAGGTATTCACTAAGCACCTCATTACTTGGAGCCATGTTTCTGATGTACTCCTGGATCTAGGTTTCATTAGTGCAGAGTCTCATATTGCTGGATTTGGGATGAAACACTTTATGGATTGTGAGGAGTTTTCTTTTTTGATGACAGGTAGAGCGTTGGTGTTGATAGCCCATATCTTGTTCTTCTTCATCAGCTGACTTGTCAAGACTTGCCTCATTCTTTGTATACATTTTTCTGTGGCTGCTTTCCTTGTAGCCTCTTCACGATTCCCATGTGCTTGTGGGATTGTAGCTGCTCTCAACATCTGTTATGCTGCCTTCTTACAGTATGATCCCCTCAGTTCTAGCTACCTTCCCTCTCCTTGTAACCATCCTCCCACACTTATCTAGTCCGAATGGCATTCCGATGTCATCATCTGTACATCTTGGTGGGATGGATTAGTGAAACAACGTCTAGTGATGTCTCAGCTTGATGTCATCCATGTAGAGGAGGGGGTTGAGGCCTATGCAGAAGGTATATATATATATATATATATATATATATATTCATGTCAGGAAAAGAGTGGTTGCAATTTCAGACTTTATCTAAAATGATCACACTAAGGCAAAGTAGAATAAACAAACATGAGTCGAGTGGTTCGCAGTAGAGAAAGTAATAGAAGAAGAACAGATATTATATCAAAAAGAACAAAAAAGATGAGCCAGTACTGACAGGCTAAGAGATATAGAACTGGTATGCAAAGTAGGGACTTAGCAATGACTCAAAGAGAGAGTTGGACTTTAATGAGGGACAGGTGGGAGGGCGGGTGGGATGTGGGTTGGGGGTGTGGCCAAAGGTTAGTGACAAGATGATGAACACTTAAGGAAGGGAAAAGTTGAAGCTGGGAAAGTGATAATCAGTAAAGGTCAACATGCTTTAGTTATATTTAGTATCATATTTGCTGTATAAGAACAAATACACAAATAACAAAACTAAATATGCACTTTTGT
The DNA here is from genome assembly GCA_028565775.1 of Sternarchorhynchus goeldii. Classification (NCBI taxonomy): domain Eukaryota; kingdom Metazoa; phylum Chordata; class Actinopteri; order Gymnotiformes; family Apteronotidae; genus Sternarchorhynchus; species Sternarchorhynchus goeldii. The sequence goes on from JAOXYF010000003.1 coordinate 22,057,240, forward strand.
TTAGTTTGCTACCTACTACGGACAGTGGGAGCTTGAATAAAAAAAAAGTGTAATGTAATTTTTAAAATTAAAATGTAATTTTAACATATGCTGTGTTTATTGATAGGATTCTCTAGGCCCACTCATGGTCAGCACATATTTTTGATCACAGCATTTGGCACATCTATCCAGCACCTGATGGTTAGAAATTGGCTGTTCCTAAGAGAAGCCAAGATGAAGCTAGGGAATTTTAATACTAAGTGCACATGAAATAAGCACTTTTTGTTGATAAGTGTGAGAGTGGCTGCTGGTGTTTTTGTTTATTGACATTGTGTTTATTGCTTGTCTTTATTAAGAAGAAATATAAAGTAAAGGTCAGACTGTGCTTGAATCATGTTCACTCCTCACACTGTTTTAGTTGAGTTAGCTCTCATGTAATCTCCTTAATCAGGTTGGCTCTGCAGGAAGAAATGCACAACAGCAAGAAAGAGATGAATTCAGATTCAAATAAACCTTTTAAGCAAAGATGAGGCAAAATACAGACAATTTTTGCATCTGGAAATACTGAAGAGTAAAAGAGAGCCAAACAACCAAGAGCTGTAATCAAGATCTAGCAGAGCAATAGCACGGAAGATAATGGGAATCTGTCTTGCTGATATTTTCAGTATTTCTTAAACTTTATGCATTACAAACTTCAGAATGGCACTGTATCCATCACGGATTATCTCACACGCTGGTATGAGAAGCATACAGCAGTATTTGCTGTAATAGTGAAACTAAACATTTTATTAAACGTGTCCTCTCTCTGTACTTCTGTGTGGTGCATGACAGGAATAGTTGTGTAATTGAGTTGTGTAAAGCAATTTTCTATAAAAAAAAATTCACTCCCTAACAAAGAAATGTGCTTATGGTTACACTTTAGATTAACTGTTTCTGTTTGGCTGTGTGACGGGGCGAACAAAGAGGCGGAAGCAGGAGGCGAGGGTGACAGAGGCACGTCTTTACTATCCGTGATCAAACAAGGTTACAGTACAGGCAATAAACGCACAAGAGCGCAAAATAAACACGATAAGTGTAGCAACACTAAGTAAGATCACAACGACACGCTTTTTAAACTTGAGAAAAGTCCGTCGAAGAACCGAGGAAGTGGCTCCAATGCTGAACCTGTTGAGGTTAAATGAGTGATGAACGGGGGAAAAACCAAACGAGGAACAGGTACGTTGCATTAATAACAGGGTGATTGGGACCGTGGGCGTGTTCTGGTGCCTTGACGTGTTGGAGTGGGCGTGTCCCTTGTCTCTGCGGGACTGGCCTCCCGTGACAGACTGTAACTTAAATTAACAAAATACGCTACCTTGGTATATATTGAGCAACTGAGCTAATATCAGTATTTCCCAGACAGAAACACTCTGTCTTTCTCGGAAAGTGCAAGAATATATGAATGGTGAAAAAATATAAGTTATGTGAAAAAGAAAAACAACAACAACATATTTTAACAACAACAATTTTAATATTTCTGTTCCCATTGCATGCTACAGCTCACTATAGCATAAAAACACAGGCTTGATAAACTAGATAAAGAAAATAAAAATGAACTTATTATCTTTGAAGCTGCTGTTTTGATTCTAGTTATTATTCTTTCAAATGAAGTCTTAAACTATATGCTTGTAAAAGGCCTTTTGCACACTCATACATGTGTAGCAGTTATGCAGTACACCCTTCAAAGACCCAGAACAACTAAAGTCTGTTGAATGTTAAAAAAAAAACCATGTAACAATTATTTTTTAAAAACATTTTAAAATTATTTTTTGGCATCTTTTTTAGTTTTTGAAATATCTTTTCATTGCTTATGTCCCTCTCAGAGGACAAAAATGAATTACCAGGTCTTACAAGGATAAATCATATGTTTTCTTCTTTTGTAAGGAAGTATAACTCTCCCCATTCAGCAGCATGTTTTCAAATGAAATGGACTTATCCAATTCACTCTGTGTTCTCTGTGGCTGTACTCTGAGAGCAGTGCTTTGAGATTAGTAACGGTGAGAGGCTGAGCTGTGGAGCTTTGCTGATGGATGATACATTTGTAGCCACACTGGTAAAGAGCTTGTTTTTTTTTTTTCTGAGTTACATCTACTCTGATCATCTGTGCTTTTCTGAGTACAGGCTGAGTACCATCTATGCTGATCAAAGAGGTAGTTCAATTAGCCTCTTGTATCTGCCATCTCCAGATATGCTGTATGTATATGTTAGTTACCTAACTCGGTAAAGTGCAAATGGGAAGCTTTTCATATGTATATGAATGTATCTATTTCAGACTCCACATGTGTGACACATGCACCTGAAAGGAGATGCACCAGAAGGGTCAGATTAGAGGCCATCATTAATACACTGATGCTTTTCTCTTATTCTTTATTACTACAACATGCTGCAAAGGCCACAGCGTTAATGTTTTCAATCCTCACATCTCCAACATATAATTGACTCAATTATCAGGCTTTTGCTTTTAAACATAAAGATTAAAGGAATAAAGCATTAGAAGTTGGCAGTATTGTGCATTTCTAGCACAGGCGATGGCTAATTGTCCATCATCAAATACACATTTTCTTTTCTTTTGATCTGCTCCATTCAGACTGAAGATGCTGTCAAGACTCCCATCTTCCTCTCCAAACACTCTACATATTCATGGTTGTGTTGGTAAGGAAACTGCATCTCCTCTCCAGTGACCCAGAACCACACTCCATGGCAGGAGGACATGTGTTAGATATAACAAGTAGCTTGCAACAAGTAGACTTGTGCAAGGCAATAACCAACCAGCTAATCTTTGTTACTTGCTGTCAGTGCTAAATATACTGGAGCAAATACTAACCAAAACATTGCTTCATCACAAGCAAATAAAAGAAACTAAGTTGAATTACAGAAAAAAATATGTTATTTTTTTTATTTCTTATGTTGGGATTCATTTGGGATTCATTGGTATATTCATTTGGGAAGGTTTATGAATAGGAAATGTTGCAACAATTTCCAACATGGACACCTGGAGAGTATGAAGGGAAGTTTATTCTTTTATATCCTTGTTTTCCATCCTGCATTGTTTCACATTACAAATGGATGCATCATTAATGAGAGAGTTAATCTTTCAAGCTTCAAAAGTAGCATAATGCCTCATTTTAGATTTTATGGGAGAAACATAGTATATTGCAAGTGCTGCAGTAAGCCACAGTTTTCAGAACCAACCATATAGATAACTAGAGTTAAAATATCATTTCTTTAATTCAGAATTGCAATTAGTGAAATTCAGAATTGCAATTAGAGATCTGCTGAAGTGTTGCTAATTGTGTCTAGATTAGAGTCATACATTAGTAATAGTTGTTTTTTGTGTATAGTTGTGTGCACTGTGTAGTTGTGTGCACTGTGTAGTTGTGTGTACTGCGGTGGCAAAGTAGACAAGATACAAATTAAGCCATGCAGTACAGCTGATCTGTTGGGTCTATTTGCTGCAATAAAGCCCCCTTTCGTGCTATTTATGAGCTGGTAACTTGATATATCAACACAGTCTTCATATTTGGGCTGATATTAAATGACTACTGAACCTGAAGGCCACAAAGCAAATGAACTAAGATGACATAGTGTAGTCCTGCCCATTTCGAATTGTGTTTTGTGACAAAAAAGCCATAGATAAGAACTTTAAACACAGTCAGGAATATGTAAGATGAAAGTCTACAATAGCAGTATCTGTGTAGAAATAAGTGAGGAGAACCTTGTGACTTCAAATTAATGGTCTTCTATATACCAGCATGTCTGGTTTTCAAGTGTATTCATAGAGGCAGGGAAGGGGAGTGCCTTACCTGAATGTGTATTCATAGAGGCAGGGAAGGGGAGTGCCTTACCTGAATGTGTATTCATAGAGGCAGGGAAGGGGAGTGCCTTA
>JAOXYF010000003.1:22061243-22073339 GCA_028565775.1 Sternarchorhynchus goeldii
GCCTTACCTGAATGTGTATTCATAGAGGCAGGGAATGGGAGTGCCTTACCTGAATGTGTATTCATAGAGGCAGGGAATGGGAGTGCCTTACCTGAATGTGTATTCATAGAGGCAGGGAAGATTGAAGGATACCAGGAGTTTGCCAATGGAAGATGTAAAACAATCCAGTTAAAGCCTCACTTACAACATCTTGACGTTCGCTTGTAGTTGTAGAAAATTACACCCTTTCACTCAGGCTGTGAATGAGAAAGATTAGCAATTCTGTTCTTATCTGTGGGTGAACATAACATTTCCCAAAGCATCAAACTACTTGCTGTGTAGAATTAAGTGAAAAAACTTCAGAAAAACATTGTTTACAATATTAAAAAAAAAAAAAAAACATGCAGCAGCGTAGATGATAACAACTTTAAGGCTTGTTTATGGTTCTTTATTAATAATGTTCATTGTTCAATTGTTAGTGTTAATTAAAATTTTAATTAATACTAATTATCCAGTTTCAATTTGGGTTAGGTGTGTTTTGTTCACTTATATAAAATAATTTTGAAAAATTGCAATTTATTTACAAATACAAATAAACAAATACAGTAAAAAAAGTTTATATTAGTTTTTTTTTGGTGAAAAGTAGTAGATGTGTTAAGTAGATGTGAAAGACAAAGTTTGTTTCCAGATATTGTCCTTGATTATATGGATTTGTTAAATCACCAGCACACTTGATTTGACATGTTGAAGTATTTCACTAAATCAGTGGATTGATAGCTATAAATAACACTACTCAAATGAAGAAAGTTTTGGAAAGGGTTAAACTAACACATTTACACACATAAAATCACTACATTGTGTGTTAATATTATTTGTTTTCTATTCAAATGTAAGTTTTTATCTGAGCAAACATACTTTCTGCACAGATAACTAGCTTTTTAAATCTCTTTTTTTAAGGTGTCTAAATCTTTTCCACATGAAAAGATTTCTTTCTGGGTGACTTGAATTTCCCTCTGTGATCAGTAAAGTAATCTTTCCATCTATCTTACACGTTCTGCATTTAATAACACTTCATGCCCTAATATCTTTTTGAACATGTGTATGCCAATTTGGAAAAAATGTACCTCTTTATTTATTACATATGCTCTTATAGTATGTAAATTCATATATTTTCATCCTGCAAACCTCTGCACCTTCATTGGCAGTTCTGCTGTTTTAGTTTCTTTTTGGGTGACAAACAAGGGATTTGCAAAACCCATGACCCATACAGTGGATCAGACTGATCACAAAACACTTACTTCACACTTTCTATTGCAACTGATACTTTTTTTGCAGGCAGATTACAAATCCTTGATTATAGCCCTTGGGTTGTGTAAGTCCAAAGAGGAGGGTCAGTTAGATTGTGAACAGAAGGAACACTGTCTCTTATGTCTCACTGAGCAGTTTATTATCTTTGAGACTCTGTTCAATTGGTCTCACCCTACAGAGAGTTTCATTCTATTCCCAAGGTTTTTCATTGAGCTGGAACTCCAACTGAAACACAATTAATAATGCATGAAATGTAAAAATGAACACAAATGTTTCTTTGAAGAGATAAATGTTTGCATATAAAACAATACTGAATGTTCCTCATGAAACACATTTGATGACACCTAAATTCTCACTCGAGCACAAATGAAACAGAAAAATTTCCCAAGAACAAGAATAAAGAATACATGTCAATAAAGTGTGACATGTTACTCAATTTAGATTGTACTCCAAGTTCAGAAAGATCTACAGTAATTGGTTTTTAACAGCTGAATTACATGTAAACCTAAATCAACTGTACCCACCCCTAAACTGCATAACAAAGAGAAAAACACCAGTTTCTTAGAAGACAAAAAGGTTATGGAAGTAATCCTGTGGTGCTCGATTTCATGGGATTTATCTATTTATCTATAATGAAGACTGTTCCCAGCTGGGGCTTTTACTTACTGTCCAATCAGCAACCTCTTTCAGGTGGTGATGGTATTCCATGTGGGTTTTGCTCATATTTCCTGGTTTCTTGTATTGGCCCTGTGCCACGCCGCACTAAGGTGGTGTGTGTTGTGTCTCATTCGCTGACACACTGCCTGTGTGTTATTATGTTACATTGTGTCTCATAAACCCATTGTGTTGTTGTGACCGATTGTCATTTATTGATGACTTTAAGTTCTTTTCTTGAGTTCAGTTTAGTGCTCTTTTATGTTGTTGTTGTTGTTGTTTTTATTAAAATTTCATTAAACCCTTCAGTTCAGTTTCTTTTCCTGTATGTTCTACAGTTAACAGGCTTCATGAAGTAATTAAAAATAACAGTAATAAAATAACAACTGATGTGGATAGGTTTTAAACAAGTTTTACTATTGCAAGCAAAAATGTACATTACCTTACACTGTCTAGATATCCTTTCTCTCATGTATATTGCAACATTGTTGTGTTGATGGAATATTGTATGTTCATTGTAGAGTTTACTGAATCTCAAACTACATATCTCTGCTAGCACCTTAATCACTAATAACACTTATGTCCTACTCTTGATTAAAAGTATTTGTTTCTGATCACTTATTGTATGTTGTGTTGGATGTTTGGGCTCAGAAACATTAGTCACTATCCGTTTTGAAGTATTTAAATGATAGTTTATTACAGTATTGGTTCAACAGTAGTGAATTAGCAATATGAAGGTTATGATGAGCCTGACGTGGCAGTACACATTTGCTGACTTCATTCACTCTTCACTCATTAACAATAACTCTCAGTGAAAAAACAACCTTATATAACAGCTGAGTAACACAAACAATCTGAAAACAACTATATTTTGCCCCAAAATAAAGCTTCAGAGGCACATCATGTCAGGGTGGAGGGTTCCTGGCATGTTTTCTCAAGGGCAGGATGCATGAGGTGTAAATATGCAATCATAAACTCTTAGGGATACTGCTGAGCCCTGGCCACAGAGGCAGGCTGCGTGGCACCACTACACTTTGACAGTGGCTGTGCCTCTTCATTATTTCCAGTGTCTTCCCTGCTGACTGAATTCTCTGCCTGACCTCAGATGATCTCATTTCAACCACTGACTACCAGCCATATGCCTGTCCAGTCACCTCCAAGCCTTTGGGATTCATCTCTTTTAGCCCAATACACTCTGTCCAGATTCAGAGCCAGCACACATTTCCTGTTATTTAAGCACATGCTGCTCAAGGTTTATATTATATTCATAATTTTTTCACTGTTATATAAATCTAATCTTTATATTTATATAAATCTACATCTAATGCAATACTGCAGTCCATTTAATACCGTCAGATTTAATTACTTGCACCTTTTCTTAACTTTTTACAATGGTGGCTTTTAATTACATTTGGGGTTTACTGAACTCTATATAGTTCTATATTTGTTATGTATTCTTCAATATGGATGTATTTATTAAATTTGGAATTTTTGTGACTTTTTCAAAATCCTGAACATGGTCTTAGTACCATGAAAGCAAATCCTTTTCAGAGAACAATCTGTTGACCACTTTTGATATATACAGGCACCTGCTGCTACTGCCTCTGTAAATTAGTGCACCCTCCACATCTCCCAAAACAGAGGAGGAACCAGTAAACAGACTCAAAGAAGGCAAGGAGATTTGGCTTCATTACTGAAAGGATTTTATTTATATGGTATGTTGAAAATCAACCACTCTGACAAACCAATTCAAGCACTGTAACAAAACAAAACCAAAAGAACATCAATATCAACAAAATACTAAGTAAAGAAAAGACTTTTGAGGTTAAAGTGTTTTATGATGTCTGCAATCATATCACAACATGCACAAAAATATCAGCTCATAGATTTAGTAATTAATTAGATTATTAATACTAAATACTATTATTAATTAGATTAGATTAATTAGATTATTCTATAAAATTTTACAAGGTAAATAACCCTTTTATATAGTTGATTTTAATCTTTGGTAAACAACTGCTTTTTGGAAAATGTCAGAAGTAGCGTGTTGCATTAATAAAAAAAATATATTTTATTCATGCACTTAAGCACAGCAGGGTCAGGCTTGATGGAATTCAAGCACATGGGAGTCTTTGTCTTTTGTTCTTGTTTGCTATTCCCAATTAAAAGGACCAACCATTGAAATTGCAGTGGTCCAATTTAGTTGTGACCTTTCCTGACCTCTCTTCTGAATATTCATAAAGTTAAAAGAATGTTGACTTGTCCAGGCTTAAAAGATACCTATATATGTGGTGAATTTAAACGACACTGAACAGTATTAGCTGTGTTTAATGATAAAGTGTTTAATGATATGGCTGTATATATCAAAAGTTAATTGTGTGTTTCTGGCATGAAATACCACACGTGGCCTCTGTACATCTGTGGCTCAAATGTGTTTACCAGTGACAGCAATATGGGACAGTATTTTTCCAAATGACTGAAAGAGCTACTTCCTTTTCAGTAGCACTCTAAAGGACATGTCTGTTGGTTTAAAGCTCTTGAGAGTGAATGGAAGGAAACGGCACAGAGCAATTACATATTCAGCCGTGCACACACAAAATGTAATTGGGCTCAGCTGAGTTATAAAACACAAGACGGTGGAAGAAAACAGTGTGTTCTTGACAGTCAGTTCCAGGCAGCCTAAAGGGGAAGGCCTGGTTGGGTCAGTGCACTGGGGAGCACGGAGGCCTGGTAGATCACTGCAAACATTTTAGATGATCCTGACGTGGAAGCTCAGAGCTTGGTGGGAGTCATTAAAATGTTCCTGAGGCTGGGGACAAGTGGTAATGGCTGGTCTGCAACAAGTAGTTGTCTGCAATAAGTCCCTTGGTGAAAAGTGCCAGATCCCCATACACATTTCAGCTCTGCCAGACAAAGTCATTACTGTCTTCTGCCTGTGAGACCAGTCTGAAGGACTTCCTCATTTTACCCCATAAGGTGTAATTATACACACACATACACACACATACACATACACACACATACACACACATACACATACACACATACACACACACACACACACACACACACACACACACACACACACACATAGAACAACACCATTCCATTCCACCAGTCCAAGGTCAGTGATGAATCAATTTCATGTATCAAAACATTTTTTAAATTAATCCTCAATACAGGGAGGGATAAAAAAGAGAGAGAACATCACCTCAGTTCTTTGAATGAATTAAAATATTTTTATATATAACAGTAACAGTAGCAATATGCCATTCTCATATTACTTCAGTGGGAATTCAGTTTTTGAAACAAGATATGAAGTGAATTATATTTATTCATTTCAATCTCAATTTTACGTGTTTTTTTGGTCCAGATACATATAATACCTTATGTTCATAAAAACCTACAATATTCCTACAATATGCTCAATGGTTTTTAAACATGTTTTTAAAAGCATTTTAAGCACAATTGTAATCCATGTTTTATGATATACTAGCCTTGTTTTCAATTTGAACCGTAATATATAGTTCTGCCATTACTACCATATTGTGTATTGGTATATATAGTGTTTTTTTTTCCATAAACCTTATTTGGATCAGTCAGCATCTTCAACAGTTAACAATACATAGCATCATCTGATAATGACTTCTACATGAACTACACAAATGAACTTCAGAAGAATTTCCATTCATCCATCCATCGCTTATCCAGGTCCAGGTTGCGAGGCAGTACCCTAAGCAGAGAGGTCCAGGCCTCCCTCTCTCCCGCCACCTCCTCCAGCTCCTCCAGGGGGATAGAGAGCTGCTCCCAGGACAGTCGAAAGATTTAATCCCTCCAACGTGTCCTGGGTCTCCTCTCCGTTGGACATGCCTGGAACACCTCCCTAGGTTAGGCAACCAGGTGGCATCCGGATCAGATGCCTAAACCACCTTAGCTGTCTCCTCTAAACGTGGAGGAGCAGTAGTTCTACTCTCCCTATATCTAAGGAAGAGTCCGGCAACCCTGCGGAGAAAGCTCATTTCAGACACTTGTATCCGCAATCTCGTCATTTCCGGTCACTAGGCAGAGTTCATGACCATAGGTGAGAGTCGGAACGTAGATTCAGAAGAATTTAGTTCATGTTAACTCACATCAATGGGAGGATATTTGCACTTGTATGTTTATTCCAATGCAGTCACTCATAATGCCAAGGAGAAAAACGTCCCAATGCAATGATTTAATGTGAACTGTCATAAGATCAGTACACTAACACTCAAATAGTATCCATAGGTAAATGTGTCTTTGACGAAACAAGTGTTACTGCTCGGGTTAGTTGTCCAGAATGGTCATATGTAAGTGGCATGGGTCTGACCCTGAGCACTGCAACATATAGCAATTATTCAGAGCTCTGGAGGGGGTAAGGGGGTCTATGTAGAATTTTTTCAGCCTCTTATAGGGAAAAAAAAGGTTAATAGAGGTGAAGAGAAATGGGAAATTATTGCAGTTGAGCAAGGTATGGCTCCATCAAGAAAAAGGGCAGAAGGATCAGTTCTTTTAAACCTTACTGAACCTCTCAAAGCACTGTTACATTGTTTGGCTATGATTTAAAAGCCAACAGAAACACAAAAACAAGTGGTGAATAACAAAGAATCAGTGAACATATAAAGTGTGCTGATGTAAACATTTTAAAATAGGCTTTTGACCTTGTGCAGACTCATTACTGGCAAACTGCAGTATATCAGTGTTTTATTACTTAACATTATGCATGAAGTACAAAGTTTATGACTACTACTGTGAATGATGTACTGCAATGTGTGCTGTGCAACTTGAAAAGGGCATTGTAATTTATTCAACAGTATGCCCACATAGCCAGTTAGATTGACTCCCATTGTTCAGGTCAAGGGGTGTTGTCCACCCACCTGTGCGCCAGAACTAATAGTGGTAAGGTTTGGCGTTGAATATGACCTTGAAGCAAGTGTCACATCTATTAAATTCATAGTTGCAATAAAAAGACTATTTTCTTTAAAAACAACATTGTAACAAGTAAGACAGATGAGCGTTAATCGCACAGAGTGGGTTTTGAAGTTATTACCTGAATGACAGGTGTCAGCGAGGGTCAACTATTACAGAGCTCTTCTAATGCACAGATAGCCTCAGTACCATCAAGAAATAATGGTTTAGGAACTTCAGAGAGTTCTGCGTATGCAGAAATGATGCCTTTGTACATTTAAATCACTGGCCCTGGCCACACTCTTATAGATTGAAATGACTGTCATTTGTCAAGGTTGTTTGTAAGGTAATTTATTTTTGGAGCATATAGCATATTGATATGAAATTCATTTCCAGCCACACGCAGCTTTAACATGACACACTGTGGATTTGTGTCATCTGTATACTTCGAAAGTCAAGAGCATCATTTTGGTGTGGTCACCCAGCCTGTACTTGTCACAGTTTGAGAGTTATACAGTTTAATTGCTTTCTGGGCACATTTATATGTAAAATTATACAAAACAGTTCAGTGAGCATAATGAGGGTAAGTTTGAGGATCCTCTGGGGAGTTGAAATGTGTCCATTTATAATAAAAGTGATATTTTAATGTTTGTTTGTTTTTTCCACCAAGGTAATATGATGAGGTGATGAGGTTGGAGGTAATTAAAATTTTGAAATGTGACCAGTAGTCTGCTTTGAAAAGAATCAGCATAGATCTTAAACATGTTTATTTGTTAGGTTTTCTTTGTTAACACTTGAAGTAATATGAATCTTTTGTGCATCATCAGAAAATATATGCATACAGAATATTAAATTTTTCTTAAACAAGTGTCTTTAAATGAAGTCTGCTGCATCCTACTGTCACAGATTTTTGCAACACACAATTTGGCTCAATGCATATTGGCTCTTGTAGTATTAAAATAGAATTCTTTTATGTTGCTTTTGTAAGTAAAAGTCTAGAAAAATGACTGTACTGTAATCTATTTGTGCTATAATGTTTCCAAGGAACTGGTCTTTGTTGATAAACAAATAGTGTAAACGTTCTTGAATGTTCCTAAACCTAAAATAGCATAAACATCCTTCAGATGCACTTGGACACATTCTCAGAGATGTTCTCTATGGCCAGCAGGTGTTGTCTTTCAATGTCATACATATTCGCCCAGGTGACCCAGTTAGGTCTGAACAGTCCTTACTTGTGTCTAAGTAGGATTTATGATCCTTTGCTTTTTGATCCACAACTACCACAAGGCCTTTTCTGCTGTGTTTGAAGTGGTTCTGATAACTCTTAGGTTTCTGCTGTGTTTGAAGTGGTTCTGATAGCTCTTTGCCTGTGTATGCTAAAAATACACAGAAGTCTGCAGACCTTTGGAAAGGAACTGCCAAGCATCCTCTGCTCCCTGCCTATATGGGGAAATATATCGGCACATGTGGCACTCCTCTGCCAGCTCTTCATACCGGACTGTCTTCTTTTGCCTGTCTCGTTCCACCAGCACTATATCTGACCATGTGCTGACCATGTTGTTCCCATGATTTTCTCCATGAGCCTGAGCTGTTTCCTTGAGTCAATCTTCAGTTGCCAGTCTGTTGCCATTCCCAGAAGGTGGTCTGAAAACTTTGGCATGGATTGAGGTTTCTCTTCTGCCTTGACAAAGATGACACACTACTTTATTGATCTACTCCTGGTGATGTTTTTGTGTATTGTGCATTTGATTATGGTACCACTCCTTCAGTTCCTTTAGGCAGCAGCTGAGGATATGTTCTAGTATTGAGTGTTGAGCTTTGGCCCAACAGCAGAGGTCAAAGTGGGCTGACTATCATTGACTAACTTGATCAGGAACTTGATGTGCAATGTTTTCATCTTATGGTCCGTAGTCTGACACCACTTTGTTCATCCTCTTTGCTGAAACACTCCTGTCAACTGGATTGTATGCATCTCCTCAATATCCTCTTGAACCAACCTATGTCATACCTTGTTTTTGAGCTTTGTTGAAGCACCTGGTTGGGAACCTGTGAGCCCAGCTCATTCTTACGCCTCCATCCCTACCAGTACACTATGCTGAAGTCAAGATTCTTGCTAATGCACTGACCATTGAACTGCCACTTTCTATCTGTTCTTACCTGGCCAAAGACCTTTCAGTCGTTTGACCCTCTCTTGCACAGGTACTAAAAACCCCTCATTCAAACTGCTGAAGGGACATTTCAGCATGTTGTTTCACCTGTACAGATGCATGCTGCTCAAACGTTGAGGTAAGTCCAGCCAACAGTGGAGGAAGCTGCTGATCTTTTTTTCAAAGCACTCAACTGTGGATAGTGGGAGAATCCATTTGCACCCCAGGACTGATGCCTTTGTCAGTGTGAGGTAATTTATGTCAGTTTTAACTGTGCTGCCAAGTGCCTGGTTTGGCTGCTGGGCTTCTACAGTCCACTTCTGCACCACCGACCAGTTTATTTATGCCAAGAGAGAAGAGTGTGCATCCTGTAATGATCCCTCTTCCTTGCTGATGCCAATCTGATGTTACTGCCCTAGAGGTGAAGCTCAGATTGACACAGTGGTAATTGTGGTCCAGAATGAGATCACTGTCTGCCTGTGGTGCTGGTCCAAAGTTATTTCCATTTACTTGTGGGTTATGGACCCATATGTGTTGGTGAGGTCCAGCCACATCATAGCCAAATCTCTTGTATACCGGTATGTACTTGAGAATTCTGAAATTAAATAACGTTATGGATACTACTAGTCCCCTTTGCTTTTAAATATTTGAGGATTAGATAAAAAAAGAGCGTAAAAATAGACTAATGAAAACATTGGGGATCTGATGTCAGCCTGGAGCGAACAAGCCCAGAGATGGTCCCAAAGAAAATTCTTTTTCTAAATTATGAAATACTGATTTATTATTCAACATGCTCAGTTGTTGCTCAACATGTTCTCAGTTGTTGGTGAACACTGTTATAAGCCATACCTTAAACTACAGCTTGAGAGACTGTCCTTTAAAAATGGGTATGGTTTTAAACAGGATATGTAGTGGACAGCAGTGGTAAGACTTCAACCTGGGACTTCTGGTTTTAAATTTATATGGTAAAAAAAAATTAAGAAATCTATTTGAAAGTCAGACATGAATGAATGTACAAATGAAAAGGAAATGTGAGAAGAGAGGACAATGAATGTGAAAAACACGCAGTCTGGGTTGCTGCCTTGAAAAAAGGCAAAAAATGACTTCCCATTCATAAAGGAAGAAGAGGATGTGTGTGTGTGTGTGTGTGTGTGTGTGTGTGTGTGTGTGTGTGTGTGTGTGTGTTTGAAAGGTACCTTAATAAAAGTTAGTGGTAATTAAATATAAGCTCAAGTATGGGAAAAAATTCTGTTAGATCTTTACTAGACTGAACAGTACTGTGCCTAAGGGGCATTTTAACTTCTGAAATAAAAGAATTGCATATCTTTGTGTCATACTACTGAATAGCCTTTCTTTACTAAATACATCAGTGATGAAATTTATACAAAACTTTGACTCTTAACTGGTATTGTTTCAGCAAAGTTCAAACATTGATTTTTTAATATAAAAATATTAGTTAATCTAGTATAGTATAGTCTAGTATATCAGTTAATCTAGTATAATCTAGTATAGTCTAGTATATCAATTAATCTAGTATAATCTAGTATTGTCTAGTATATCAGTTAATCTAGTTTAATCTAGTATAGTCTAGTAAATCAGTTAATCTAGTATAATCTAGTATAGTGCATCATTCCCTTTTTTCAATACACATGCAACAAAGAAGCATAGGTCTCATTTGTTTTGAAGCTATAGAATAAAAGAAACTGTGGAATAGGTTTTAATTTGATTACTGGTGTGCTTTAAATCTTTGTTTTCATTTGTTTCTCATGCTTTGTGATTGGATTGACTTTAGCTCGGGTTAGCATTCATTAAGTTTGTGTTGCCATATAAAGACATTTTATACACTCTGCTTTGCTCAGTCTATGGCTTGTCTGTACTTTGAATTAACACTTAGACTAGAAGTATGAACATTTTGCATGAATGCTCCTTTCAGATATAATAATCTATAATTATATGATCATTATGATATTAACATATAACTGTAAAATGTAATGGCATGAGAATTTAGTTTAGATTTCATATGGGCAAACAATTTGTAGTGCTCTAGGATTTTATCAAGTACCTGTCATAGTTTTTGATAGCACTTATATCAAAGTCTTTGCTAAAAGGCCCATTTTGTCATTTATTTTTGGTCCTACAAAACTCTATGTTTCAGTTTTCTGGCCGTGTCCCATGTTCTGACATATTAATTATCTACAATTACCTTGACTATCTGTATTTATACATGTTTTGCATTTTAATGACATCTCTTAGAAGAGCAAAAATAATCTTGCCTGCAGACTAATTGTGACTCCTCTGTGTTATGGAAGAGTTCACATGCTTACACTGCAGCAAATGAGCTTGGACCATGACAGTGAGGGCCAACCCAAGCCATGACCTGTGAAGAACTGTGATGCAAGTCTGCTCAGTTTATCATCACCGTTGATGGAGCGTTTGAAAAGATATGACATCTCAGGGATTTTGCTGCACCCGAGCTTGGGCAACTGCTCTGCTCTTCAGAATTACTTTGATTATCTCTGTTCTTCTGCCTTCTATCCAAAAGTGGATTTTTCTAAAGAACTCCACTGTTTCTGAGGAGCCACATCCCCAGCTCCCTACCTCCCTGTGCCACAGGATTCATGGGTCTTCTTGTTCTTCTGCGTCTGTGGAGACAGAACGTGAGAGCAGCAATGAGGATCCTCTGATGAAAGAGGACCCCACTGATGGCACCAACAAAAGGTAGGAGCACTTTTGGCAGGTTCATTTTTTCAGTACAGCCTTGTTCCCTTTCCCCTGCAGGCAGGTGCCTATGATTACTTGCCTGACTCTGGGCCATGTGGGCTATACTTTTTGGAAAAAGTCAAATAAACTTGACCTATGCATGCAGCCCACTAACTCAGACTACCATATTTTGGTTCTTATATACTGCCAGGCTTTTCAAGTTTCATGAGCATGCATTATAGCAATTCATTTTGTAATTCCTCTATCCAATTGTTTTTGTTTTTTTCTTGAATGCCAGTCTTCCAAGATACACTATATTGCCAAAAGTATTCGCTCACCCATCCAAATGACTGTGCACCAGTGCACAAAGCAAGGTCCA
>JAOXYF010000003.1:22073876-22114273 GCA_028565775.1 Sternarchorhynchus goeldii
CCTAAACCTTGTGGACGGTCTTCCCAGAAGAGTTGAAGCTGCTCTAGTTGCAAAGGGTGGACCAACGTCATATTGAACCCTGTGGATTAGGAATGGGTTGTCACTTAAGTTCATATGTGAGTCAAGGAAGGTGAGCGAATACTTTTGGCAATATAGTGTAGCTCCTTTCCAAGATGTATAGAGATCTTTCATTAAGGCAGGACCATTCTTTGTAATTGTACGTCGAATCATTTTTATCAAGCACAAAAAAATTATGTAGGTTCTAGCTTGTACTGAATAAACCTGCTAATAATTTAATCAGACTTCAAGTATAAAGTGTGGAGCCTTTGAGCCTCTGGAGCCCACAAAATGTATAATAAAATGTATTGTGATTAATTTGCCTTAATGAGCAATCCAGCGACTTTGATAAATTGTGGTAAATTGTGGCGTGCTAAATTCTACTAAGAACGAAAGAGGATCAGAAGTCTGCATTCTAAACCAGAGGAAGGCACTTCCAAAAGGTCTGATGTCACTGCAGATTTCCATTCCAGTGAAGCAGTAACACATCTAATAGAACAGAATCAATTGTTTAAAGACTGAGACCAACTTAAAACCAAATTGGAATTAAACAGTTGGAATCTGGCATGTTCCTGCTGGGCTGGAACAAATGCAGACACATCAGCCTCCGCTTCAAACTGGCAGGGCTGCCTCTGGGCCTAGGGAGCAGCGGCAGGCTCCTCCTCCTGAGAAAGGGCTGAGGACAGCCTGTAATACTTCAGGAGGTTTGTAAGACATGCTAGACCTTTTAATGTCATAAGTAATACAGAGTCCATTCAGGGCACATAATAGTGAACCAACGTGAACTGACCGTGAGCACAATAATATGCTTTAGCCTTTTTTTGGTAAGTATTTTAGTTGCCTAATTCTTTCCAGTCTGAAACAGGAGACAGCATGGTGACAAGACAAATAACACGTATAATAGTCTAATCAAGATGCTACATAGCAATAATACTTGTTCATATTAAAATATAGGTGATGTGTTATTATGGTATGGGAAAAAATACATTATTATTGTATTTTAATCCAATATATAAAAATATTACATTGATATATGCACACAAATATGCAGTAAGACTAACTACATTAACTGTTATATAATTAAACATTACACACAGGTTTAACAGAGGTAACTATCCATTACACACAGGTTTAACAGAGGTAACTATCCATTACACACAGGTTTAACAGAGGTAACTATCCATTACACACAGGTTTAACAGAGGTAACTATTCTTTTATCATAGTGTGAGAATATATAAAAGATATTTTTATTCATGTCACACCTACAATGAACTCAGTTATTCTCACAGTGCACTTGATATCACACAGAGCACTTGGTGTTATGAATTTGGTATATGTCTTATTATAAACAGCTGAGAACGTGAAGTGGAACATCCAGATATTTAAATCGTTTGAGACAGGGTTAGGTCAGACCTGGAAATGGGAAGACGTTAACAATGTAGAAACGTATACAATAATGGATTATTATCTCACACATACTGTACTGTTAAATGATGGGAATGTAATAAATGTATTTCATGGTCACCTATAAAATACATTTTAGAACTAAGAAATAAAGGTTATTTGATTTCACTTTGAACAATCTCTTGTTCTCTTCTATTTTGTGTAGCTGCATTGTTGAAACTGGCCCAACTGACAAGTTATAATTAGCATAAAAATAAAAGCCAACCTTATGTTTGTAAATTACATGTCTATAGGACTGTATATAAAGTCAGAATATAAAGGCAGTGTTTTGTTTTTAAATATTACATTCTTTTATGCTTTAAAAAGTCCCACATTTGCACTAATAAACTGGTAATGCTCAGATCCAATACTATCAGAGCGTTCAGACAGAATAAGACACATTTAGTGAAGACCACCCAGTCACTGAGAATAATTTGAGAATGAACCCAGGCAGCACTGAATCAAGTACATAGAGAACATATCTAAAGAACATAATTATGCTGTAGAGCTCAAACTATCCAATTACACTGAATTCTTCAAATTGCCATTGAAAAATGGGGCCTGTTGACTAATACAACTGGAGCTAGTGTATGGTGGATTATTGGCTGCATGCTGTTTAATTTTACCCTTATGCACTCTAATTAACTCCAATTAACTCTAATGAACTCTAATGTCTTAAATAAAAATTCTGTTAATTTGCTGCTGCTAATAACTGAAGGAATGTGCAACTCATTAATAGCCAAATCTTTGCCAGTCTAGATATTGTATTAATTAACAATCCATTGCTACTCTTTATGCTTCAGTTGAGTCTGAAAAGTAAACTGTTCTGAATGTAATTAGGGTACCTTGGTAATTATTGGGAATGTTACATCCATGTTCTTCTGAAGATATGGATTTGGAAGTCCAAAAGTCTTCTAATAATTGACTTTCTCATAGAAAAATGGTACTACATTCTCCAAGGGAGACCCAAAGATGTACACTATATTACCAAAAGTATTCGCTCACCTTCCTTGACTCACATATGAGCTTAAGTGACAACCCATTCCTAATCCATAGGATTCAATATGACGTTGGTCCACCCTTTGCAACTAGAGCAGCTTCAACTCTTCTGGGAAGACCGTCCACAAGGTTTAGGAGTGTGTTTATGGGTATTTTTGACCATTCTTCCAGAAGTGCATTTGTGAGGTCACATACTGATGTTGGATGAGAAGGCCTGGCTCTCAGTCTCCACTCTAATTCATCCCAAAGGTGTTCTATCGGGTTGAGGTGCAGGCCAGTCAAGTTCATCCACACCAGACTCTGCCATCCATGTCTTTATGGACCATGATTTGTGCACTGGTGCACAGTCATTTGGATGGGGGAGCGAATACTTTTGGCAATATAGTGTATTTAATCAATGAGCTCAAGTGAGGAATTTGCAATATCTCAGAGGGCATGCTACATAGTTCTCTTAAGTCTTAAAGGGTGTCTGTAACTTTGTTAGACTTGGTTTTGGTTTTAATGCCTACAAACTGACCAAGGTAATAAACAGATACAAAAAATGCTCTTTCAGAGGGATTTGTAGATGTTTATTAAAAGTGATATTGTCACGGGTGGAGTCCCTGAGAGCTGCAAAAAGCGAGCCAGGACTCCCGAGGGCGATATGAAAAAACTTCGGTTTCGTTTTGTAAAATGCAACAAACCAACAACGCTTACCCAACATCCACAAAGACTGAGTGACACATACACGCTTTTATACACTCACCCTAATGAGGCACAGGTGAAACGTGTAACAACAACGAGACCAATCACACACGCCACACCCACAACACGCCCAGACGTACACACACGCTGCACTAGACTGACAGGACAAACGAGCACACCCCCACACAGACACGAGACAGGGGAGGCGGCCATGGCGGCCACCGTGACAGATATTACAAGGATATAAGCCAATTAAGTTATCTTCTTCTGGAGAGAAGCACCATCATTTTGTCTTTTGTTATCTACTATGAAGCATATTCTGATAAACTGATGTCATTCAGCGATGGAAAAATACTGAGCAATGAAGAAACCATGTTTGCTCTTCAGAGTATCACAGAAATACAGTTTACACGGAGAAAAAACATCTACAATTCAACAAGCCAAGAATTACTTCTGCTATAAATTATATAAACACACTCATTTCACAAATACAACATCTTGAACTTACATGGGGACTACAGGACATATAAGAATGAACCTTGATAATATTAGTGTGACGGCGCTCCATGCACCCAGCACCAGGGACACGCCCACTCCAAACACACGCACACGCTCCTCCATCGTTCCCACTCCCCTTCTCATTGATGTCACCTGGCCCTTGTTAGCTCACCTTTTGTTTACAGCTGCGAGTACGCCGAGGCCTGACCAGACTCTCTCCTGGCTATCCAGCGCTTGATGCGCTGAGCTAACGCCGCTTGGGATCTAGGCGTTTAAGTTTATTGATAAGCGTTCGGCAATAGTTTGCTATAATTAGATTTTGAGATGGAGAATAAAGCAACTCTTTCTCTCACCATGCTTTGTGCTCCCTCCTTGCCGCAGTTAGTACCTAAAGTAAATATAAAATTTATTATATGATTCAGTCTGTTAAAATATTAAATGTAAAACCTGAATAAACATGATTGCCGATCTCAACAGGTTGCTTTCATTTTTATTAACGCATCTGAAAACAATATCAGTACAATAAAAAAAGGGTTCAGTTTAAATTTTCTTGTAGAAAATAAGATTGTGCTACATACCTCCTGTGTATTGTAACAACAGTTAGCCAAATAATGTTTTGTCAGTGTTAAAACAAGAAATATTTGTGATATCCAGGTGGGCAAAGAGTAAATTAAACTGTAGTCAATCAAGACTACAAGTCTAGTTATAGAGGTGTTTTTAACAGGTGCATAAAACATATTTGTATTTGTATGTGTAGTTATAGAGGTGTTCCTTGCTGCAAACATATTTGTATTTGTATGTGTAGTTATAGAGGTGTTCCTTGCTACAAACATATTTGTATTTGTATGTGTAGTTATAGAGGTGTTCCTTGCTACAAACACATATGTATTTGTATGTGTAGTTATAGAGGTGTTCCTTGCTACAAACACATATGTATTTGTATGTGTAGTTATAGGGGTGTTCCTTGCTACAAACACATATGTATTTGTATGTGTAGTTATAGGGGTGTTCCTTGCTACAAACACATATGTATTTGTATGTGTAGTTATAGAGGTGTTCCTTGCTATCCAAGAAAGTCAGTCTGAAAGACTTTTTTTTCTTATATATTCAAACATAGCAAGAGCCTTTAAATTCAGGATGGATCAGAAAATATAACAGAACCAAAGAAAAATGTAATTAATTAATGAATGAATTTGATATGCTTCAAGAACAAAAAGATTAAGTAAATTAACCAGTTTATGATTTATTTTTTTAAGTGTGGATGACTTCTTCTTCTTCTTCTTCTTCTTCTTCTTCTTCTTCTTCTTCTTCTTCTATTCAATCTATTTCTGAAACTGTTTAACTTTGATAGAATAAGGGATGAGCTACAGTATGACATCAGTTGTTAGATCCATTCTGAATGAGAAAGCAGCACACATCCACACACATTCCTGTACAGTGTCCGGAAAGTGAGTGGGTAGCTCACAGACAATGAGCTGTGCTGACCCATTAATTTTTTAATGATTTATTGATTGATTGATTGATATGCTGAACTCTGTAAAAGATTTCATCACACTCTTACAGAGACTTAAGGCAGTGTTAGAATTTTAAACAAGACACAGAGCTGAGCAAATGCAATTTAATAGAAGTTTTAGTGAAAAATTTTTCTGGTAAAATATTTGAGCATAGAACTTATAAATGGCTTTGATATATGTAACAAAGGTAACTAACATTTACACACAAAGCTTTAGCCCTAAAGGCTATTAGTAATTAAATTAAACCACTAAAACTTTAACAGTCCATAGATGGTTAATCTAGTAAAGGTGCACATATTTATTGGCATTATTGGCATTTTTTTTTTAGTTTTTTTTGTTACATTTTGTTACATTTGTTACATTTTTGCTTATGATGACAATGTTCAATCTTTTTATCGTTAAACTGTGTTTTAGTTCTATACAAAGTTATTAATTAATATATATATATTTTTTTCATTATATTTCTTACCTTTTACCAGAATCTTACAGCTTCACAATGAAATGTCTTTATAACAGTTTCAGGACGGCAATGAACATTGACAATGACACTGTTGTTGTTTTTTTTTAGTGAACTTATACAATAAAAATACAATATAGAAACAATATTTTATAGTAACAGTATAGTTTTTATAAAAGGTCCTTTCTGGGGGGGTTTTTGTCACCAATTTGGGGCTGAACTCCGCGGTGCTAACTGGCTTGGTAATAGGACATCCTCAACAGCAGAAGAAGTAAACTTATGTGGAAGCTCAAAATTAACCATTAACACAAGGGAAGCCATGTAGAGCTTCTTCTCATCCAGTCATAATGAGAGTTAGTTCTGTTATCACACTGATCACTGCCACTGTCATACCTCGATTATTTTCTTAATTATTCTCACCTGCTCTCATCTACTTCTGAGAGCTCCTACAACCACAGAGGCCTTGAACCCATCTACAGAAATAAAACTCACCACAAGGAGTAAGTCATGATGCTGAAAATCGGCCAAACAACTAAGAATTTTTAAATATGTAGCAATTGAGTAGTGGGTTACTCAGGCTTATAAAGATAGTTATTACTGACTCCTTCAAAAAGGTCACCTTTCTTTTTACCCTTTAACATTATATTATTTCCTAGGCCCCATTTCTCTCTCCTTAAAGTTCATGTCTAATATGGTTGACCCACTCTGTCAGCTTGTTCAGACTTTTCCCTCAGTGCTGATGTCTTTGTGCAGTAACTGGCTTTCATGACCCAGTGTCAGAGGAAAGCACAAATAGGTTCAGCTAACATAACAACAACAACAATAATAATAATAATAGTAATTATAATAATAATAATATGTTATATTTATATAGCACTTTTCAAAAGCCCAAAGATGCTTACAATAATCAACACACAGAAAAACAATCAGACAGAAAATACAGAACATTTACAAACATTTACACGCAAGATGCTTGCAGTGGTCAATACACAGAAAACATTCAAACAGGGAATACAGTACAAACATTACAGTACAACAGGGAAAACATGTACAAACATTCATAGTACCAGGAGATGAAAACATACTGGTAAAAGAGAGGTTAACCAGAAGTTAACCAGATTTAGTCAATATATATTATTTATTATAAATTATTGTATTAATCAACTTATTTTTAAGGGGTATTTTAGGGAATCTTCACCCATTCTGTGGCTTTAATTAAACAGCTTGCATGCAGTCTGCTACAGCAAATGTGACAGTCATTAAGACTCTCATCCTGATCACAACAGAAGTATGAGATGATAGGAATGATGTCTCAATTCACCAGAAAGACAACCACAGCCTGGAGGTGGGAATGGAATGGTCTGCTTCTCACTTTTCCCCTTTTTTTACTCATCATTTTAAATTATTATACAGGAAGACATTCACCATCATGGCATAAGGAGGAATTAAATGATTGTGAATTTACATTTTCCGTGTAGGCAGGCAGAATCAGATGTCCTTCAGTGAACAGACTAGCATTAATCTCTTAGATCCATTCTTGACAGATGGCTATGAATGATTTCCTGTATTCAAACAATATGCAGATTTAACCAAGCAATTTTTTTCATGGTGGACACAGAAAGTCTGTGCATGTTTTTGCAGTCTTTGGTTGATTTGCTCTCACAGTTTATTATGAGGTGCATGCCAGTTCTGTTCTCTTTGCCAGGCACTTTTCATAGGTGACTGTGAAAGACCCAAACATCTTAACGCCACAGATAACTGAAGAGGGCCATGCATTAGGCCACTCAGACCCACTCTTTCAGCTCGCTTTGCCAGTGCTGTCCAATACTGTTGTCTGCTTGACTTGTTATCTTTGAGAGAGTCCTTTCCATGCCCTTGTGTAGGTTAATGTCCTCTCACAGATCAGCCTACGCTCAGCCCAGTTCTAGTACACTAGTCAAAATAACAATTCCAGGGTTCCAAGGTAGGCAGTTTGTATTTTTGGATGCACAAGGACATTTTTAGAAGGTCAGTCGTTCATAATGATATGCAAGATAATTCCCCAAATAGGACTG
Organism: Sternarchorhynchus goeldii; assembly: GCA_028565775.1. Lineage (NCBI taxonomy): Eukaryota > Metazoa > Chordata > Actinopteri > Gymnotiformes > Apteronotidae > Sternarchorhynchus > Sternarchorhynchus goeldii. The sequence continues at coordinate 22,081,585 of JAOXYF010000003.1, forward strand.
GTTTATATTATGCTTAAATGAACGAATTAATTAAATAATAAAGTATGTTTTGCTCATCAATTCATATTGTCATAATATGTAAACTCACTTGCAGATAAATTCTGACATTTATGAACTGCACAAAAGTAAGAAGAAAAGGACTTTATGCAAGTTTGAAGAACGACAAAAATATGACGACTACCTCCCTAATATCCTGCAAGGACTTACTGTAGTGTGTTGATTGTTTCAGGGTCCAGCCATAATTGTGTTGTAGCTCCCCACTTTGGCATGGCAGTTTCCATGATCCTAGCACCATGTGATTTTGTTTTGATCTGTTTTGTCTAATCTCTGCCTTGTGTCACGTTTTGTTATCCTTTCCTCCTGATTTATCCGTGTTTTGGTTCTCTCTGATTCTCTCTGTGTTATATATTCACCTTATCTTCGTTTCTACACAGTCATGTATTGCATTCGTTTCCCTTTGATCTGTGATTATTCTCTTAGTCTTGGTTTAGTGTTCATGCTCTATGGTTTCACTGCTCCGTCTATTGGCTTACAGAACTCTTATAACAATGGCTTTGGAATTTGGCAGTACAAACTGCTCCTGTATCATCTTCACAGCTCCTGGAATATTGTACTTATCTGGTTGCTTACTCTACAAGGTTTATAAGAGTCCATAAGGCACTGGAGCCCCTTCCATTTATTTGCTGTTGTAAGAAGTCAGCATCAGAATCTAAAGAAACTAATAACACACCCTCTCAACCATGGAGACATGTTTCAGTACAGAGCATCATCAGAATTTATGAAGGCAGTGAAGGTGAATTCAAGGCCTGAGGGGAACCGTGTGCTGGTGAATAACCCTCTCCCAGGCCACACACTGTCACTGAAAGTTATACCATGTGACAGAGATTTGACCAAGGGGGCAGCTGTCCTGAATCAAAGTAACCAATAGCTTCACCAAAATATCAATATGGAAACAATATTAAACACCAAATGATGCCATTATAAATAAAACGTTGAAGGGTATAAGTACATACACTCACACGTACACAAAGACACCCGTCGAGCAAAAAATTCTGAGATATAGAGGGGATGAAATGTGATTAATGTAGGTGACCGTTCTTGTGTCCCCACCTCTTCACAAGTCTTCCCTGTGGACTTGAAATGTCAGTGCTCAAGAAAGTAGAAAATACTGGCAGCCCAGCCAGTTCTGCTTGTGGGGAGAAAATCCAAAGCTGGAATAGCATCGTTCAGCCTAAAAAACCTCTCATTAAAACAAGCTCCGATTCTAAATCTGGAGTAGACTAATGAACATAGATAATTAACTTAGATTAAACTCATTAATGAGTGGAATCTTTTGGAGTTTAAGCCTTTTAAATCTGCTTGAAATAAACCTTCCTAAAACATTCCCCAGGCTTTAAACCTTTGTATATTCTACTAATGATTTTGCACAGAATTAAAGAGCAACCTACTGCAGGGCCTAAGAGCAGCACAACTGACTAAAGAAGATCAGAGTTCCAGAGTCATTCAGAGAATCATATTGTGTGGGCAGGATGCCTCTGTTTAGCAGTACCAGCTGATACCATTACCAGCTGTGTCTGTTTGGACTAAGCAGAATTGTACAGCTGGTAGGGAACTTTGCTGAGATATTGATGTGGCAGCCATGGACCTTGCGGCAGTGGTGACACAAAGGGAATGGACTGTGACGGACTATGATGGACCTCTTCTCCAGCCACCGCAGTCTTCCCTCATTCTTCTGCTTTAACTGCAGTTAAAACTGATTGCAATCATTTATTTGACCCTGCTATTCTCATGGAAACCCAGTGATTTGAGAATTCCTTGAAGGTTGAGCCATGTGACAATAAGAAATCAATTCTCCTGATCCCTAACACGTAAAGACATCTTACATGAATAGCACTCATCTTTCCACTACTATCATTTAGCATTCCATACTCTTATAAAAATGCAACAGATATAACCCAGACACACACAGATATAACCCAGACACACACAGATATAACCCAGACACACACAGATATAACCCAGACATACACAGATATGACCCAGACACACACATATCAGACAGGGTTATCTTATTTATCAAAGGAATATGGAGAGCCGTAACTAACTAAATAAATAAATAAAAAGACAGAACATTACAAACAGGCCAATCAAAAACATAAATCGTAAAGCAGCCCAAAAGATACAAATCCAGTAAAGAGTCTGAGAAAGCAAACATACCAGTATAGGATCAGGCCACAGCAAGAACCAGGAGACAAAGCAGATAAAATACTGGGAAGCCAAACATGGGGTTTGTATACATGGAGAAACCATGGCAATACCTCACAATAGGTAAGAAGGTTCAATATAAAAGATAAACTAGGAACAGATGTAAGCAATCAACAATCAGGGGAAGTGGAACATATGACCTGGCTGTGATTGGTGGAACTAGTTGGAGTTACAGTCTGGAGCAGGAAGTATGACAAAAACCAATACTTTTCACAACCCTCACTAATTTGACATTGAGGGTTCAAGCAAGAACCATTAGCCTACAGTTTTAACAACTGACTCCTCTTTCTTGCTGTGCCCATCTAAAGCACCCTGAAAATAATCATTGTATTCTTGCACCACCCCGTAAACACAATTTCAGTTCAATACTCCTTAATTGTGAGCTACAACCAGAAAATTGGATAAATAGATGCGGCCATTCAGCCTGTGCACATAACTGCACTTCACACCAAAAGCAATCATCTTGCCGGCCCTGCCCTCCTTTCATCCTCCATCCTCTTGTAAAAGCTGGAAGTTTCAAACTCATCCCTGCCTTGGCTAGAATACTTAAGTGGATTGCAATAAATATACATCCTGGCTACCATGCTACTGGCCAAATAAAACTTTTCCACAGAACCATTACTTTGCAATGTCTATAGATATTAGGGCTATGAATAATGAACATCATGTCTGAAAGACCAGTTTAAGAACCCTTTGTCCATTTGTTTACCATGAAGGAGACACTTTATGAATAAGAGAGGCATAAATAAACATCAGGGTGTGTATAATGTATGCTTAGGCTGGCTGATGAGAGATATTGTTAAGTTAAATAATCAATTGTGAATTATAGATGTGTAGCATGTAATGGAAGGAACCCAATTGTGCACAGTCACTGCAGAACCTCACACCCTATGGACCCCAGTACAATTGCGCCCTTGTGGTAGTTACACAATTAATAACAAATACGAAAGGTATATTTTAAAATCTGAACTTCAAAAGTAAACTAAAAATTATAAATACTACGCAGTAGACTGTCATATACATTTAGATGGTCTTTTATAAGACTGCAGTCATTTGTTACAAAAAATATTCTGGTGAATATTCTGGTGAAAATTCTGGTGAAAACCCAAACCCAACATTCAAGATCACGCTCACCCAATCAGCAATCACAGCTCCTGGTCACTTCCCTGTTACGAATCACCTGATTAGCATTTACACATGTCCCCTATCACCATGTTTTTTTTGCCCATAGATGCCTTGCAATGGTCCCAGTGCCTTGCAATGGTCTTTCTTAAGCCTGAACCTTCCTAGTGTTGTTTTGTCTTTGTCCAAGCATTCTGGCATTTTTTTCTCTCTATAACACACATGCCTTGCTTCTGTATAACAAACATGCAACCTCACATCATAATTACAGTAACTGAGTTAGTATTAACTATTAATTATTATTGTTATTTAAAATATGGTGTTTTCACATTCCTTTTATTCAATCTCAGATGTCAGCCACTTCTAGTACGTATGAATATGTAATAGTATGTATGAATAGTATGTATTCTAGTATGTATGAATGTAGTATGTATGAATAGTATGTATTCAAGTATGTATGAATGTAGTATGTATGAATAGTATGTATTCTAGTATGTATGAATGTAGTATGTATGAATAGTATGTATTCTAGTATGTATGAATGTAGTATGCATTCTAGTATGTATTCTAGTATGTATGAATGCCAAAAGTCATCTTGAAGAATTTCAGGATAAAACCTAAACTTGCAGTAGGTTTATCTTTCAAAAATGCTATATTATCATTGAAAACAGCCATTATAAACAGGCCACTTGTTTTGTCTCTAGCTGTAATGATTTCTCTAGTCGTAATAACTTCATACAGACATATCTATATGGGAATACAATCCGAGTATTCAGATAATCATTCAGCTTCGGGCATAAGTACTTTTTTTTCTGCATCAAGGGTAAATGCTTCATGGGGCGGGGCATCACCAATATTGCAAGATAGGAGGCAACAATTGAATTTGCATTTGATGGTCCCGGGGTAATGCATGACAAAGAAGGAGAGTGTGGCAAGCTGTTGCGGCAATCTGCCTCCCCACTCCATGTTGGCAACAGCAATAAACCTACTGGAGCATGCTTTAGATCACCACCGCCTATCTACCCAAGAAGGATGGAGTCAACAGGCTATACATCACCAGCCCTCAATAAGCTCGTGCTCTATCCTGCATACACTCTACCCAAAATTGTTTACAATTCATTCCAACTCAATGGCTTTGAAAAGGAGAGGATTAGAATGTGATATTAGTGTCCAGTCCTGTTGGACTGATATTCCATCATTATGCACTATTTACATATTTACCTACTGGGACTTATCATATCATGTTCGTTTCTAGGCTGCAGTACAATGATTACTTCATGATTGCATCTCTGTTTTCTTTGTGGACATTGCAGAAAAGTAATTATGTGGCTCCCCTTTAATGCATTAAATATCCCAACAGACATGAATTATAGATATGAGGAAAGCAATGTGACATGCAAGAGTGAAATATTATAGCAAGTGCTCTAAACACCACTATCCATCAAACAGAATATGGGACAACTTGTTATGGATTTTTAGTAAATATGGCCTCCATCAGCAATTACAAATTCCAAAGCAAATGAAATTTCAAGTGATTCAGTGATTTGTTTTTTTTTTTTTCTACCTCCCCCAGTCTCCATCTCCAGACATCTCCAGCAGAGCTGGCACGACGTGGGAGTTATTGCAGGAGACTCCAAGCTGAGCAGATGAAGGGGAGCAGACCAGGGAGGCCCAGCCTCCCTGTGAATGCATCCCCACACAGCTTCAGGTGTCCAGTCTTTCCTCTGAACCCATTCCACACAAACACGCTGCCTGCTACAAAACACAGGGACTAAAAAAACCCAAAAAACGAACTGAAATCTAGTGTGGCGCTGACGAGATGAAAAGAAAATATCTCACAAATGTTTCTGTGTGTGTGTGTGTGTGTGTGTGTGTGCACATTGGACTTTAATAATTATACAAGCAGTTAAACAAATTAACAATATTGTACCCTAATGCCTTTCAAACTATGTTCTAGTTTCTGAATGGAATTACATTTTTTGCAGGTTTGGACCAGAATTCCATAAAAAGTGGAATGTCTTAACATAAATCTGAACCTGGGTGGACAGAACTGCTGTAGGCAGAGTCTTTTTATTTGAGACAATAAGGTGTGTCACTAGATCCAGTTTAATGTGGCACATGACCAATAAAATCTTTCTATTCTCTGCTATAATAATGGGGGTAAAAGTCAATGTGAAATCCATAATACTTTTTTAACCTGGCTTGTAGAGTAGAACTCTAATGTTTCAGTCTTGTTACGACTGAAACATTAATGTTTCACTTCACTATGTCTTTGTTCAGTGAAGCTAGCAGTAAAAACTGACCAATGCTAGTACTTAAAACCAACACATCCAGATGACAAAGTAATGATAATACATACATTTTAGCTCTAGCCACTAAGAACAATTTAAACAACAAAAAGCACATATTAGACCACTAAAGCAAAGGCATTAGCTATTAAAGTAAAAAAAAAGGCACTAGTTACTGTGATGGTGACAAGGACAGAACAAGATGTGAGTGCAAATAAGGAGTGTCTTTATTATCCATAATGAACGACTCAATTATTATCAATAGTGAAGAGTCACAACATCGAGCTGGAAGTAAAAGACTAGATACACTAGCAGTAACACTGGCAGTAACACCGGCAGTAACACTGACAGTAACACCTGCAGTAACACTTGCAGTAACACTGACAGTAACACTTGCAGTAACACTGACAGTAACACCTGCAGTAACACCAACAGTAACACTGGCAGTAACACCTTCAGTAACACTGGCAGTAACACCTGCAGTAACAATGGCAGTGTGTCAATGAACATCTTCCTCAGCACTGTCAGTGAGCAATGTGCAACACTGGCAGAGAGAGAGAAACAGGGCACAGGTGCTCATAAAGATTAATAAACAGGTGACTGGGAGCTGGGCAGGTATGGTGTGTGTGTGTGTGTGTGTGTGTGTGAATCAGTGGGCATGTCTCTCTTGCTGAGTGTCAGGCGCACCATGACAGTCTGTTATGCTAGATAACACAAAACTTGTAAAATTAGAAATATAATATTAGTTACCTTCTCATTTTTTGAGCTTATATTATCTGGTTAGTATGAATTGATGATGCAAAAACAAAATAAAGCAACAGAACAGAGAGAAGGACTGTACCTTTATATAAAAAAAAAAGCTTATGGACAATTTTGCCCCTTTGCCCCAGGAGCAGTGACCCCTTAATTCTGTAGGTGCCCCATTAGTCTAGAAATACCCCAGCGCCAGTCTATGTAGATGTCTCTGTGAAGGACAAAATGCTTAGAACATGCTATGTGATGGAGCCTTAAAGATCCTCCATTATAATCTGAGTCACACATAAAGAAAGGCATAACAAAGTGATAATATAAACAAGAGAACTGTTATGTAAAGTTAAATACACTGTATTACAAGCAACCTTTTATTATTTAGTAATTACCTATAACTCAAATATATTGTTATTTATACAGTGATGAAGTTATTACAGGGGCTGGTATTAATATGCATTAGAAATTTGGTCTGATCATAATTGGTGTAATCAAAGGAAAGTGTTGTATTAATTTGGAAGGAGCTTTGCACATTTGGAGACAGATGATTCTCTGCAGGGGAGTGGTTAACTTTACACAGTTACCCATCACACACAAGAGAACATCAGCATGCTCATTAACTAAGTGTGGCGGCATGCATATGTACACACATATTTTGCATATTCAGAATAGTAATGTAGCTATTTAAATCAAAGTACTACCGCAAAGGAACTGAGGTCCAGATACTGGGTCCTTGTAATTAGATTATAGCCATAGACTCAAGTCAGGTTTCTTTAAACAACTGGCTCTTGTAATGTACATGATATTCATTGTATGACTGAGTCCCATGATAGAGTCACCACTAGTGTATGAGTCTGTGAGCATAAGAAAACACACACACACACACACACACACACACACACACACACACACACACACACACACACACACACAAAACAAAGCAAGAAACGACCATTGCAGTTCACTACCAAAACTTACTTATCTCATAAAGAATTAATTGCAAGTATGACAGGTGAGTGGGAATTTTCTAACATTTCACACAAATGTATTGTGCTGAGCCAGGACTATATGAGAAGTGTAGGAAATCCTAAATCTTTGCATAGTTCAAGCTTTTAACAATTAAGACTACATACACTCTGAGAACTACACTTTGCTTCCAGTACCTGGAAATGGCGACTGTTCTGTGCAGTATATTTGTGGTGCTTTTCCAGCTCCAGTAAACTTGTGACCGAGCATGATCATGAGATGATATGACAGCACGGAAATTCAGAATTCAGACTCGTTCTTCATGCCATCTAACACAAAGCCCAGCAGAGCAAACAGCAAATCTATGAACGTTCTAGTCAGTAAGGTGGAGAGGCACGCCAGTCAAATGACTAGGTGCTGGTGTGATCTCATCTATGATAAATGTACAGCACGTAGTGGATAGTGTGGGTCTCGATTGGTTGATGGTTGAACCAAATGCAAATTATTTTCATGTGGAATAAACCTTACTCAGTTAAGGCCAATCATACCAATTTTAATTCAGTTAAATTTATTTGAACAGATTTAGGGTTAGGAGTCCCCTGTGCTGTCAATCAGTAGAGCTCCCTGCCAGTTCCCCTGAACTGCTGCGTGCACATTCAATTAATTACAGCTCGTCTGATAGCTCCTACACTATTGTACCACTGACTTCATTTGTTTAAAGCACTGGACATGCCTCATTTATTTATCTTCAAACTATAGCTTGTGTAACACTGTTTGCACCCACTATACTTTATAGTCATTAATACCCTTCTGTTTGCAATATATACATTAGCAATTTGTTTGTACTTGAACGCGGTACAGTTGAACCTAATTTAATCTAACATAAACCTTTCCCATGGCAGTGGAATATTTCTGGTAATTAGGTTAGAAATCTGAGGCTCACATTATTGTTTTCATGTTTGAACCAAGGCCTAATTGTAATGCTCATCGTATTTAAATTTACCACCACACAAAGTAATTTACTCAAGATCACCAAGAATTCCAAAGATAAAACTACAAACCGGGGGGATAAATCATAAAGTAGGCAAAATGAGAAAACACATTCTACTGCCATAAAAATTAACATCTGCTTCATCTTTATGGAGAAGAAAAAGCCATTAATGTCCTGAGATGACTCTGGCTTTTTATCAGAAGAGGGGGAGTCTTTTCTATCTTAACCCTCAGTCTAAGGCTGTTTTCTAAGTTTTTCTTAAATATACCTTTAAAGGTAGTTGATATAACATTGTACACATATGTCATATCAGAATGTTCAGAACAATTTCAGCTCTCTCTCTTTTGTCTCTGTATAAATTTGGATCACAGGATAAACAGATAAGGAGCTTCTCAATGTTGTTGTCAGTATTATTGTTTTTATTGTTGTTGTTATTATCATGTGATGATGCCAGTAACATCTTTTGGCCATTAGTAGCACCCACATGGCTATCTGTCATTGTACAATGCTCGTCCGTTTTGGTCCAGATCCACGCCCCCTCAGGTGGTGTTTTGAGCCTCATTGACCGCACCACCTGTGTGTTATTATGTTATGTTGTAACATAGTAATGCCATTTCTGTTTCTATGTCTGGTCATACTAGTCAACAGTGATGTTGCTTCCTGGAAAAAAAAAAGTACCTATTATGTATTTCTGCATGCTGAATCTAAATATGTTTTCTGAATTTATCTACATAAAAAACCCCCAAAAAAACCCATCATTATGTATAGAATGGAAAATGGGACCAAGGAGACTGAATCCTCTCTATGCTGGCAGGCTACTGCTAGAAACTGAAGAGGGACCTGCCTTAGAGGGATGTCCCTGAAGAGGCCAAACATAAGCTAAAACCCATACGCTGTACGTCACAGTACGGAGGCCCCCTACCAACAATGTTATTGTAATTAATGCATAATAATTGTAAAGTTTACACAGAAACTATATGTAATAGGTTTCTTTTGTTCACGTTAGTGTGAATGTTTAGATTTTGTTTGTTAAATTAAACCCTTCATTTGAAGACTGAGTGATCATTTGAAGCATTTGCTTACTTTTTCCTGCATATTTTATTACTTTATTTGTTCCATTTGAACTGTTCCAAAATAAATATCATATATGAATACACTTCTGAAATCTGTATTGTTTCTATGGGGATTTCTTGATCAATTAGCCACAGTGAATGGTGCCACGATTCAGAAAAGCCCTCCAAGAATGTGATGCTGCCTGTGTACCTGCCAAGAACTGGCTTTAATTAAAACCAGCCACCTACATTGTCAAATTTTCTGTTCCCTTCCACAAAGGCAGTTGGAAACTGGTTTCATTCCCCTTCTACAGCTGTTTCTATGAGAACCAGAGCCAGCATCTTTGGGTTGGAATCCAAAGTACATCACATCACATTGAATTCATTCTGCTTAGGTCTACATTTCTCATCAACCTCTATCATACGATTTATCAGGATCAAACAAACATAAAAACATTTTTATAAACTGTGTGATTCCCTAGAAGTATCATATAATGACATAAAGAACTGTGAAAGTGGTTACATTTAAATTTAAATTTAGACAACCTGGAGGCTAGAGTATTCTTCTGTACGGCTGACTTCCTCCACTGGCTCTTTGTCTGTTCTACTGAGAGTTGGGTCTGACAGCTTCTTTAAGGATGGTTGATGGTTTTACTAACAACCCTGAGGCAGTTTTGGTCACCATGGAGATCTCTGAGGAAAGTTCCTTGTGACACACTACCTGCCGAAAGCAACACAAACCAGTCATGCTTTCACCCAGCGTCCTCCAGCACAGACACGGCTGCAGAGAACAAAACTTCTGACACCTTCAGGTCACATTCCTGCACCTCAAAACAACCTTTGTGTCACCGCAGGAACAGACAACGGAGGGAGTTTATAGTTGATTGTGTGATTGCATGACTGGAGAGCTGATGGAAACAGGCAGTGTCATTTGCCAGTCTGTGGAATTTAGCTGTGAAAGCGAGACACATCCGCTGGGGATATTTTCACCACCCTGCTGCTTTTGAGCTGTCAGGTTATATTTTGGTTGTGATATATATTTAGGACATACGGTTCCCTACATGAAAATTCCCATTTAAAAAGCTCTTGTTTTTAATTTTCTGCAGTCCCAGTGTTACAGTCATATTTACAGATTTTACCACTTCTGCCTGCTTATACTAAATGCTCTTGAATTATTATAAGCTTGTATTTTCATGCAAATGAGTTCCCCATAACAAAACAAATACATAAAATCATTTCTCAATGTAATCTTCAAAAGCACAATGAGAATATAGCAAATGTCAGTGTAATCACTGCTTCATCATCAGTGAGAAACTAGAAATGCACTATGGTGCCAGAAAATATGCTCTGTGTCAGTACACTTTCAACATCTTTCACAGCTGCTGAGTGGGATGACACTGATGTCACAACAACAAAAATATGAACTTCATTTTAGAAACACAACAACCTACTTCCTTTCATTTGGGTTGCATTTAAATATATCTAGGTTTTCTTATACCAAGGAAGGTCAGGGTTTGAATGATTTATGGACCAGCTAAAAGTGGTGCTCTGGAGAAAAGGTCTTCAAAGTTGCTGGATGGTCTAAAAAATTCATGGAAAGTGTGAGCGGAGGAACTTCAACAGAGATGTAACGTGGATGAGGCCTGCAGCAATGCAGGCATGGATACAGGAATAGATGAACTACTGCAGGCATTAAAAGCCTAAAATGAAGGCCAAACATCATCCTTCTTGATGCAAAAGAGCATCTGAATAAGTCAGCCAGAATCTGACATTGTGCACACTCGTGCACCGATATCACACTCGTTCACAAATTTCAGATATCAGACACACATAAGACAAAAACAAAAGCAAGAACATAGTCAAAAAGGCAAAAAGGACATGGTATCAGTTTGACGAGGGCATGAACACTTTCATTTGCATTCCCACATGATACTAACAAACTAGAGTGTTCATTGGTTTACTGTTTTAGTGGGAATCAGAATCAGAGATCAGAATCAGTTTTGTTCTCCTTCTATTCTGCACCACTGCATGCGCCTCTTAAAGCTGGAAAAAAAACCCACATCATTTTCCCTTGGAGGCAAAACTGGTAGAGGTAATAAGTTCAGACTTTAAAAAAGAGGCTTCCAGTTGAACAGTCATAGCTGAGTATTTGGCAGAGAACTGACAATATCAAAATAGAATTCTAAATAAATTAGAATCCTAAATTAAATAATCCTGTTTTAATTTATCTGCCTTTATCTTCTATTTAGTCACATATACCCACATGCAAACATGCACATTTAATACAAGATATTCTCAACCAAACAACAGTTATTCTCTGGTACTCTGTTTTGATTCTTGATAGGTATTTAACAAAATTTCTTAATTACCTCTTATGATTTGAGGTATAGATATGAATGAATAATTAAATGGCTAGACAAAATGCAACATCCAATTAATTTCTGTAATGTTATCATAGAGAGAGAAAATTGCCTTTATCTCCTAGCTCACTCTTTCTTTTTTTGGTGAACAAAAAGGTTCTTTATTCAGTGACAGGTCTGTTTTTAAAGGGTTACATTTAACATCTTAAAATTTCCTGTTTCTGATGGCAATTTCCCTCACATACTAATTGTCAATATTCTGAAAGCGTAAAAGCTTCTGACTCTTGTCTGTCTTTGAAGTCTGGCCTGAATTAGATTTTGTGTTCACTGTGGCATTTCATTGGAGATTTCATTCTTATTTGTGAGCAGAAACAGAAACAGACCAACAGATCCCTCCCTCCCTCCCACTTCCTCAAGAGACAAACAAACAAACACACACGCACACACACACACAACGTCCATAAACACAAACAAGCTGCCATTCACAGTGATTGGTTCTGACAGCCATGTCATAGGCTCCTCATCTCACTAGGACAGTCATAATGGATCCAAATGAACTTAAGTAACGGAAATAATTTCAATAAAAGGTTTTTAAAATTGGATCATATGACTCCTGATTCTAGTGAAGCACAGTGTCTAAGACTGTTGTCTAGAAGGATTCTGTTATTTTGTACTGAAGTTGTGTCTAGATTTAGCACAATTATATACAATTCAGAGGGGCATATATTTAAAAATAATGAATGGATAGTTGAATTAATGCTACTATTGATTTCCATTCAATTTGTTATGCTAATCAATGTATACAACAAAAATCCTTTCTTAGGTTGAAACATCTACAAATTCTCTTCAAAATCTGTGTATTCTCTCCTGGGTCCATATTAGATCAGAAGTTGCAACCTGGTTTCAATCACCAGGCACCCGGGGAGGTGGAGTGGTTGCCTGGAACAGAGACAAACAACTGAAAAGAATGGTGGATAATTTCCACCGGAAAATACAAGAGTCTCTCAGAAAACAGAGAGAGAAATCTTGAGACTACTTAAGAACCAGAGATCACAAGACCGTTCCCAGCAAGTCAGAGTAAGTGACTTTGCACTCTGCTTTTGAAGGCTGGATATATAGGGAAGGGTCACCAGAGAAGAGTCAGGCTAATGAGCCCTCGTTGATTCCCAGCTTGTTGCCCCCTGGTTGCTGGTTGGTGTTGTGGGCCAACAATTACAATATAATGCCTTTCTAAATCAAGGGGAAATGTCACTGACCAAATACTTAAGACCGACGACAACTAAAAAAGAATGGTCAGATTATGAATGAAATCCCAGAATAATGAACTATATAGTGCATACATTGTACAACCCAGATGCAGACCTATAGAAGATGACTACAGACCAATACCCAGCCTGTTCACAACATGGACGATCCTATCAGTAATACTACCCAGCAAGCTGAATGAGCATGTTTACATAAACATTGCTCAGAAAGGGATTAGTAAATCAGTTTAATGATGGCTGTATTACACTAGATAAGACCCATGATGCAGTCTGTGCAAAAGAGCTTCGAAGATCATCCATCACCTAAAAGCAGGATGCACAATGCTGGCAGGGAAAGTATACACAGACAGACACAAACAATTGGCAGGGATCATATATGCTGAGCCAGACACCCCTAAGTCAAAATGATAGAAACCACAGAGAGTACTGAAGAACAACAAGTCTAAGAACCTATGGGACTTCAAGATCCAGATAAACGAGTAGCGGCAAACTAAACAGACATCGTGTTACTAGATAAGATGCAGAAAACAGCAGTGCTAATAGATGTAGCAGTCCCAAGTGACTCAAACACCAAAAGAAGGAATAAAAACGGTTGGAAAAATATCAGTAAAAAATGCCATTGGTGGTGATGATATGGGTACTTGAGGCTGTGACCACTCACTGGAAGTATGGGACAAGTATATATATATATATATATATATATTCCCCACTCACACTCCTGAGCAGTCCTTTCCCTTTAAGCTTAGGTCCTCTACCCGAGGCCTGAGAGCTTGAGGGTCCTGTATAGTAGCTGTTCCCTTAGCTGTTCCCAGGAATGCACTCTTCTGGATGGAAATCTTTGGAATCTGCTGGAGCCACTCTCCCACTTTTGGGGTAACAGTTATCCTACGGGATCACTACATCAATCACTACGGCCTTTTTCTGCTGTTTGTCCACCACTACTATGTCCGGTTGGTTAGCCATTACAATTTTGTCTGTGTCTGTCTGGAAGTCCTATAGGATCTTAGCTTTGTCATTCTCCAACACCTTTGGGGGAGTAGCCCATTTAGACCTTGGAGCTTCCAGCCCTTAATTGGCATAGACGTTCCTGTATCCTATGCCAGCCGCTTGGTTATAGCGTTCCGTGTACGGTCTGCCTACTCTGGCTGTTATGGGCTGGGTTGCCTCCAGAGTGTTTTTGCAGAGCCTGCATCAGGGGTCCTGCCTTTTGTTGTAGACCTCAGCCTCTATTGATCTTGTATTTAGGGCTTGTTATCGTGTTGCCATGACTAATGCCTTTGTACTGTCTTTCAATCCAGCCTTTTCTAGCCATCGGTAGGATTTTTTCAGTCACTTCTACTGTTTGCTGGTGATACATACCATGCAGGGGCTTATCCTCCAATGATGCTGTCTGAGGTACTCACTAAGCACTTCATCTCTTGGGACCATCTTTCTGATGTATTCCTGGATCTTGGTTGTTTCATGCTGGATAGTAGCTCTGATGCTTACTAGTCTCCCCCGCCCCCCTTCTTTCCTCTCAGAATGCTGGACTTGGGATAAAACATTGGATTTTCCTTGTCTTGATGTTGGCTTCTATCTCTTCCTTTGACCAACACTTGTAAACATCCAGCCACTCTTATTCAGTCTGTATGACATTCCAATGTTGTTGACGTATATCCTGGTGAGAAAGATTAGTGGGTAAATGTCTTGTTCACTTCTGGCATACAGCATGATGTTATCCATGTAGAAGAAGTGGTTGATGGTTTGTCCATTCCATAGTCCATATCCATGGACATGCTTGGAAATTATTTCACTTAGGGCATTCAGGTCTATACAACAGCGGGGGCAGGTACCTCAATGGTAAATCTCACCCTTGATGGTGAGTAGTGCTATTGGCCTGAAGTTGGCCTTTAGGGTTGTTTTCCACAACCCCACTGAGTTCTAGATGAAGGTCATATTGATGTTATACAGCCTAAAGTATTCCAGAATCTGTTTGAAGGGTCCTGAATCATAGGCTTTCTTGAAGTCAATCCAGGTAGTACATAGCTTGGTCTGTCTGGTTTTATCCACCTGTAGCTGGTGCTTGGCTCCTCTGGTGTTTTTGCCCATGCATTTCTGGGCCCCGCTCATGTATTGAGCCATGTCCTTACATATCTTGTAATGATGCCTGACAGGAGCTTCCATGGTGTGCACAAATAGGTCATTGTCTCTTAGATGTCTTCTAGCGTGTTGGTTACTGGATCTTGTTCAGGGAGGTTGCTGTGATCTGTTCTCAGGTTCAGTAACCGCTAGGCACTGGTGTTGTATGACGCCACTTTCTCCCATATGCTTTTTCAGCATATTATGTCTCCAGCTTTGGTGGATTTGTTCTCATGCTGTTACCATGCCATCAAGAGTACACTTTTGATGGCTTGTGAGACAGCATCCTGTTTATTTCTATTGTGTACCTCTTCAGGTGGGCAGCCAGAGCCACTAATCTTTGCTTAGCAGTTTCCAAAGCTTCAAATAGGAACAGCTACTTGTACTTCTCAGGTACATGGGTCATCATGTCTTTCTGCAGTTTTTTCTGCAATATATATATATATATACAACTGAGAGAGAACGAGAGAGAGAGAGAGAGAGAGAGAAGGATACAGGAAGTGAGAGAAAGAGGGAGAGCAGGTGATGCAGATGAAATCATGAAAGTTCTTTAAGTTTCAGGTCCATCTTTGATATTGTACATTCACATTTAAGCCATGTTTGAAGAACTGGCACCTCAGTAGTGTGTCCTTGTCTGATTACCACTGAATGGGCAGTTGCCATCAGCCGTGTTTGCTGTACAGCTGCACGCTCTTTAATCCGATCTTGATAATAACTTTCTTGGTTATTTATTTTTAATAACTATATATAGCTGCATGTATTGCTCAGGTGTACCTGTCACAAAATTTGAGCTCAGCCTTGTTCTCTATAATAGCTACTAATTATGCTTTGTATGTGTTTTGTAGAAACATGTGGAGATGTGAAAGCAGAGAGCTGTTTTTATAGAATGACTCCACCAAGAGTCCAGTGTTTTCCGTTTTTGAATATTATTGAGTATTATTGTGTTCAGTGTGAAATTTACCAACCCACAGCCATATGAACAACATAATGTGGAACAGATTACATATGAACCACATAATGTGGAACAGATTACATATGAACCACATAATGTGGAACAGATTACATGTGGATGGCTGTGTTCTCCCCTATTTACTTTTTTCTATTGCTCCATAGGCTTCATTAAATGTGCCTGCGCATCACTTTCCAGTTAATAGGCTGTATGCAAGACGTCTTCCTGTGGTGGCTCTTGCAGGAGCATGTAGGAGCTTCTTGTCTTGTCTTGTATTCAGATGCCATGCTGTGGAACTCTCGTTGGTTGCCATGGTAATAATCGTGCATGTGGTGTGCTACATGTTTTGTCTTTACTTTTTTGGATTTTGAGGTTGTTTTTATTATTATTATTATTATTATTATTATTATTATTATTATTATTATTTTGTGTTATTCTTTATTTGATTATTTTGTTAGCACTGTTTAAATGAAATGGTCCACCAAAAGTACTTCGGCTGACCTTTTATACACACTACAAAAGGCATGCATACATTTGGTGTTTGCAATACACATATTTGTGTTTTACAGCCCCGGTTTCACTCAAGTCGTGTTTACCCAGTGTGCTTTGCTCTTGTTAGCAACATAGTGGCACAATCAGAATGTAAGAGAGAAAATGAAACAGAAGTAATGTTTTACCTAGATAAATGTATTATTTACTGTATACATTTATTTATTATGATTAATTATTAGTTGTTCAGCTGAGGCTATTGATGGCTGCAGGATAACAGAATAAGAGAAAACAACAATTTACATTTTTTTGTGCTAAAAATAAAAATTAAACTCTGAGGGAATTTCCACACTGTTCACCTGAGGTGGTGAAGTCACTCTGTTGAATGGTTAAACATCTTTTTAGACTTTACTTGTCCAGACACCTTGACTTGGTACTACAAGACTGTTTTATGGCCTGGAAGACTGAAAACCTTTATAGACATTTCTGACTGAAACTCCCTTGGCCTGTGGTGCTAACCAGTTCATTCAACTTTATAGCTATAGACATTTTGTAAAAGGTCTCTCTTTCACTAAACTGATTACATTCATTAAAAACAAACCGAAAATAAAAGATGAAAATAAAATAACACAAATAAACTACATTATGTGGTTTACTTAGCAATGCAGTATACGACCTAAGAAATGATTTATTTCTTTGAGCATCACCTTCTTTCATCACTTCCCTCCAGCTATAACACTGACATGTGAACCAGAACTCTTCTAAGGTCTCCACCCCATGTCCAGCCAGGGCAGTACATCAGGTGCTGGGAAGATACACCCAGGACAGGGTGCCAATCCATCACTGTGCACACACACACACACACACACAGACACAATTTTAGAGTAACCTATTCACCTGACCTCCATGGTTTTTTGGACTGTGGGAGGAAACCCACGCAGATACGGGGAGAACATAGAAAGTCCACCCAGATAGGAACTTCAACCCTTGACCCAGCGCTGAGAAGCAAACATGCTACCATCAGGCCACCCCCTGGCTTAAGGTAACTCATTACATACAAACCAGACGATAAAGCCATGAACGTGTTACGATTATTGACATGAGGCCGGTTTGCCTTCACGTGATTGCAAGCTTTAGGTCTGCTGTTGATGTTTGCAGCCTGGATGTTTGTTTATGGATCCTCTCATCCCAGGATGTTATGGAACTGACTCCAACTCCTCTGCTCTGTTGAATAGATGATGTTATAGTAACATCCACACTTATAAGCATTTTGCATCTCTGAATAATCTCTGTCCTGGGGTTTGTGTGATCATATGCAAATATGCAAATCGATATATTTTCCCACATTTCACATAAAAATTATGCAGAAAATGAATTAATTTGGGAAAAAAGGGAAGTTAGTTAATCTCTGTATGAGTCAAATTAGTGTCATATCTTGGTAGCATCTGTTGGATTTTTTTGGTTTGGTTTTCTCTCTTTCTGTTATATTTGGAGACCTTATATCTGGTCTTTTTCTGTAAAGGACTGTTGTATTTGAAAATCCTCTATCTCATTTGACAGTCATTAATTGTGTCACTCTTTCACCTCCTCTAGCGGTCTCCCTGGCTACTCACACTCATTCATTCATTTTGCCTGTTTCTCATTTTCCATTGATTTGGTTTGGTGTTTAGTCTGTCATTTTTAATTCTCGTGGCTGGTCAAC
The DNA here is from genome assembly GCA_028565775.1 of Sternarchorhynchus goeldii. Taxonomy (NCBI): domain Eukaryota; kingdom Metazoa; phylum Chordata; class Actinopteri; order Gymnotiformes; family Apteronotidae; genus Sternarchorhynchus; species Sternarchorhynchus goeldii. The sequence continues at coordinate 22,099,899 of JAOXYF010000003.1, forward strand.
GAGACCAGCTCTTTTTTTTTCAGCTTTTTGTCTGTGGTTGTGGTTTTGTGTGCTTGTCGATGTTGGTGTGAACACCTGTGCGAGTCATTTCATGTTGATACCTGTGTTTTCATTATACCTGTTAGCCTGCTTGTCTGTCATTCTGTTTCCATGTTATCATGATTCGGTCTGGCTTTATGACCCAGGACTCTTATACCAACTATGGATGTGGATTTTCTCACAAATCTCACTTTTCTCAGCATTTGCGTCTGCCTACACATCACAAAGTGTTACAAATTGGCTTTAAAAAGCAGACACAATCAGAGTACAGGCTGCAGACTGGTAAACGCAAACATGTAAAATAAGATACTGCTTAAAGCCTTCAAAAGGTGATTTGCTGCCTCATGGACCACAGGTAGAGCCCTGGTGTACATTTACAAAACCACTTTCTGATCGATGTGAATTCATGGACATAGAGCCTTTCACTAAGTGGATGGAGTTCACTGGCAGATAAAATATGAAGTCTTGTCTGGCAGGATTATAGTGGAGGGAAGTTTTCGAAAATTATGTTCAAATCAGAAAGTGCACATGGAGAAGAGAATCTGATGCAGGGCTAAGGCAGCTCAGAAGAGACCGCAGGATGTTTACAGCTTAATTGAGGGACTGAGGTGTATACAGAGTGGAGATAAAACACTTAAAGCAGATCATGCACAGAAGTTTAAAACAGGTAAATGCATGCATACACACACACACACACACACACACATGATCTCCCTATCTGAGCTGACCTTCATGAACTCCTTGAATGCTAAATGATTAGACTATTAGTTGTACTGAAAGTGACAGACACGTTCAGAAGTAATGGTATTAATGAAGAACCTGTCATTGGATATCTAATATATCTGAGAATGAAGAAATATCATCTCATCACTAATTTACTCTGAATGCACATTTATCTATTCAGATGGCTGAGTTGTCACATATAGAGGCTGAGAAAACATAATGTAATTGGATCTAAGAGAGAAGGCTGAACTTCAGAGTGAGCAGATCAATCCACCATCCAAAGATAAGAGATACTCCAGACTTACATCTCCAGCTCGTCATTAACTACGAATGAAGCTGCCCAGTAAATTGAAATGTTACAAAGCTGTTTTCACAAAGGACATAAGGAATCTGTTGAGGAGAAGAGTTTGATCTAAACCAAGCAGCAGTGAGGTCTCTGATAGGTCTCTGGTCATATTCTTTGCTTACACTAAAAAATAAAAACACTCAAAACTGTACTTAAAGTTGTCATTTATAACTCAGAAGACAAAAAAAAAACAAAACTGAGTTTTCGGGTTGCCTTGTTTTCATGTGTGCAGTAACTGATCCTGCTGTGTGACAGTGGGCCCTCGGGATGCAGCTCCTTTTTTACACTTTGTGTAAAAAAGTGTACAGACCTGTACAGCTCAGTGCAAACGTCTGCAAAGCCTGTAATCAAAAGAGCAGCTGTATAAAACTCTAAATGGAACACAAACAAAGAAATGGAAATAAAAGTAAGAAGGATATGAAAAAGGCTGAGTTTGATTGGCTGACTAATGTAATGTGTCAGCCAATCAAATGTTAACCATTTTAATGTACCTTGACAAACCATGACAGGATGATAGCAGCCATTATCAGAGCAAAGATTGTTATCTGTCTCACTTCTCCTTCCATCAAGATTAGTAGAAAAGAGGATTATGGAAGGGTAAACATGTACCACATAATTTAGCTTTTTGTTTTTTTGGGTTTTTTTTTCTTGCTCAACTTTCAAGAAGTACTTAAAATAATGGCCTCCACTATTAAATTGTTTAAGAAAAGCACCATGTAGTGATGGACCACTCACAGTATTGTTAGGTTACCCTAGCAACAAAGAACGAACATAATACCTTCCCTCACTGTCCATTTAACTAAATACATAAGTGCCTTTCGGAAATGGTTGCACAATCACACAGTGTGTGTCAGCCATGCTTGAACTCCATCACTGGTCAGATATATGCAGTCCAAGGTTAAGTGGCCAACCACAGTGCTGTGTCCAGAAACTGACCACAGATGAAGGACTAAGAGAATGGCTAGCAGATGCTGTGCATGGCAAGCTCCAACACCTACAACTATCGTGGAGCTTCAGTGGGTGGTGCAGATGCTGTGGCCCTATTGCCAGCTACACACACAAGCCTCCAGAAAGCAGTAAATGATTTGTAAAACCATTATTTATTGTTTTCAATTAATAAATACATTCTACACAGTTTCTGGCCATTTTCATTGCGTTTTAAAAGTACGGACAGCTGGTAACTTGCTACTTCCAAAGATTCCACCACTCTGCTTAGACTAATCAGGCTGTTTCCATGGAATTATGCAGTGCATTTGCAAGAGCAAATCAGAATACATCTGTTAAGTTCAACACATCCCGCTACTGCTTGTTATCACATTAAATACATTGAACATCAAAACAAAATAAACACACTGTCGTTCATTCCTTTTTGATATCACTTTTTACAAAGTAGCGACAATGTAGTGTATATTTTACTAGGCTCACATTTACAGTTGGACATATTTGATTATTGTTGAATTTATACAATTTTTTGCAGCCTGTTTTTTCATTCTTTCTAGCTTGTACCCGTATACTGAAAATGCATGCTCTTGCCCTACAAAGTGATCTTTTTCATGTTTCTGATAAAGTGGCGGGTAAGTATGGTAGGAAGTTTAGCCCTCAGGCAAGACCAGTAGTCTGCTTCAGATCTCCTTCTCTCCCTCCAGGAGCCTTCTGTTTACCTTTTGCTCTGTGTCACTCATTTCTGTAATGCTCACAGAGTTGAACTGAGATCTTTTTCAAATCCATACAGAAGAGGCTGGATCAAAGACATGTGCATCACAGACCTTGTGCTTAGTTAATCCCTTCACCCTTTGCTGACAATTGTGGGATGCAAAGTTAAGATCTGTTTTTCAAGTAGAGACTGTTAAATACTTCATACTTCAATGTAATAAAAACACTACAAATATGTACCTTCTGTAAGATGTATTATTCCTGTTTTAACTATCAAAAGTGCATAGAGCAAAAGGAACTGTAGTACAGTGTTACTGTGTATTAATTATATCTGTTCATTAAACTATATGCACAACCATATGAGAAGCTGAAATGACGAATCTTCTACATTTGCTCTCTGAGGCGAGTACTGTATACACCTGCACCAGGATAAAAAGAAGCCTTATTGATATAATATACAATAACCAAGGGAGATCATGTACAGACGGAATGAGTAATTTCACAAATACATTCTGGTTCCAACAAGATGTCTTGGCAGTGCACGGTACATTAATTGAAAGTACGCACAATGCTATTGCTTATCTTGTGAGGTAATATTGTTTTTGTCTTTAAAACTACAAAGGTGAATTGAAGCATTCATTTGTCCCCATCATGTGATATTAACATCCCTGGCTATGTTAATGGCCACATGCCTTGTCTACATTACCTCTGATACATATTCAGTGGGATCCTACTCTCTGGAGGATTTGAAGCTGGCAATAAATGCAACAATCTCTGTCTCAGCACCTGCCAGCAGAAATTTTCTTCAAGGCATAAATGCTGCCCTTTGTTAGATGTGAAACATAAAAGAGGGACTTTTCATTTACAGTGACCAGAACTGCTGCATATTTGTTAGAACCCATTAAAACCTGAATTTTGAAAGAGAGTGTTGCATCCCTGCCAGCCTTTCTGCACCCAGTTGATGGGGAAGGAATGATTTGGCCATGTACTGGAGAAGCTGCAGCTGAGAACGTTCACGGCTGGTTTTAAAGTCCTGCTCAAAATGTTATGTGAGTTTTATCACAACTGAACATTCCTATGCATAAGAAAGACAACTGGTCTTAAAAGAATCCAGCAGTCTTAACTGGCAAGTGTGCATGTTTACAAGATCTTAGGTGTGAATTCAATCGAAAAAATTTATTCTAACAAGGACATGCTTCTGAGAAGAAATGTTTCCATTTGGTTGAAAACATGGGATTTTGTTTGAGATCTGTTTTGTATTTAAAGCCTTGACTTGCATTTTACTATGTATTTTGTATTTTTTCTTGTTTAGGATGGCATTCCTATTCGGTTTACTGGACCTTTACTGTTTCTGTCAGTTGTGAATCAATTAACTTACAAAAATGACAGAGCTAATATACTTGACTAAAGGCTGTGGTTTCATGAGAATTGGTTGAGAGACACTACCACTACTGAGGTTTTTTTAAGAGAGAGAGAAAGAGAGAGAGAGAGAGAGCAAGAAGAGAGAAGAAAAATAGAGAACAGAAGAGAGAAAGTGATGGAAAGAGAGGGAGTGAGAGTGAGAGAATTAAAGAGAGAGGATACTGACAATGTGAGTTATTTCCTTCTTCAGAGAATAAGCAAATTCCTCCTGCAGATCCAAAATTTCAGCTTCTTCCTACTCATGGATAAATTAATGAGGAATGAGGATGCGTTTCTGTAAAAGAGGGTGCAAATAAATGTTCTAGTGAGTGTTTACATAATGCTTTTACAGTGGCTTCTGTGGTAAAACTAAAGGAGTTAGCTGGTCCAGCTCTTATCCAATAAGGGTTTCTGGCTATTTTTATGAATCAAGTGTATAGGCTACATGTGAAGAAGTAACATGGTTCTGATATTGGTAATATTGGCTGATAATCAATCAAATTGCAAGTTATATATGGATGGGAGGGGGCATCCATAATGTCCCCCTCCCCCGTCACAACCTGGTGCTGCTCATAATTATTAAGATCATTCAAATTGTGTGTCATCAAACAGCTCACTCCATTACTTTCAGAAAAGTGTATGATGAGAAAAAGGGAAGTGGTTATTCATTATATTTGATTATCCAATCAAACAAATCCACAACCTTTCCTTTTATCCGTGATTATTGTACAGTGAGAGTGAAAATTGCTAATTTAATAGACCTGCTGAAAGTAAAGGTGTAGCAGACAGGAAACATGGGACATCTAAGGAATAATTTGTACTTCCATAATGAGTTTACCTTCCCGTTTTAAAATAGTTTTTTTTTTTTTTTTTTCCTCCAAGGGCTGTTCATTTGCATGTTGATTATGGTTATAAAAGAAAATGATGATTGCTTGATGCAGGATTGCACCAAGCGTAGGCTAATGCTAAGGTTGTGTATGCCACACAGAAATTCACTGTCGATTCTTTTGTCAAACAAAGTGCAGGGATAAAACAATTACGGTTTAATGGAGGAGTTTGTAATCATGATGCGTTATCCATAGCTGACATCTTTTTTTTCCAAATGAAATGCATGGATGTACTTGTAAGTTTCCTATTTATGTTCATGTTTATCTGTTATTATTATATATTTTTTAGTTTCACACTATATGGAGAGAGAGAGAGAGAGAGAGAGAGAGACAGAGAGAGAGAGAGAGAGACAGAGAGAGAGAGAGAGAGAGAGAGAGAGAGAGAGAGAGAGAGAGAGAGAGAGAGAGACAGAGAGAGAGAGAGAGAGACAGAGAGAGAGAGAGAGAGAGAGAGACAGAGAGAGAGAGAGAGAGAGGAGAAGCAATTGTAATAAAACCATAATAGATCAAATGAGATGTGATTGCCAGGAGAGTTTTGGTTGGAAGTGAGTCACTGCAGAAGGACAAATGCTGATGCTATTTGAATCAAGGTGCCGCCATGGCAACAAGCGCAGAACATCCCCAGCAAAAGCCAAGAAGAGTATGAAGTAACACCCTGACACAAAAGGGTCACTAATGCAAGAAAAAAAGAACTTAGAGTTGCAGGTAAATTCAGAATAAACAAACAACTAAAAGGCTTGGAAATAAAAGGTTTACAGTAACAGATTTGATTCCCCAGGCTGGCCTAGGAGATTGTCATCCTGTGAATATGAATAATTGAGAGATGCAGCATTTGGGAAGTTCCTGAGAGGCAGAAGCAGCTGTGCCAAGCCAAAAGAGCCTCCACTTTCAGGCATTATTCATACTGATGAATGACAGTGATGTAGTGCTTTCATAAAGCTGCATGCAGGATCAAATCCACATTTAATTGGACAGCATGGGGCACAGGGAGAGAGTATGTGGAAGGTTTGACCAGTACAGCGTTATATGAACTGTAGCAGATGTAAATTTCCTTCCACAATTGTGCTTGCTGGCAAGATCTCCCTTTGGTATCTGGTACCTGTGGCCCTCTGCTATCACATTCTATTATTAAGTTATTGCACATTTTTGACAAGCCTGGAAAGATAATGGATTCTTACTTCACTGAAGACAAAGTGAAAAAAAAATCGCTCTGAGGTTACATTACTCATTATTCTTAAAGCAAGAGCTTCACTGTACATTTGCAATTTCTTCCATCTGTTTTCAACAGAAGAATATACTCAATAGGATTTAGTATTTAGAAGTTTAATCTATTAATGATCATGCTGATCTGCTGGAATGAGCCATTGAGCTTGTTAATGCCATAATTGGTGAGAGTTTAGGGTTTGTATCCTAGCTGAGCAGGCTGCTAAACCCAGAGGCGTACTGACCACGCCTTCAGCTAAGAAAATAGAGCTGCTGATTGGCCAGGATTAGGAGGGCAGAAATTATGGTCTTTACTGCCTTTCAATGTCTGTATGAGAAAATGAAAACAAACATACACACGCACACACACTCACACACACACACACTCACACACACACACACACACACAGATGCAGACTTATATGCATCAGCACATATTTCTGCCCCTTTGTTTTAATAAAAGTTAGCTTTTTGTACAAGATGAACAGATGATGTGGTTATATTATATATAGTATTACAATATTATTGCAGCAATAAATTCCTAATATTGTTATTATTATATTTTTTTTTGTTTCACACTACATAGAGAGAGAGAGAGAGAGAGAGAGAGAGAGAGAGAGAGAGAGAGAGAGAGAACTGTGTAAAGGCTGTGCTGCATTACATGTAGCAAAGGTCGCAACTGAACTGACAATGCTAAACAAAATAGACAATAAAATAACTATGTGCATCATCCAACAGCATTACAGTTTATTAGAAGACCACACCTATGGCCACACTGCTTGGAGGTCATTTTTATTCTAGTGAAATGTATAAAGTCTACAGGTTCTGCTGATTAAAAGTTGCAGCAAAAGAATGTTTGCTCTGTTCATTCTTTTCTCAGTTGTTCAGAATCTCTTCACTCAGCAGTTTGTTGGAGCTCACCATACATTGGCTTTCTAAGCCTCTCACTATTTAATTTACATTTATGGCATTTGGCTGACGCTTTTATCCAAAGCGACTTACAATTGCAACTGAATACATCTTGAGCAGTTGATGGTTAAGGGCCTTGCTCAGGGGCCCAACAGTGGCAACTTGGCAGAGGTGGGGTTTGAACCAGCAACCTTCTGATTACTTGTCAAGTGCCTTAACCAGTAAGCTACCACTGCCCAATTTAATCCATTGATATTATACAGCAGTGCTCACATGACAATGATAAACCACCAACTAGCAGAGAGAAAACAGACATGCCTGGTGAAGAATTCATCTGCATAAGGTGCCTGGCATGTTTAGACTTGAATGTTTAACTTCAGTATGATGAACAAGAGTGACTCTTAACTTCAGTATGACGAACAAGAGTGACTCTTAACTACTGTATGATGAACAAGAGTGACTCTTCCCTCCATCAATCACAGCTTCCGATGTCCAAAGGCACTTTGAAGTTGCTATGGTTCTGGTTTCCAACTGCAATAAGCAACTAGGTATGTTTTGTGAAATGCCAAATTAGCCTGCAGTACAAAAGAAAAGCACAGACTCCCATAAGACTCCTACTAAGCTGATCAGAAAAAAAAAATGGAGTGTAGGCCTGCTTCCTTCAGGAACAAAGTGACAGCCATTGAATGGCAGCCAATCATGTGTCAGGGATACTGTAGAATAATGGCCATCATTAGCCAAAAGGCACAGCTCCAGGACTCCAATGATGTGTTTTCAAAGATCAATAAAGTCAGTCTCTTTTGCTTCCATTAGTGATAGGCACATACAAAAAGATTTTCTAAATTAAATTGCAAATTGAGCCAAAATTATAATGGAGCATCCAGTGCTTCAACCAGTTCAAGGATGCTTGACAACAAATTGAATTGAAATAGCAGCACAACAAAAGGACTCTTCAAAGAAGCAGCTGGAAGAGATACGCAGACAAAATATGAGAAGGTCTGTTCCAGGACCTCCCTCAGCATGGAATTTGGCTGGGGGCAGAGTAGTGGTGACGCCTGGCCACATCAAGACAGTGGCACCTGGGACAGTGCCATAAGGATTTAATCAAACTCCTGTTCAGCCAGCATAATATCTTATTAAAAGAATGGAGGAGAGAGTAATTGGAAGCACAGGGAACCCTTGATTCTATTACTATCTTTTGTGGATAAAATAACATTGGTGTAGGGACATTTGTTTACCTGAGCATGAAATAATTCCAGGATATGCTCTAAGAACAGAGTAAGAGCTGCAGGTAGACTATTTTTGTAAATTTGCAAAAAACAAAAAAACAAAACAAAAGAACCTCCCTGGGATTATTTTTTTCTCAGGAATGCCCAGATTAGCATCACAAAGCCACAGGAGGAGGTTGTAGAAGGACATATTTCCCATCATGCTCGGAATGAGTGGAATTGCATTGGCTGGTTCAGCAGCAGTCCATCACAACAATGGATCTGCACACCAGTGTGCCATTTCAGCTGAGCTATGGAAAATAAAGCTTTGGATAATGGGGAAGCACACCGAGCATCCCACCACCCACAGACGTGTAACTCTGCAACCAACAAACTTTCTATCAGCACAGTGACAGGAACCTGTAAACACAGGAGCAGTAAAGACCAAGATGCAAGTGTGACTGACAGACTTAGGGGGAGATAGAGAGAGAGAGGGGGAGAGAGAATGAGAGAGCGTGAGGGAGAGGGAGAGAAGAAATGACATGAGACAACTAAGCATGATCCTCAACTCCCAAGGCAGGTAGATACAGCTTCGCCTTCACTCAACATTTCTGCTGTGCTGTCTTGTATTTGCTGAGCGCTCAGATAGTGACAGATCTGATTTCCTGAGACCTCCCTAATAAACACTGTAGTGCCAATTACATATGCAGTGAGAGTATGTGTGGGAGTGTTCAGCACCACTGCCATATTCACCTCATAGGGCCCTGTGTATCACATAGACTCATCCCACATACACATCGCTGACCGTATTTTCCTGCCTGTCACAGGTCATCCCAAAACACCTGTCGACCCCAAAATAACAACTATTTGTAATAACAATAAAGAAAATTAAACAAATATTTGCAACTCTGACTCTAAAACTCATACCAAGGAAATTAATTTATCCAGACTATTCAATCTCCCACTTGGATTATCTCACATTATATTATCACCGTTCTACCCATACATTTTAAATGCAATATTATGTTTCCAATTTCCAATTTTGCAACCACAGAACTAAATTCTCTATAGTATCTACTTTTGACCTCTTTTAAGAGAATAAGCACTTATATGTCAGCCAGTACCTTCCCAAAAGACTTATTGCAAGGTTACATTTAATTCCGCCTTGTCTAAAAGCAATTCAATCTTTAACCACCATAAGATTAATACAAAAACTGCATTATGTATCTTCAGCATGGAGAATGTGACTCTTCCCTGTTTTCAATAATAATAGGATTTGATCTGGGCCCTTTCATCAGGGAGCTTTTTTGGGCTGATCCCAGTCTCCATGGGGGCCACTCTAGAGACGGCAGCTTTGGGCTTTAATTAATAGTATGAGATGGAGAAGCCATGGCTTCCTAAGACAGCGCTTGTTGCTCTCCTTGGAGAATCCTTCTCAGTTCCATCGTTCATGCTGTAGTGTGACTTGCAATATTAGAGTTCCCTCCTCAAACTAAAGATATAAGGTAGCGATTGACGCTTGATTCATTACCAGCTGCACTAGATCTCAGAGGCAATGCAGATGTACCACAGGGCCTGAAGATAAAAGTTTGTTGAGGAAGCCACTCAACTTTTTTTTTTTTTTTTTTTTTAAAGTTTTTAACCTTTGATTATAAGCGAGAAGCCTCATGAATTCGAAACACACCAGAGCATTTAAATGTATTTTATAATTAACGTATTAATCCCTATTCATATAGACACTTATGATGGCCTGGAGAAACTTGCTTTGCATCCAGATATGCATTAATAAGACACTTCCCACATATGGGGTCATCTCAGACCTCCAGGGCCTTCAAGCCAGTGAGATCCAGGAGTCCACTGTTGCACTGCTGTTCAGGACTGGATGGGAAGAAGAGCTGCTCATTATATTCACAGTAAAAGGCAGAAAAGAGTGTCTGCCACACGTCTGCTCTTTCTCTCAGGATGGAGCTCAGTTGCTGCTTTCCATAATGTTGACGAAGAGGCAGTCAGCATGTAGCAGCTGGTGTGTGTGTGTGCATGCGTGTGTGTGTGTGAAGCAGATGAACGGGTGAAGTGCAGACGGTGCAGCCTGACGGTATCTGTGTGCGCGTGTAGTCATGTGGCTGTGTAATTTCTTCTAAATATGCAGGGTCTTCATTAAGCTTGTAAACACTCCAGTCATTTTTGTCCTCATAAATAAGTGCTATTGAAGTAAATAAACCGTTTCACTCATCTAGGACTCAACTCTGCTCTCACTGATGCTTTGACAGCTAATTAATCTGATGGAACACTAATACCTAACTAGAGTTCTCTGTCTGATGGAACACTAATACCTAACTAGAAAATAAGCTGCTTTTGCCACTGCCATCAATTTAATTATTATGTTAGAAGAACATTGACAAGTGTGTACTCCTTGTGCACCCCCCCCCCATTGCATGTAAAATATTATGCTATTTTTAAACTGTTTAAACTATTCTTCAGTTTATTATTGCAGTCAAACTCTCTCCCGCACACACACACACACACACACACACACACACACACACACACACACACACACACTCAAACCAATAGCCTCACTCTATGCATTTTATTCCTCTTGTCACTTTCTGTTAATCTTCATTATATCTTCATAGTGGTGAGAAACCTTGTCAACTCCAGTATATGGAAATGTTGCACGTCTATTTGTTTGGTATTTCTGGGTCTGTGATTCATGAAAGGCCCCACATGTCCTCTCATCTGCCCTCTTCCCCTCTACATTCTGTAAGCAATGTGAAGCACAAGACTTTAATACACTTTTGGCCCTTTTAGATGCACACTGTGGTTAAATGAAGACCCTAAGACTCCAGCTTTTTATGCTAATATCCCAGAGTAATATAATGTTTCCATACAACTGGTGTGTATGGTGTGATACACTTATTTAGCAAAACTCTACACACACTTCTCAGCAGAAAAGCCTGGATTTCAGTCTGACTACACCTCTGCCTCCAAGCAAACATCAGCACTGGCCAAACACACACATCAACTTTGCAAATGCAGTTAACCTGGATTAGGAAAAGAAGAGGAACGAAGAGGATGAGGACGAGGAAGAAATAGAAACATCTCCAATGTATCATTAAAAAAAAAACTTTCCTAGAACACGCCCTATGGAAGTGCCTGGTTGCCTTAAATTAGAGCAACTGTGGTTGACAGTGTGATCATCTGTGGCACGACCATGTCAGAAGCTGGGCAGCAGCTCCGGACGAATTTCAGCTGTTACACCAGAGCTGGAACCTTTAGGAGAATAGGTAGGTCTGAATATGGAACCTTTAGGAGAATAGGTAGGTCTGAATATGGAACCTTTAGGAGAATAGGTAGGTCTGAATATGCAGTAACACCGTAATGGCTTCCCATGTCCAGAAGACACAGTGTTGACCACGTATTTGCACTCCTCTCTCACCATGTATTCACAGTCCACTCTAGTTCACACAAGTCCATCATGTGGTGAAAGAACCCATCTCTTCAGTCAGACGCAAGAAGCAGAAATCATCACCATGGCGATGGACTCACACCATGGTCATGATGGTCAAGACAATGGCATAATCCACAACATAAGAAATTTCTACAGCAACTTTTGATCATGTACTGAGAAGACAAGATCAGAATGAAACAAATATATTGAGTAAAAACTGAAATATGAAATGCGACATGAACATTGACAAGTACCTATCAATTTACAGTATAACCCTTTGTTTTTCACTGTTACACAACACTGTAATCTAGTTACATCTTCATCCAGAGAATTTAAGAGAGTTTGGAGCCAATGCCGACCTACATTACTGTTTTTACCCCCGATCAGTTATACACATTTCTCAGAACATTACACATATTTCCCAAAACTAAAATCTCAAAGTTCTTAAACACACAAACTATTCTCAGAGATACTAATGTTCAACTGAAACACTCTACACACACTCCTGAAAACCAAATAATCCAGGTATGTAGGTATATATGCACACAAATCAACTGTAAAGTTGTGCTGTAAAGTTGTGCTGTAAAATTGTGCCGTAATACTGTGTGCTGTAAAACACTAAACGTACTTGATCAAAATACAAAGACCCCAAAAACGTTGAATAAGACATTTATTTTTTATTTATTTACAGTAACAGTTCACAAATCTATCCAATAAATGTTATAATTCACAAAGTAAACTTCTGCACTGCTGTATTACATTAAAAAAATGATAGATAAGCAATATTGCAACAATACTGCATCTTTTAAGTATGTAAATATACAAAAAAAACCCAAACAAAAATAAAATTACAGTGTGAAAAAAAGACATCGGGGAATCGTCTCGTCCCTCCTGAGGGTTCAGCCGCAAAAAAGCAGGAGCAGCTGGATGTGTGGAGAACTATTCCTTCATGACGTGTATGATGGAAGCTGATGTTGCTCCATATAACAACATGGGAGGTATTGCATGCACCACTGTGGTGCCTCTCTGGAGGTGGGATGTCATACACGCTGGGGAGGAATTGTAGGGCCGATGGTCTTTTGCATACTGCAGCACAGAAGCTTACATGTCCCCCTTCTTTGCCCAGGGACATGCACTATTGTCCTTTTCCCAATTATTTTTTCTGCCTCTGTGTTGCCTTTTGGTAAGACTGAAACCAGCTTTGTCAACATACAAATAAATCCCCAGGTGGGGTGCAAGCATTCTGCAAATAAAGAAAATACAATGTTTACAGTGAACCAGTGACCACGTTATGAATATTGTGCTTACAGTATTGTAGTAAAGCATTTACAGTGTACAATAGAAACATACTTTTATATGTTCGGAGGTCCTCCCAAATGAAACCCAATGTATTTGTTTCATGCCTAGTCTTTTCAGTATGTGATCAATAGTTGTCATGGCAACATTGTTTATGTTATGAAACACACCATTATCCTCTGTGATATACGTTTGGATATCCCGGAGTGTGATGCTGTCAAAAGCATGTGAACAAAAGCAGATTCTTGGTCTGGGTTAAACAAGCATGGTCTCCCACCACCTGATGGGCTTCCCTTTATCCTGCAGGAAAAAATCATATAAGTACAAAAGGGCTGTAAACTGGGGCTTTCATATCAGAAACTAGAACGAGCACATATGACTCTACAAAGCTTAACTGCTCTCAAGACAAAAGGTAATTTTGACTCCAGCCACAGTGTGTTGACTCTAGTTTTGTTGGATCCTCTGACCAGTTTCCCTCATGCACATTCCATGGTTTATAACATTAATCCACAAGAATTGCTTCAGTCTCATCATTCTTTACCTCTTCCTGTCTGTAGACTTTCATGTTCCATTTTTGTTTGGCAGTGTGCAGGTTTATATGCCCCAGGCAGTAGAGGAAGTGAGTAAATAATTATGAAGAACTATGTTTTCACATGTGGGATGAAGATTTAGTTCGCTGGCATACTGGGTTCTGATCGGTGAGACCAATGATTGGGACAATGAAACATGGAGCGTTTCCAATGAGAACTGAGTCATGTTCTGACAAGTGTTTTGCAGCAGTACTGCAAACTGTGTTGAAGCAATAAAAATGTGCTCGTAGTTGTGAAGGTTTTGTTTTTTGTTTGTTTGTTTTAGGATTATGGGATTTCATAAGACTAATAACAGACTAATGTCTTGGTGTGTTCAATCAGATATATTGTGTGTCCAAATCAGAACAACAGAAACAGAAGCACGGCCGCACAAGCACATGGATGTTTGCGTGTTCTTGATTTTTGTATGGTACTGTGAACACTATTTACTATAACAACTAACATTTTAATTTCTCATTATTGTGTGCATATATGGAACAAATTTGGAGTTTTGTTGCATAATACATGGAAATTGTTCTTTTTTGGCAGTATATTTAGTTTCCTTTATTTCCTTCAGGATGTTCAAAGCTCTTCCCATTTAATCCTTTCCCTGATGTCCCTGATATATATATATATATATTTACATATAATATTATATTAATATATTTATATTTATATATATATAATATT